>VDFB02270651.1:213798013-213866928 GCA_007258455.2 Sequoia sempervirens | reverse complement strand
CCTACAGTTATCAATTGAACCCTTTGAAAAATGGGGTTTGGATTTGGTAGGACCCATAAATCCTCCTTCTAGGGATAAAGAGTATATTTTGGTCTATACTGATTATGTGATTAAATGGGTACAAATAGTAGCTTTGAAACATGCTAGGGATATAAAAGTTGCTAACTTATATTATGAGATTTTTACCAGGTATGGTGTACCAAGAGAAATTGTTACAGACCAAGGACCCTAGTTCACCTCTGATCTAATTGCAACCCTTGTATGAGAATATGAAATCAAGCATCACAAGTCTTCTTCATACCATCTACAAGCCAATGGGCAAGTGGAGGTGACCAATCGAGAGTTGGAGAATATCCTCACAAAAACTATGGCATTACATAGGAAAGATTGGGAAGATAGACTTCTTGAGGTAGTTTGGGCCTACCGAACAACCTAGAAGATGACCACTAGACTGACACCATATGAGCTCGTTTATGGAAAAAAGGTTGTTTTCCCAATTGAATTTGAAGTGAAGACTCTCTGCACTGCTATTCAACTTGGTATGAGTCTCAGTGAATCCCAAAAGGAAAGAATTTCTCAACTCCACTCCCTGGATGAGATGTGTCATCAAGCTCTTTCTCGCGCAGAGGTGGTGTAACAATAGTGAGCCCAGTGGCATGATCACTTCATTCATGAGTGCATGTTCCAACCTGGTGACTAGGCATTGCTTTATGACTCTCGGTTCCAAGACTTCAAAGGGAAATTTTACATTCGTTGGTTCGGTCCCTATGAGATCAAGACTGTCTATGAATGGCGCTATTGAACTATGCACTATCGACTTAGAGCGTATGGCTCTCATTGTTAATGAGCACCATTTAAAACTCTACAAATGACCCCTTTCCAAAGAAAGGAAAAAAAAATGCAATAAAGATCCAAGAATAAAAACCCTCAGGAGTTGTTGGCTAGTTAATATTTGAAAACTAGGTGATCAGAAGATATTAACTGAATAATACATTAGTAGGTGAAAACTGGTTTTTCCAGCACCTTCGGGTGATGTCAATCTGAAAACTAAGCTATCAATGATTTGACATTTTCAGTTAAAAAAAAGAGAAAAAAGAAAAAAAAATTAAAAATAACCTCCTATCACATTGGCAATAGGAAACTGCTTCTATGGTGCTCCTTCAGTTCTAGCGACAGGATATTGGACCTCTATTGCTCCTGTCACTTCCTTTTAGCAACGTGTGGGACTTGTTGATTAGCTTCGCTAGCCACGTAATCTTGTGTATAGTGGGTGGTTCCATCTGGATGCTTCTTCCTATCAAGTCATCGATGGTTTCACTTTACTCCTTTTATTTAATTGGTGGGCAAGTGTCCTATTCATTATGATAGTTTCCTCCACTTTTTTCTTTATCCCTATTCTTCTACATTTAGCATCTATCTCGTGTCCATGTCAGTTTTTCCTCTAGCTCAACATTGGTGGTTTGTCTTCACTTCGTGCTGTCACATCTGTCTTGTCGACGACGTCACTCTAGTACGAAGCTTCACTACCTTGGTAGTTTTTTTGCACGCTTTCCAACTTTGTCACTTCCATGACACCTCACCTGGTGGTTTCCCTTCTTATGCCAGCTCGGTCACATCCCCAACTTGGCTGCCACCTCATCACTGATCACTTGCTTATCACTTCCTCCACCTCTCTTCCGTTGGCTTCTTCTACCACGTCCTCCTTTGGTGTACTTTTAACAGTAAACTTTAGAACAATATGTTTTTCCTTTAATTTGCATGCATTATTTTTGTTCTATAAATTATTTATGGCAACTCCGAGAATGACATCGTACATTCAGTTGGGGGGTCAGTCATGTCAACTATCTCCATTATTATATCTTGGTTATTTGCTTCATGTGATTTAATCAGGGTAATTATGGTTGTAACCTCTTGCAAAATCTCCCTATGTTGTAATTATTACATTCTATTTGCTATATCTATATTTTTATTCCTTGTTTTTTAGTCGTCGTGTTCTCAATTATGCCATTTCCTTTTCTGGTTATCCTATTGTTTGTCTCATGTTGCATTTTTCTAGTTGTCAGGTGTGCATTTGTCACCATGAGTGGCCCTCACATTTGGCAAGAGCCCACTAGCATGAAGAGTTTGTGAGCTAACAAACAGATTTATAAGATTTTTAAAGCCGCAAACTGACATTTCTTCTTCAAGAAACTGTGTGGATTTGATGATGATATAACATATGAGTTCACCATGGCAATTAATGAAAATGATAGTTTTGCAATGGTGTGGGGTCATTCCTTCCTAGTCGCTACTCAATGCATCTCCATGGTCACTGGATTGTCTCTTCAAGGAGAAGCTTATTTCTTAGTAGTTGTGACTAGAACAACCAATTTAAAATGTCTTACGATGAAGTTTCTATGAGGAAAGGAGAGGTTAAAGACAATTCCAGTGTAAGGCACGTTGCGCAGTTGACTTCCCAAACCATGGTCCAATGTTTTCAAGGTTATAATTCAATATATCACTGGTAAGAGAAGGTATGCATACATGTTTTCTCAGCATCTCAGGTTGTTATGTCATTTACGACACAATGAACTAGTGTATCTAGCACATTATTTGTTTCATTCCATAAAACAAATGTGTTGAAAAGTTCAAAAAGGACATCGCAATTCTTTAACACATCATGGTTTGATCAAATTAATTGTTATGGAGGGTTTAAAACAAAAATTCCCCCAGTTAGTTATCCTATATTTATAGGAGAAGAAATCCCTTCCAATGCCTTAGCTTTAGGAGTTGAGCTAGAGGCTCATGAAGCTGAGAGTATCCAAAATGAAACAAAAGATTAGGATAATGAGGAAAAGATTCAAGTGATGATATACTAGACGAGGACCCTGAAAATGCCAATGAAACCTTGGGTAAGGACATGAAATTGGATGCTCTTGATTCAACCCAAAAAGATATTGAATTTGAAAACCAAGAGGGTAACCAACAAAATGAGGAGCTTGAACACCCAAGCAAGACTATGCAGATGAAACAAGCTAAGAGTAGGGTTCGAGTTGCTAGCAAAGGAAAACCCCAAAAATCTTCCAAAACCCCTCATACTGAAATAGAACCCTCCTATGACACCCAAAAAAAGAGGAAAGCAGATTAGAAGACCTTTCAACCTCTAGACTACAAAAATTAGTTAAAGTTGCTAGTACTATATGTCAGGAACAACTAGAGCCAGATGTGGAAGTGTTGGCCACTTACCTTCTAAGAAGTAGAGATAGACAAACCCGAGAACAAAGGAGGAAAAACCAACAAAAGAAAAAGGAACAAATGAAAAATGAGGCTTCTGAAGAGCAAGAAGAACATGATATTGGTACCCTCACTCCTCCACATTTGTAAAATGAAGAAGAGAACATGTTTGAACATGGTGATGATGACTTACATGCAACCTCTGATCCAAAAGATGAGGAAATCCCAACTAGGACAATGCTGACGAAACCCATGTGACACAAGGTTTTCTACAAGAAGGGGAAAATTGATGCTACAAGAAACTAGTATTCCACTCCCTAATGTTGCTTTTGGTAAGAAACCTACTAGAAAAGAAGACATGATTTTCAAAGGTATAGTTGGTATTCCATCTACCTTAGGCTAGTATTAGGAAAGTGATCCCATGATTAAGGTCACAGAGAAACCATCCCAGGAGGAGTCACACATCTCAAAGGAATTTAGTGTGGATGAAATGTTTGCCAAGAAATAGAAGGAAATTCAAGGTTTACAAGCCAGGGTGAAACATTTGGAAGGACAGGTCCAAATCCTCCAGAGTTGGGTGCAATGAATTGAGGAGAATAGGAATAGATCAAAGAACCAATTGGGACACTTGGCTCAAAATCAAGGATTGGACATGATAGCCTATATATATCTAGAGGAACATCATCAATTTGTGGCAAACCTAAGGAATATTGTTGAAAATGAAAGTATGGATGGTTACATAACTATAGTAGAGCATCAACAAATAGTTAGCAACCTGAAAACCTCACAGGAATAGACCATTGCTGAAGAGTGTATGATTATAGAATACCATCAGGGAAAATTTAATGAGTTGAAAACCTCAATGGAGTAGATGATTTCCACTGACTACATTCCCAGGTTAAAGCACCAACAAATTGTTCAGAGTTTGAAAGACAAGTGGGGGAAGGAGATCATGGCAGCAGTAAAGAATTTTATAAATGAACAAATTGAGTTTGTAAGTCATGCATGAGGACATGCAATGTCTTCAACTAGGGGGGGAAATGATGGGCTAAATGTTTGTCTTGTTTTTCCATTGATTTTAGCCTATATTTTAGTCCTTTTTCCCTAAATTGCCACAATAATTTTATATGACTAAAAGTGATTAATATGGATTAGAGGATAAATATACATTAGGAAGTAACCAGTTAATTAGTATTGATTTTAGTGGGTATGTGTGAAAACAAGGTTCATGTGGCCGGGAGGAAAAGTAATGGAAAAGATTGTCTTCATCCTTTTTGTTGCCAACTCTAAATCAACATGTTGATATCTTCTACATAATAATAGTCAATCAGTTTATAGTCTTTAGGAGTGGGTAGTTAATGTCTTTTGTATAATGTTAGTAAATCAATTTCTGGCTTATAGAAAGAATGGCCATAGGCCACATCATTCTTTCTTTAACCGATCTGGATTTTGTTGAACTTTAAAAATCGTATGTATTATTTAGATGATTTGGTTTTCATGTAAAAGACTATATAAGTCTCCTTTATGTATCAAACATTTCCAACTTTTTTTGAACAAAGTAATATAATACTAAAAATATTACTGTCTAAGTTAAACATAAGAGATTGTTGATCATTCTCTTCAATCGGTCGATTGGGAGGCAAGGCCCACTTTTCATCCACCAGTTGAATTTTATTTTAGGTTATTTTGTGAGTATGATTTATGTTTGGTGTTTGTTATTTATCTTGTGAGTCTAATTTAAGTACAATTCAGTAATTGTTATTTGTTTGTGAGCATGGTTTACATATCAACCGGTTTACTACATTTTGTTTAATCATTTGGAGTTAACAATTGTATTTTCTGGAACTTATATTTGCTGCATAGTTCTCATTGCCAAATTCCACAGGTCCTGTCACTAGAATTAATAGGTCCCATCGCCAAAATTCTATCAATGCAAAATATTGCAAATTCAGGAGTACTTTAATCTCAAACATAATTAGTAATGTTTAATTAATTAGAGTTGAATTGGATATAACCAGAGCTTATATACATTAAAGGATTTTATTTGAGTTGTTAATTTAAATCATTTGATGGTTTCAAAGGTTTGCTTTAGGAGTACAATCTAAGAGTGTTCTTTTCTGTCATTCTTTCAAAGCATTTAGATTTGATTGTTTTGCATTTCATCCCCACTTAACTTGTTAATTTCATCCCTTCAGTATATAACCACAACGCCTTTCAGAAGCTTACGATCCCCAGGTTGACATCTAGGAACAATCTAAGGAAGCCAACACAAAGAATTGATTCAACCAATTTGATAGAATTACAAGGATAGTTTATCCCCAATATTGATCCACAGTTTTGTCCAAACAACTTGATTATGAAAATATAGACACCCTTCAAAGGCCTTGTGTTTATTTGTCATTCTTGTAAAAAAAACAAAAAAGAAACCATTGGCAGCCAAACTCCAGTTGCCAAGCGTTACAAACTCAATTTCCCAAAAAGGGCAAAGAAGCACAAAAACCCATAAACATACAAATCAAGGCACGTTCTGACAAATAGATTACATCCTTAGCAACAATCTCTGGATTGGTCACCACAATAGGTTGCTCCAATCTTTTTTTCAAACAACCAACAGTATTTGAGCCATTCCAAATTCTAATGCTCGATCGGACATCATGCGTAACCTGCATGAGGAAGTTCATAGTATTGACATGCTCTAATAATGACCACTCATCTATGCGAACCATATCCTTAAATGAAACAATTGGAGGTCCATCAAGACCTCCACCCACATTATCCATATGACTTCTTGCACCAAAAAATAAACAAGTAAAAATAGAAGACATAGTTGACCAACACATAGCCAAACCAAACCTTATTGCATGCAAATGAAGGAAAGAACTAGATAAAAAAAATCTATGAAGAAGCTCATCGATGCCACCAAACTAGTGAATAAAGAAAATGAAAACCAAGCATAATTGATTGCCCAACATGCATAGTTAGGTCAGAACATGTACAAACCGACTCCAACTTAGGCAGGCTCATATCCGTTGTTCATCATCACCCAAGATTTCCAAATAAAATAAGTTAACTCTTAAATAAGTAAAATAATTTTATGTTTTTTCTATCTATTTACTTATCTATTTATATATTTGCAATTCTTTAAATAAATATTAATATTGATATATTCTTTTTTAGGTAAGCATTGCTATTGGGGCGGCTCCCTTTCTATTAATTCAGAAAACAAGAATACATAATCCATTTTGAGTTCCCACACTAGGGACCTTGCAATTGCATCAAATACATCATACACTCAGAAAATTCTATTATCCTTTCAATCTAAGGAGTAGAAAACATATCCCCATTGTTGCTATCATAATGATTAAAAGTTTGATAATTTTTCTTTTCCAGCCCCTCTCATAATGCAGAGCTCTTGTCTTTTTTTGACTGCATTCGCATTGAAGATCTCTACGATCATCCTGAATGGAGCCTGTTTTTCAATCGTGGATATATATCCAAGTTGATGGCCTCCATATTAGTTAGGAAAACAAGGTATTGCACTATCACTCTTCCCCATGTCTTCGTCCCCATCATCTGAACTATATTCTTGAAGAAAACCTATACACTCATCCATCATGGACATGCTCATTCATTCACTTTCTAGCTTGATGATTTTGATTATTTCCTTCTGTGTTTCCCCTACTTCTACCTTTAAGAGCCTTTGCACTTGAGCCTCCTTCACTTTTTCCACGCAATTGCATTTAAACCCAAAATTTTTCCTCCCAGACACATTGTGTAGAAGTTCTCTCAAACACAATATTTAAGTAAAACATTTTGCATCCTTGGTATATGAATGATCTTGGCTCAAAATATCAAGGCCAATTACTCCATGTTCTCCATCATCCACCTATGTCTGTTGTCACTTCCAAAGTCTCACAAGTCCCACTGCTAGGTCTAAGCTTGAGACAATAGATAACTCCTCCAACTCCCCATGCTCATAAGTATGAATAGATCTACATTGACAAGACAATATGGATGTATTATACTAATTTGAATGTATAAGTCTATCACCATTTGGAAAGTTCACTCCCCATGATAGCTTCATCTTTTAAAATCTATTCAAGGCCCTCCCAAGTGAAGGGATTAGACTCTACTAACTCCATAGCCCCATTGTTGGCTCTGATGTTGGAAAGAAGGTCCCCCACTTTATTAGTCTCACTGTAGACATGCTTGATTGAAAAATCCTCCATCCCATTCAAGCACTCCCATATCTTTGCCACCCATGCTTGAAGTTTCCTATTAGCAGTACCTAAATCTTTTGAACAACATTGATGCAAATCATTGAGTCTTCTCAACTTGCCTTATTCTCCTCTTCCTCTCCTAAAGCCCTCTAGCCAATGCCTCCATCTCAATTTTACTATTAGTTCCAACCCCAATAACACATTTCTAATCTCTTACCAAATACCTGACTCCAATATATCTAGGATTGTCTTTGGATGCCCCATCAAAATTTAATTTCAACTTTCCTTTTGTAGAATAGATAGAAAATTCCTTATATATCTATTTATAATTATTTTATTTATGAATAAAATATATTTCTTACACTTTATACTAAAATATATTTAAGATATCTAAATTTTAAATTAACATTTTATTTGCTAATATTCTAAATTTAATAATTATTTTATTTACTAGTTATGTATTTAAATATGTAATATTAACTTTATTTTTATTTGAAAAGTTGTTTATTTTTCTAAGTTTCA
The DNA here is from genome assembly GCA_007258455.2 of Sequoia sempervirens. Classification (NCBI taxonomy): domain Eukaryota; kingdom Viridiplantae; phylum Streptophyta; class Pinopsida; order Cupressales; family Cupressaceae; genus Sequoia; species Sequoia sempervirens. The sequence goes on along the minus strand of VDFB02270651.1, from coordinate 213,858,973 downwards.
ATTTTTTTTAAACATATTCGCTATTTAGTAAAGTGTATAGCCATTTATTATGTTATTTATCAAAGTAAATAGTTATTTCATTGTAATTTTTTTCATTATAATCTAAATTTTTAAAAATATTTGTTTTGATGTCTAGATGAACATTTTTTGAGTTTTGTAAGCACCCTCACATCATTACATTTCATCTTTGATGTCATTAAAAAATTATTTTGTTAATTTTGTGAATACAATGACATCATACTTCACCTCTTATTATCATTATATATTATACCTCTTTATGTAATAAAATGAAATAACTCCTAATTATTTATACATTCATATATAATAATTTAAATAATTATTAAAAAATTAGTATTCATATTACTAATTTTTTTTATCTCTATTTAAATAGATATTTAGTGAAAGACATTGAGAAATATGTTGAAATATTAATATTTTACGCCGAAGGCGTATCCTACTATGAACTGCGCCAGACTATTTTTTAAAATCGATGGCTAAAACCATCCTAGAGACGAACGAATGTTTTCCCATCGTTCGATATTCTGTCCACCTTTCACGGCACCACGATCACCGCTTCTCATGTCATCCATTTTTCACGGCATCCGCTTTGCACGCAGTCCGTAGAAAATATCAACTTGCTTTATTCGGCGAAAATGATACCGGCGACTGGTGAGAAAGTAAAGCGGACTTCTGCTTCTGACGGATACAGCTGTCGTGGAGTGTATTTTGTAGCCTGCATAGACAGTGCCCAAACTGATCCTGGGCGTTCGCTCTTTTATCTCGTTTTTCAAAAATGAAACTGACGTTGGTGTTACGGACTCTTTGAGTGTATCGCACGTCTATCATATTCAAATGCAACTTGCATCGTATGCAGGATCAGTTAGTGTTTAGTGCGAATTAGATATAACATTAAATATTGTACGGTGATTTGATAGGTTTCTTCACATTCCCTGACGCACCTTTAATAATATCTGCAACTTGGTTTTAGCTACTGTAAAGAAGTCGATGTCTAATATTTACGAAAGAATTGTGCGCAGTTTTAGAAATGTCGGCTTCCTCGTCACTGTAAATAAGTAGTGTGGTTTCTTGTAATGGGGAAAAGTGTGGTTTCTCCTTGTATCCTCTTAGCAATCTCGTTGTTTTCGCTGAACAATTTTGTCGTTCTCTAAATTTGTGCGCAACCTTCTTTGGAACTATTCGCAGCCTTCCTGACATGTTTCTCATATTCAAAGCTGCATAATTCCAATTTCCCCTTGGATGAGTAATCTCTCCCTCTTCTCACTTTTTATCGGAGCATTTTACCTCACTTGTTCTCTTCTTTATTGGCAGACTGCCTGGCTTTGAAAGCGGTTTCACGACCGTTTAATCGTTTCTCCCAAAGATGTTTTCAATTTATTGGCGAGCTGGCGACCAGAGTTCTTCAGCGAACTGTTCCTTCCATCTTCAGATGTTCTTCAGCCTCTTCAGTAATATTCTATATCGTCTTCCAATAGTTGCATAGGAATAGCAAAAGACATGATGTTCTAAAATGAACAACCATTTAATAATCTTATCCAAAATGACTCAAATCCCCCAAGCAATTATTATGCGCTGAACATAGCAACTTCATTGATTTTTGTTTGAATCTTCAAAATGCAAGCATCCATAAAAAATTGGACCCAAGACATATTAGAGGTTAGTCAATCTTCCAAAACAAGAGACATAAAAAATTTCATTCAACCAAATTACATTCCTGGAATTTAATAAATTGAGCCATTTTTCAGTTATTTGTTGCCGTTTTTTTATGCTTTCCACGCCGCTATTGGTTTCCTCTCCTCCAAACTCTTCCTACTTAGTATTGACCTTTCACTTCTCCAATGGTTTTTTTTATGTGTATTCGATTATTTTCAGGCTACAGCTCCAATGACTTTAACCATTTCATAATATTTCTCCTACAAAATCTGTTCTGGTAAGCTGCTAAGTATCCGAAGGGACATTCAATAGAGGAAGTTTCCATTGGATAAAGTAGGGACCAGTTAGAATATAAAGCACATTTTAAGGTAGTGCCTTTTTGAAAATTCAATCTATATGTAAACCTTTCCAAGGTTGGTTTCATTAAAAAGAAATTTGAGCTTTTGAAACACCATCTAGAAAAATCTAAGCAATCAGAAGGTGAAAGGAATCTTTCAACGTCAATGAGATAGGTTAATTCCTTGTTGATTGTTTGTCTTAAATCTTTCTAATACAGCGATCCCCTTCATAATTCTATTGAGGAATGGAGGAGGTTTGTATGTTAGCTAAAACAATGAGACAAGTTTGAGCTGATAAAGTAGGGACAAGTTAGAATATAAAGCACATTTTAAAGTAGTGCAAGCATTTTTTTTGCAAATTCAATCTATACGTAAACCTTTCCAAGTGTGGTTTCACTAAAAATAAATTTGAGCTTTTGAAACACCATCTAGAAAAATCCAAGCAATCAGAAAGTGAAAGGAATATTTCAACGTCAATGAGATAGGTTAATTCCTTGTAGATTGTTTGTCTTAAATCTTTCTAATACAGTGATCCCTTTCATAATTATATTGAGGAATGGAGGAGGTTTGTATGTTATCTAAAGTTTGAGTTGATAAAGCTAAATTGAATTGAGACAAACTGACGGTGTATGCAATTAGAAGAACTTTTTAAAATAAGGAGGCTAGGCTATAAAGTGAGGTGTGAAGTGCCCAGTGGATGGTATCAAAGGTTTCAAAAGGGAAAATAAAGAATTGAAAATGTAAAATCAATATCATCATCATGTACAGAGATAATTTGCTACATAATATAAGTATCTCTTTTGCAATGATATTTTGTATTAAACAATTATTATCATATTAATTAATTAATTAATTAGAAATCTATATTATTTCCACACCATCTCTTTGGAAATGGATGCATATTTGATTTGAAGCTATCACTTCTCCTTTAAGACCTATGTTGCACAAACATCATTTGCTGAATGACCTACCAATTGACCTTATGCACAAATTTATGAAAAAAAAACTAAGACCAAAATTTATCCTAATTGACCTTCCAAACCTCTTTGGCATACCCATTGTTCAGAGAGCAATCTAATTCCAAGTACTACTTCACATTACAATATTGTGACCTACAACTTTCCTGTAAATTTCAGAGTCATTGGGCAAACATACATCTCATTTCTGTTGTATTTCTCTAAGATGGGTAAATTCAGTTTTGTGGAAAGTTGCTTCAAATTACCCACTACAAATCATGTCTTCCCTGAACAACGACAGGAAGATGATAATGGAAAGAAGATGAAGTCGAAAAGAAAGGGTACTAGTGACAAGCAAAAAGGGCACTTCTTCCACTGCCCCAATTGTTGTATCATACTTCCCTCTTGGATCCAATCTCTCCCGCCTCTAGCTTCCTCTATTTCTACTGAAGTTTGGTGTTTCTTGGGAAGCTGCAATTTGAAGTCTGTGGTGGAGAAGCTTGTTTTAATCCTCATAACTTCAACCTTAAGAAATTATCTTAATACTTCTTCCCTATTCCTGCGATCCATATAAACCTCCCTCCCTCCTTGGATCAACCAAATATATGAGCAATACACTCCTTGAAAACATATCATTTAAATTCTCATATTGTTACCACTCTGGAATTCCAATTCCTATTGAACTCTACCAAAATCATGGGTTTGAAGCCATTAAACCTCTCCAAAGCTCTCCCCTTTCGAGAATATGCCAAACATTAAGGTCTCTTTTCACATAATCACACGAGATGGGGCTCTACTAAATTGAGATCCTCTCCCATGGCAATGGAGAGTTTTCCTAGCCAAAGATTTGTGGTCTCTTGTTTCCACCTCATCGCACCATAAATAGAACCATAGAATCTTCTTTGTTCTTGAAGAGCCATCTTGATTAGTCCTCATTGTAGTCTCAATTTTCTTCATAATATGAGGGGTAGGGACCCCTTGAAAAAATACTTATGAAATATATTTTCTAGGAATTTATACACCTCGTGAGGGAGACCATCCTCCCCAACCCACCTACAATACCCAATATGAGAAACTCCACAATTAAAATTTATATTTTCATAATACTTATGTCCTCAAATTTACATAATCATTGGATCTAGGTTAATCTATGCTTATTTATATGCTTCTTATTTGTTTAGCCTGGACCACACTTAAGGAAAACTCATTTTCCAATACATTTTTGGACCTTGATGCCTGACGGAAAGATTTCGACTCGATGATCTCGACGATTGACGGAATTTTCCCCGACTTTGTCGACGACGGACTTCCTGACGGATCTGACCTCGATCTCGTCTTTCGATGATCCCCGATATTTTCGATCTTCGACGAGTTTGGATCCCTATTTGTGGTGCATAGCTGATTTGAAACTATCGCTTAAACATTGATGAGTGGCACAAGCTTCCATTTCACTTAATCAAATGAAATTTAATAATGATGAGTGGCTGCGAACAAAGCCTAAATTTGTTGCGTGACCGTATTTATGCATTTTTCTGTAAAATATAATTAAATATATAGGAAGACGGTAATACATGAAAGGAGAAGATTTCTGGCCGAATGTTTAAAATTATTAATTATACTATTGCAACAATAATCCAAAATTTCAAAAATACAAATTAAAAAAAGTTGCATTTCAAAATAATAATGCAACAAGAGCTCAAGGTTTGCAATGACCAGTTGTCGCATATAGCAATTAATTATCAAATTATATTTTTCAAATTTACTAAGATTGATCCATTTCAAACAATATAACTATTCCAACCAAAAATTCGGCGTACCCAATTGCACACAAAAAGTGCAATAGCTAGTAATATTTCACATACAATAAATAAATATCGTTCTATCTTTATTTATATATATACACGTTATACTACATAAAGTATCTTCGGCCCTAAAATTTAATAAACATAAATAAATATCAAAACATGTGGTGGACATTGAAGTGACATGATTTATTGTGTGAGAATCCACCATGTTTTGGAAGTCAAAAGTACATTAAAGTTTATGGACATATTTGATTGATAAGTATAGAGGTACATATATTTTTTTAATGCAAGTTACAATTTTCTAATAGGTAGATAAATGTTTATAGTATTATTAAGATGAAATGATAGCATATATATTCATTAAAAAAATGGTGGAAGATATCATATTTAAATTCAAACGGGTCAAGTTCATAATAAAATTTTAAAGGTAAAGTGGTTAGGTAGTGAGAGTTATACCACTAGGTGGTTTTTATATATCATTCAGTTTTTATATATCAACAGGGTATAAGTCACCGTATAAGTCATTTAGAGGAGTTTCTTAGTAAAAATGAACACCCTCTTCTTTATTATTTTCTAGTGGTTGGTTGAATATTAGGTGAAATAACTAGAGCAAGTCAAAGAAATTTGCGAGAATTTGATTATCGAGCAAAATGATAGTAAGAAGGTTGAGACAACCTATAAACAATTATGTCTTTGAATCTTTATGCAAGGCTTTGAGAAGTGTATGAGTGAGCATTGTAATCATCACGAATAGTTATACTATGTCCACAACAATGGTAGCAAGAGTGAAAGTGACCTTTATTTTGTAATTTATTATTAAGATGAGAATAATAATATTATAGACTACAAATGTGATCTTGAATATTGATGAAAAAAATCATTTACAAAATTTTATTGGAAATTATCTAGCTCGCTCTAATAAACTCTAAAAATATTATACCTTTAAGAAAAAATAATTCCCTTATTTTTTAGTCATGTAGAACAAAATTACTTACGAGTTTTTATTGAGATTATTTTAAGATATATGAATTAAATTTTATAATTTTTTTAAAAATATTTATGATTTTTTTTATTTATTAAGATAAATATATTGGTATCTATAATTAAGTTACTCTCACATTAACAATAATATCACTAAGGGTATAATAGAATGGCAATGTGTATCATTATTGTTGTAGACATCTAAATTTAATCACTTCCATATGATTAAATTTACTGCCTTTCCATCTATCGTGTTAATATTAATTTATTAAATTAATATTACACCTTTTGTCTCATATCAGTAAAGTATTTAATTTAATAATTAATACTTTATATTTCACCCTATTCCTTTCTAAATTAAATAAATACGCTAATTTATTTAATTTAGTCATTTTTACCCTTTTGATTTAAAATCAATTTAAAATTCCTCACTTTCTCTATCCTTGTCACATTCTCCATAACCTGGCCCTAATCTGAATTAGTTTAATTAATTCATGATTATGATGTGCATCCTCTTAATCAAAGATTAATGTTACATCCTCCTACATTTTCCACTTGCCTCTAATCTTCCACTAATTAGCCTAATCTAATATTTGTACAACCTTAACCAAGGTCATTAGCTAGATTTAGCACCACTTTTTAGCCAACCTTTGCATTTACCTTTTTTTGGCATTGACCCCCTTTGCCATGTGAATTTTTAATTCACATTTATTTGTCTTAGATTCCCCTCTTTTATATGTGAATTTTTAATTCACATTCCATCTTTCCAAGGCTTCTAGAACCTTGGACTTGTCACAATCTCCACATGTGACCAAGTCCCACTTTTTTGGAGCCCACCTTTTATCCTCTAGATCCTCCTAGGAATGTGAATTTTTAATTCACATTTATATCCCCAACCACCTTTCCTTTTCCCATGTAGATTTTTTAGGAATTCCAAAATTCCTCAAATGTCCCTTTCACTCCCACTTGGGGACAAGGAATCCCTTTTTTAGGAAATCTACTCACTCCCCAAGGTGCTTGTCCTTTCCTCCACCTCATGTACCTTCTTGACACCTTACTTACACCTCATCTTCTCTTAGCCACTTCACCCTGCACATGTCAATATGTGAGGGCTTGTGGGTTCTCAACTCACCATAGCCTTTCATCTTGACCTTGTTGGATCAATCTGGACCATTGAATTCTCTAGAGAATTCAAATTCTCCTATAAATAGCCCCTCCTCAAGGGCATTTTCAACACTTAGCCATTTGATAACTACATGCTACCAATTTGCATTCTCAATCCTTTGCCATCATTTATCCATCTCTTTTAATCATTTTGCACATTTAATCTTGCATCTAGCTACATCACAAACCATCTAAGGAGCACACAAAATCATCCCAAACAAGGGCCAATCAAGGAGACATCAACAGCAAGGAACGTGAAATCATTTGTATTTCGTTTTATCTATTTTCCTTCTTGTTATATCACTCCTTTGGCTAATCTTGAAGTGCCCTTAGTCTTTTATCACTTGTATTTTTGAGTTATTTTGCACATTAGAGCAGGATAAAATTCTAGGATCACACCCCATAACACTGCCCCCAACTTAACTTTGCTATATTTCCTCCTCATTTATCACTCCATGGCGTTGGCTGTTAGCTGATTGTTTTGCTGCAACAATGAAGGTTATAACTGTGAATTTTCAGCTTCCTCTATTCTATTCCAACGATTTATTCCCATAGGATTTGATTTTCTAGTTTTCCTTTAGAATGTGAGTTGAGTAAATAATTTCATAGTTGATGGCGACTATAGATCCTATTAATCCTCACTTTGATCCTTTATTTATGGTTGCAATTCACTTTATTGGCTGAAAATCCTCTTGTTTAGACTGGAAGCATCGTGTGGGGTCTCTCTAAGGTACAAGTCTATAAATTGGTCTTGATAAAAAGTTAAACACGTAGACATAAATTGCAGAAATTATTGACTTGATATCAAGTGAAGAATCTCTCACAATGAAAAAATAAATTAGAATTATATTTATTAGAACAATATTAAAATGGCTCTAGGAAAATTCACCATCAGCAATTCATCGATAGAAAATTCACTGTCAATAAAATTCACCACCAGCAATTCACCGCCATGGAAAATTAGCTGCCAAAAATTCATGCAATTAATTTTTCGCGTGGTGAATTGTCATGTCGGTGAATTTTCCCACGATGAATTGTTGGCCATGAATTTTCTGTTGGTGAGTTGCTGACGGTGAATTTGTCATATACCTATTAAAATAAATAATAATATGTGTTATCACATCCATAAAATGACATAAATTAGCTATATCATTGTATTGAATATATATTATTATTATGTGATATAAGGATATATTAATAAGGACATTGCAATGTAAGGAATGATATAGTTTAATTTCAAATAAGATATATGATATTCATAATTTTGTGGTTCAATTTCTTTTGTTGTATATAAGTGATGTTATCAAGCTTAATTTGGATGAGTAGATCTTCACACTATGAAGCTTAATTGTTCCTTCCAATTAATTATTAACTACTAGCAAGTTAGCTTTCTTGATCAATATGATTAGCTCCAAGAAATAATTAATGATTATCTATCCTCACTAGAATTTAGTTATCTCTTGAAAGAGAAAATAATATTTCTAAGATCACAAGGTTGGTTAAGCTTTTCAACCTCATAATGGGATCAAGGAAAATGTGGTTAAGACTAGTTAATATAACTTTCTAGTGAAATAAAATATGTAGACATATTTATATCATCAAATTTATGCATCTTAATCAAGTAATTTCATACTATTTTATTTCCATGAAATAGGTAATTGGAAATATGAGAGTGGATGGGTGTGATGACTAGAAAATAGTTGGAAAATGGTGCAGGAACACCTTGTGCATAGTATGCCTCCAATAGGCAATTTCATGAAATTTGTGTGTTCACCATAAAAGCATTGTCAAATGGCCATGTGTAGGACCATTCTAATGTAATCAAGTCCCTAATAGGTCTTTAGATGGTCAAGAATGAAAGTTTGTGAAAAATATCAAAAGGTTACAAAAGATGTAAAAGTGTAAAATTGCAAGAAATTGCAAAAATGCAAAAGGAAGATGAAAGGCCATGGTTGGTAGGAAGGTTTAGTCATTGAAGATGAAGGAAAAATTTATTTAACTCTTTGTAAACATCTTTATAAAGCTTGTAAGGGGCGAGTAAAACTCAAATTTTGTATCTTGGTATAAAATTTTGATAAATAAAGCACTTTGTTTTGTGAATCTGCATTTTCTTCTCTAGTTTCAGTCCTTGTACAAATAGTTTAGCACTTTGTTGGCCTAGTTTTTTTTTGATCTTATATAATAAGGAGTTTAATTTCTTTTGAAAGTGGTTTGAGTTCATTTCAACAAGGATAAAGGTTTTGAAAGAAATTTTGCAGAACTCGGGCTAAAACCCTCCATTTGGGGTTTTCAGAGTCTAATAAAGCTTTCATCACTACTCCACCAATTTAGGCATGTTGGATCAGTGGAGTAGGTTAACTTAGGTTGTGTTTAGTGTGTTTTATGTTATGTGAGTGTGTGTTGATGCAAGAAAGATGAGAGAACAGACTTGTTATTACTAACCCTACAGAAAATACATAATTTTCCATGAAAATGGTTGGCTAAGGACAGGGTTTTGAAGAAATAGCTTTAGTAGAGGATTGAAGATGGTTTCCAGAGCATGTGTAGTCATATTAAAGCATGTTAGAAGATGTGGCAAGATGGTATAAGGTTTGGAAGGCGTACTTTCACTAAACCTTCCTTATTTGGAGCATCGATAAGCCTAGAATAAGGGTTTACATTTTGTGGCTTATGGAAAGCTTTGAATGGCCAAATGATTGTTGATTTTGTAGTTTCATAACTTGAACTAAGACTACTTGAGGGTATTAGGGATTGATAAATTATTTAAAGGTGTCGTGCTTTGTATTTTAGACCTATTTGGAAGCCTAAAACAATGGACAATCAATTATACTACAAAACTTTTCAAAACAACCAAGTTTTGTCTTTTGATATGTTAAATTAGGTCAAAATGGGTTCCTAAATATGTATTGTGTTTGTGGAGATACAAAATAGTTGAATAAGAATCACTCATTTTAGGGGCTAGGTAACCTACTAGAAATATGGTGTTTTGAGTGCTAGAAAGAGTGATCTATGGAAACAGTGATTTAGGTAGTTTTTTTGTCTTGAAACTATCAAAATAATGATGTCAAAGATGTATCAATGGTTTGGAATAGGTTTAAGAGAAAAAAATGTTGTTTTGATGATTTGAGCAATGTGGAACTAGGGAGCAAATGGTGTCTTGGGTGAATATGTTGATCATGTTAATTGGTTGAGAGTTCTCTAATTAGGTTTTTCTTTGATTTAGTTAATATGAGGATGTTTAAGGTTTGGTAAGAAGTTGGAATATTAATTTCGTGATTAACTGGTGGGTAGCCTTGTAATTTCAAGAAAAAAAAGAATGAATTCTAGTGATTTGCTAATTGATCTTCTTCGTTGTGGTTTGGGTCTAAATTACCCCTGAACTTTGTTAATTTTGGTAGATGATTTGCATCAATTGGTATTAGAGCTAGCTAATTTTGATGTTTGGATGAGTTGTTGTTGAGTTGTTAGTTGCAGGTGCTTGGTCCATCTTAAAATTGCAAGAGAGAGTTTGGTGTTTGTGTTTGTGTGTCTGTGTAGTTTGAAGAGAGAGCCTAATTGCCAAGAGACTAGAGGTAAGGAAAAGTTGAAAGACCTAGGTGAGAAAAATAAGTTAAGAGGAAACAAGGTTAAAGGGACTTGCTTGAAGAGATGGATAGTTGTTGTGAGTTTGTGAAGCACTGAGAGAGATGGATACCTATCTGAGAAGCACTTGAGTTTGCAACCATTACTGAAAGTTCAAGGTCAGTTTAAGAATACTCAACTAATGGGAGTAGGTGAAAAGATGATTGGTCAGAGAAGGTCAAGGATGAATTGTGGAAAAGGAGGAAAGATTGTTGAGAAAGGAAATGATAAAGGACATTCTTGTATCCTTTGATTGGAGAGTTTTATGGCAAAGCCAAGAGAAGACAGATTTTGAAGATAAAAAGTGAAATGAAACAAAGTGAAAGGCAAGGAAAAGGAGTAAGTTTAAAGAGGAAAAAAGTGGAAAGTTAAAGGAAAAGCTGGTAAAATATTGTTGCAGGTGTAAGGATAAGCTTAATATCAATATTTGAAGAGAAAAAGGATAAGAGGTAGATAACAGACTAGATTGCAAAGAGGAAGTGGTGTCAAGATGAAAAGAAAGGACAAGTTGGTGAGTGAGAGTATATTCAAAGGTTGAAGATTGAGACAATGTCAAAGTGAAGACAAAGAGCATGATTTCAAGATGTAGCTGTTCACAACAAGATTGAAGAAGGTATGAAGAATCAAGGTCAATGGAGCACTTTTCCAAAGGGACTTGGAAAGATTTTTAGGCTAGTTGCTTGGTGCAGGAGCACCTTGTGCACTATATGCCTCCAATAGGAAATTTCATGAAATTTGTATGTTCACCATAAAATCATTGTACATAATGGCCATGTGTAGGCCCATTCTAATGTAATAAAGTCCCTAATAGGTCTATAGGTGGTCAAGAATGAAATTTTGCAAAAAATGTCAAAAGGTTACAAAAGATGTAAAAGTGTAAAATTGTAAGAAATTGCAAAAATGTAAGAGGAAGATGAAGGGTCATGATTGGTAGGAAGGTCTAGTCAATGAAGATGAAGGGGAAATTGATTTAGCTATTTGGAAATATCTTTATAAAGATTGTAAGGGGTAAGAAAACCTCATATTTTGTATCTTGGCATCAAATTTTGATAAATAAAGCACTATGTTTTGTGAATCTACGTTTTCTTCTATGGTTTCAGTCCTTGTACTAACAATTTAGCATTTTGTTAGCCTATTTCTTGTTTTTATATTATAGAATAAGGATTTTAATTTCTTTTGAAAGTGGTTTGAGGTCATTTCATCAAAGATAAATGTTTTGAGAGCAATTTTGTAGAACTCGGTCTGAAACCCTCCATTTGGGGTTTTGAGAGTCTAATAAGCCTGTCATCACTTCTCTGCCAATTTAGGCATGTTGGATTAGTGGAGTAGGTTAACTTAGGTTTTTTTTAGTGTTTTTTACGCTGTGAGTGTGTGTTGATGTATGGAAGATGAGAGAAAAAACTTATTGCTACTGCCCCTACATAAAATATAGAATTTTCCATGAAAATGGCTGGCTAAGGACAGGGTTTTCAGGAAATGGCTTTGGTAGAGGCTTGGAGATGGTTTCTAGAGAATATGTAGTCATATTCAAACATGTTAGAATCTATGGAAAGATGGTATAAGGTTTGGAAGGTGTACTTTCACTAAACCCTCCTTAGTTGGAGCATTGGTAAGCCTAGAATAAGGGTTTACATTTTGTGGCTTATGGAAAGCTTTGAATGGAAAAATGATTGTTGATTTTGTAGTTTCATAACCTAAACTAAGACTGTTTGAGGGTATTAGGGATTGATAAGTTTTTTAAAGGTGACATGCTTTGTATTTTAGACCTATTTGGAAGCCTAAAATAATGGATAGTCAATTATACTATAGAAATTTTCAAAACAACAAAGTTTTGTCTTTTGATATGTTAATTTAGATCAAAATGGGTTCCTCAATATGTATTGTGTTTTTGGAGATTAAAAATGGTTGAATAATAATCACCCGTTTTAGGGGTTGGGTAACCTACTAGAAATATGGTGTTTTGACTGCTAGAAAGAGTGAATATGTGGAAACAATGATTTAAGTGGTTGTTTTGTCCTAAAACTGTCAAAATATTGATTTCAAAGATGTATCAATGGTTTGGTATAGGTTTAAAAGAAAAATTTGTTGCTTTGATGATTTGAGCAATGTGGAATAAAGGAAGCAAATGGTTTCTTAGGTGAGTATGTTGATCATGTTGATTGGTTTAGAATTCTCTAATCAGGTTTTACCTTGATTTAATTAATATGAGGATGTTTAAGGTTTGGTAATAAGTTGGAATACTGATTTGGTGATTAACTGGTGGGTAGCCTTGTAATTTAAAGAAAAAAATGAATGGATTCTAGTGATTTGCTAATTGATCTTCTTAGTTATGGTTTGGGTCTGAAGTACCCCTGAAGTTTGTTGATTTTGGTAGATGCTTTGCATCAATTGGTATCAAAGCTAGCTGATTCTGATGGTTGGCTAAGTTGATGAGTTGTTGGTTGCAGGTGCTTGATCCATCTTAAAGCTGCAAGAGAGAGTTTGGTGTTTGTGTTTGTGTGTCTATGTAGTTTGAAGAGAGAGCCTAATTGCTAAGAGACTAGGTAGAGGAAAAATGGAAAGACCTAAGTGAGGAAAATAAGTTAAGAGGAAGCAAGGTTAAAGGGACTTGCTTGAAGAGATGTATAGTTTGTTGTTGTGAGTTTGTGAAGCACTGAGGGAGATGGATACTTGTCTAAGAAGCACTTGAGTTTGTAGCCACTACTAAAATTTCAAGGTCAGTTTGAGAATACTCCACTAATGGGAGTAGATGAAAAGATGATTCGTCAGATAAGCTCAAGGATGAATTGTGGAAAAATAGGAAAGAATGTTGAGAAAGGACAGTCCTGTGTGCTTTGATTGATTAGTTTGATGGCAAAGCCAAGAGAAGACAGGTTTTGAAGATAGAAGGTGAAATGAAACAAAGTGAAAGGCAAGGCAAAGGAGTAAGTTTGAAGAGGAAAACAATGGATAGGTAAAGGTAAAGCTGGTAGAAGATTGGTGTAGGTGTAAAGATAATCTTAGCATTAAGATTTGAAGAGAAAAAGGATAAGAGGTAGATAATAGACCAGATTGCAAAGAGGAAGTGGTGTCAAGATGAAAAGAAAGGACAAGTTGGTGAGTGAGAGTATATTCCAGGGTTGAGATTGAGAGAGTTTCAAAGTGAAGACAAAGAGCATGATTTCAAGAAGCAACAGTTCAAGACAAGATTAAAGAAGGTATGAAGAATCAAGGTCAATGCAACACTTTTTGAAAGGGACTTGGAAAGCTTTTTAGGCTGGTTGTTTGGTGCAGGAGCACCTTGTGGACAGTATGCCTCCAATAGGAAATTTCACGAAATTTGTATGTTAACCATAAAAGCATTGTAAAATGGCCATGTGTAGGCCCATTCTAATGTAATAAAGTCCCTAATAGGTCTTTAGGTGGTCAAGAATGAAAGTTTGCAAAAAATGTCAAAAGGTTGTAAAAGATGTAAAAGTGTAAAATTGCATGAAATTGCAAAAATGTAAAAGGAAGATAAAGGGTCATGATCAGTGGGAAGGTTTAGCCATTGAAGATGAAGGGGCAATTTCTTTAACTCTTTGGAAACATCTTTATAAAGCTTGTAAGGGTTGAGAAAAACTTAGATTTTGTATCTCGACATCAAATTTTGATAAATAAAGCACTAGGGGTTGTTTTGTGAATTTGCGTTTTCTTCTCTAGTTTCAGTCCTTGTATAAATAGTTTAGCACTTTTTTAGCCTAGTTATTATTTTTGTCTTATAGAATAAGGAGTTACTTTCTTTCTGGAAGCTGTTTGAGGTCATTTCATCAAGGATAAATGTTTTGGGAGCAATTTTGTAGAACTCGTTCTGAAACCCTCCATTTGGGGTTTTGAGAGTCTAATCAACCTTTAATCACTACTCCACTGATTCAAGCATGTTGAATCAGTGGAGTAGGTTAACTTAGGTTGTTTTTAGTGTGTTTTATGCTATGTGAGTGTGTGTTGATGTAGGGAAGAAGAGATCTAACACAATTATTGTTGCTACCCCTATAGAAAATATAGAATTTTCCATGAAAACGGTTGGCTAAGCATAGTGTTTTGAGGAAATAGCTTTGGTAGAGGATTCAAGATGGCTTCCAAAGAATATTTAGTCATATTCAAATATGTTAGAAGCTGTGGCAAGATGGGATAAGGTTTGGAAGGAGTACTTTCACTAAACCCTCCTTATTTGGAGCATTAGTAAGCCTACAATAAGGGCTTATGTTTTGTGGCTTATGGAAAGCTTTGAATGGCCAAAAGATTGTTGATTTTGTAGTTTCATAACTTGAACTAATACTTTTTAAGGGTATTAGGGATTGATAAGTTTTTTAAAGGTGACATGCTTTGTATTTTATACCTATTTGGAAGCCTAAAATAGTGGATAGTCAATTATACTATAGAAATTTTCAAAACAACCAAGTTTTGTCTTTTGATATGTTAAATTAGATCAAAATGGGTTGCTAAATATGTATTGGGTTTGTGGAGAAAAAAAATGGTTGAATAAGAATCATCCATTTTAGGGTTGGGTAAACTACTAGAAATATGGTGTTTTGACTGCTAGAAAGAGTGAATATGTGGAAACAGTAATTTAAGTCGTTGTTTTGTCCTAAAACTATCAAAATATTGATTTCAAAGATGTATCAATGGTTTGGTATAGGTTTAAAAGAAAAATTTGTTGTTTTGATGATTTGAGCAATGTGGAATAAAGGATCAAATGGTGTCTTAGGTGAGTATGTTGATCATGTTGATTGGTTTAGAGTTCTCTAATCAGGTTTTTCCTTGATTCAGTTAATATGAGGATGTTTAAGGTTTGGTAAGAAGTTGGAATATTGATTTAGTGATTAATTGGTGGGTAGCCTTGTAATTTCAAGAAAAAAATGAATGGATTCTAGTGATTTGCTAATTGATATTCTTAGTTGTGGTTTGGGTCTGAAGTACCCCTGAAGTTTGTTGATTTTGGTAGATGCTCTACATCAAAAAATTAGCCTACAACATATGTGTGATACAGTACAACATATTTAGCCACTTTGGAAAAATCTCAGCCAATATTTGTTTCTTTGGATTCTTTGTATTATTTACCATATAATTTACTCGATGAGCATGTGTATTTAGTTGTACTTGAATGAGATTTAGTATATGAATGCTTGTATTTCTAGATATACATGTTGCACTAGATTCCTTTGTGGATTTTGGCTATAAACTACTAAATCCTTCATAAAAGGTTAAATTTATCTAGTTGGGAGAATATTGGGGAAGAACTCAGCTTCATGGTTGTGTGGAAAAGCACACTAGTGATGCTCTATCTATCTCTCCTACTAATCAAATTGTGCATATCACTCTGTTAAACCTTTTAGGATTTAAACATTATAATTCTTACAATTGAAATGCAATAAATTCTACTATAAGATGTCAAAAATTATAAATTTATTATAAAAAATTATGATAATGTATGTAGTATTTTGTGCACTTTTGTGGTGAATGCATTGATAAGTTGTCATAGTTTTCTATTTATCCTAATTATGGTTCATATGATAATTCATTTAAATTATTTAGTTGTTTTGTAACACGTACAAATATATTTTTATTTAATACAGTAGAATGATTAATTATGATAAATAATCTATTATTAAAATTTAAATTTTAATATATTTTTTGCATTCAACCATTTTTTGTTTTTATTAATTTTTTAAATCTAAATTAGTCCTTACATAATGGTATTAGATCTCTATGTTCAAATTTGGGGTCTAAAGTATATTTTTCTTAATGTAGGGTGATATTTGATTTTTTTCAAGTAAACCAAACATATTATTTCTCTTTCATAGATGGGGAAATTTAGATCTAGAAAAATGAGGTGATAAAAAGAGTAAAAGTAGAAAATAGGCCAAAACTTAATAGATTTGGCTATTCGATATAGAAACCCTAGCAACATTTATGTGTCGATTCAGACTAGACTTTTAGAGATCAGACACTTATAATTATTTAGGCCTTCTTGGGCACTTTTGTAATTAGGCCCTCTTGGGCACTTTTGTATTTACTTACTATTACTATCAATATAATATATAGGTTATTTTCCTTTTGCCAAAAAAAGAAAAAAAACATTTATCATGTCGATTTAATTTGGATAAAGAAAAATAAGTAATCATCAACACAAAAGTAAAACCTAGTAATTGAAACCATTGATAGTTCACAACAATTTTTTAGATGTGGTGAAAATACATTGATTATGACTAGGGAGGTATTAGAAGATTACATGTGTGTACTTCTACCTCAAGTAGTATTATAGAAGATTCAAAGGAAAAAAAACCTAAGGAAATTGAAATAAAGTAGAATCTATGAATTGTAACAAGGAAATCCCTTACTATATGTGTGAATGGTGGATCTAGACCTGCTTAAGCATAGAAAAACAACACAATTTTAGTTATCAAACACATCTAAAACCATCATTCCCCATGGGTGATCTCACAATACTAGTTTACAATTTTTGGACAAACTGGACACAACTAATTTTTTCTAACTAAATCTTGACTTTTGGGCACCTATAGCGGCTAAACTGTGAGGAATTTGAAGATGATGAAAACTAGTGATTTGTGACATTTTTTCTATAGATTCTAAATATATTTTTTTCAATTTTTTTGGAATCAAATTGCACTTCTTTTTCCATCTCCTTCGAAAACTAGTTTTTTAATTAAACAACTTTTTAAAGGAGTTACGCTCACCGTATAATGCATAACTTTTTTTCCATGAAGGATAACATTCTTTTTTTTTTAATTTTAGATTTTTAACTCTGATATCTATGCTTCCAATTGGTTTCATAGTGTTATATTGAATATTTTTTCCTTAATAAAGTTTCGAAGTTAACCAATTACAATTCAAACATAGGGGGACCATATAATGCGTAACCTTTTTTGTATGTATGGGTATGTACATGATCACGATGGGCCAAAAAGTGGCAATATGATGGGTATATGTAGGGTATGTGGCTGACGAATTTTTCTTTTACCCAAAATTGATGAAATGAAAAGGGTTTTTAAAGGAGATTCTCAACTTTCCACTAATATAAATTATAGTTTAGGTTGAATTTAATAAATAATTGTTATTCATTTTCTATTTGAATTGCGACTAAAGTCTTGATTGATAGACTGATTGAAAATCATCTATAGCTTTCAAACGGTATCACATTTTTTGAATCTGAAACATGTATCACATTCTATGCTTCACATACTATAGGATTTAAAAAAAAACAATTGAATTTCATGAATTTTTGACCAAGTTAAGGTGGTTAGGAATACGAGTTTTTAGATTTTTTAAAAGTTGTAATAAAAAATTCATAATTAATTATTACTTGGAAAAAAATTACAAAAAAAATGCATCACATTGGTACATGAGTCCTCTATTTATATCTAAAATATTATAAAAAATACTATTATTTTATTGTGGCTAGGGTGGTCAGACAAACACCTACTTCTTATTTTTTCCCTAAAATTTAAGTACTACTGCAATGAAATTTCAAATTTTCACTAAATAGATTTTTGTTTTTAAAAAAAAAAACCTAATAGTTTAAAAATTACATTCCAATTTTCTATAGATTCTATTCTTACATATTTTTGAAATAATATAGAAACTTACTCAAATTTTTATGTCAAGTTGCATAACTTTGACTTTTATGAATTTTCAACACTTAATGGCCTATTTTTTCCATGATGATCCTGCACATACCCATTACATAAAAATTCAATTTTTTGGTTTTTGTTGGATCAAGGACTTCAATATCTAGTGCACTGATATTTTTCAAATTTTTGTTTGATAATCTTCTATTTTTCCACATGTGTAGAACAAAGGGCTTGATTTTCGATGAAAATCCTACATTCACAAGAAATAAAACATAAATATAATAATTAAATTAAATTTATTTAAAATTATACTTGTTGGAAAGCTTATAATAAGGGCTACATACTTACAAAAAATAAATTTTAAATGAATTCATTTGATCCCCAAAAGGTAAATCAAAAGTGGTTTTTTATCAACATTTTGATAGGTGTAAAGGAGACTCTGTTATAGCTATGGTTTAAAACTCTGGGGTTCTATCCAAGGGTTTGATCTAAAGGTGGTTTGATCAAAACCTCTTCAATTGGAATCCTTTAAATGAAAAATTTCAAGGCTTAAATCATTATATTTTCTAAAAATATGTGATTTCAGCAAAAATCAAGATCTCTCATAAATTGTAAACTAGTATTGTGGGATCACCCCCATGCAATTCATTTAAACACCAAGAACAAAAAGAAAAGAAAATAATATCAAATAAAAACTACTAAATCTTGTTGAAGACATTAAAACCCTCAATCCGATGGGGGAATTGGTGTTATTTTGATGTGGAAAATAGCCCTTGCCCAATTCCTTGCAAGCTTTAATGAACTTTGATGAAGATTGATGCTCCTTGATGAAATTTGACCATAACCTAGCTAAGATGGATGAAAGCTATGAAAACTTGGATGAAGTGTTGATGAATTTGCTCAAAACCTATAGATAATGACCTTGTATAAAGTTGTGGATGCAAATACAATAGAGAAGATATTTGTTTATAGGAAAGAATGATGGAGGAATAAAAGATATGAAGAATGTGAGACTAAACATAAGCCAATGGAATTGTGCCACTTGTCAACATGCTAGTGGAGAGAGGTGGATCACATTTTGATGAATGTGAAAATAAATGCAATTAGGTGGAAATTTGAAATTTGAAAGATGGCTTGTGGAGGAAGAGAAAAAGAGGAGTTAATGCCACTTGGCTCAAGAAAAAGGACTTATAAGAGGCTTTAATGCCATGTTGGAGGAAAAGTCCTTTTGGGAGGGAGATTTCAATAATGGAGGAATATTCCAATGAGATGCCTTTTTGAATGAAAATAAAAGAATTTATAAATCAATTAAATTGATTTACTTGTGCAAGTTGCAAAATCTAGAGGATTCGATGGATTAGAGTTAGAGTTAATCAGGATTTAATTAACTTAGATGGAGATTAGTTTGATTTGACACTTGATTTAGATTTTTGGATTTATTTAAATCAAATGGGAAGAATAATGAACATTAGATTTAATTAAATAAAGTTTTATTTATTTAATTAAAGGGATGATTTTAGATTTAATTAAATAAAGTTTTATTTATTTAATTAAAGGGATGATTTTAGATTTAATTAAATAAAGGTTAATTTATTTAATTAAAGGAACATTATGATTTAATCAAATAGAGGGATTTATTTAATTAAAAGAGGAACATTAGGATTAATCAAATAAAATGATTTATTTGATTAATATAAGATAATGATTTAATCAAATAAAGGTTATTGGATTAAATGGTTAGTAGAGAGGTGATTTAGGTAGAATTGGTGTTAGTAAATTAGGATTAGGCACATGAGATCAATCAATAGAATTTATGTGTCTTCATTTTACCCCTCTTTGAAGCAATGTACCTGTTGTGTTGGTTCAAAGAATAATCTTGCCAAGATCAAAATTCATTTTTTAAAAAAACATTTGAATGCCCCACTGTTTACCCAGTGGAAGAATTACACTAGTATACTACCTCCTCAAGAGATTAGATGAAAATTTGGATTTTTGGGTGATCTTGCGAAAAAAGAAGACAAGCTACCCGACGGGTCCAAAAAGGCTCTAGGATGCTAAAAATGTGCCAAAATGTAGAAAAAGGATGCAAAACAATCTTTTATTGGGAAAAAATAGGGCCAAGGACAGAAAACCCTAGCTTGATGGCTAAAAAGGGGAAAAAACCCTAAATTTTTCAAGCTTAAATAGCCTTCGAGGGGTCACTTTCAATTCATTTTCACATTCAGACTTTGAGATCTAACCCTCATGCAAAATGGTGCAAAGAGTGCTTCCTCGACACATTTGCGAGTGAGTTTGAGTCTATGAGAGACCTCCAGGTGTAGGAACAACAGTATGCTATCCTAACTCAACCTTTAGTTTCAATTTTTGTGTGCATTTATTATAGTTTGAAGGGTCATCTTGTCCAACGTTGCTATATAGCGATGCTAGAAGTGCATAATCGGTGATGCTTAGCTTCAAAGTGGGCCACTATTGTGACTTGCGACATCGCATCATAGTTTAGGTTTAGGGGTTCAAACTCCAAAGGGCGATGCCATTACAAATGGTGATGATGCACTTCAGTTAGGTCCTTAGGTTTGTTTGGTCAAACATGCCCATGGTTCAAATAGCAACACTGTGGCTTGGTTTACACTTTGGGGGTCCTAGCATCGTAGTTTGGATTTTTCGAAGAGTGACACCTTTGCAAATAGTAACACATAATTTGTTGTTTTGGTGTCAAAAACATGAAATGGGGTCCAGTATTTTTTTGAAACTTGACGCTATGGCTTTATGGGTGCAAGAAGACAAAGATCCTATGCATTTATGCAAGCACTGACTATCAGTGCTTAGTAGATTGAGTGAACTGCATGAGTTATTATAGGAGCACCTTGGCGTGATCGACCTCTAGTACATTTCTTATGCACCTACCATTAGGACCCATCTAGCTATGATGACTATGTTAGCTGAGCGATGGCATAGTGAGACATCATCTTTTCATCTTCCTACTAGCGAGGTGACTACCACATTGGAGGACGTCTAGCATATTTTGTGATTGCCCATCCACAATGAGAGAGTAATATATGACATGGATGCCAGCACAGATGTTTGTTATGAGATCATGGGAATAGATGAGATCATTTTTACTGAGAAAGATCGATCTTGAGTACTACAGAGGTCGGGTGTTGAGTTTTCAACTGATTGTTGCGACAATCGTATCAGGACTAGTAGCTCTAGATCGGTGAGGTTGATATTTCAATATGAGATAGGGTTTTTCTTGGGAGTGGATGTTATTCAAGAGGTGTTGTTTTTCTTGGGGACCAGTGATATTTGCCTCACTATATCATGATTTGCATGAGGTTTCCTATTGTGGTCATAGTAGAGCGATTGGTGTCGGGGTCACATTATTGCACATCTAGGCTTGGGAGCACATTGTCATGCTTTGTCTGAGGGTTACAGTGGTCGATGTTGAGTCCGATGACCCAATAGTTTGGAGGTGTAGGGGTGGCCTCACATTCAAACATACAAGCTAGACAAGTCTAGCTCACTGGTGGAGGGTCTTGGATGAGATGATAGTTTTTACCTGGAGACCTTGGTTGCAAATGCTCATTGGTATGATGACATGCAACAACTCTTCTACACTCACTAGGATCAGCTTATGCAGGGATAGGAGCACACCATGATTGATCGCTACCTACCTAATAGGGTAGTGAGATAGTTTGGGGACATGTAGGACTTCCCCAATGATTAGTACATGGCTATCTTTGCTGAGTCCACTAGAGAGACCACAAGGGATTAGACAATTGTAACACCAGATGCAGTTGATTCTTTTAGGTAGCTGGTAGTTAGGCCATGGGCCTATGATTAAGGACATGAAGATCTAGGCACTACACATGCCTATGACGATTGGTTTAGGCCTCTAGTGAGCTTGATACTTCTAGGGGTAGCACTTCCATGACAGAGACCCCAAGGTCAGACAATAGGGCAAGGATGGGCAGGACATGTCCCAACAGGAGGAGGAGGAGGAGGAGGAGGAGGACCACCTCCACACTATCCAGAACAGAGGGATTAGGGGGATGGGCACCAATAGAGGGATCAACCCAGGGACCAACCAACACAACCTCCACCACCACCTCATCCTGATCAGAGAGACACCTTGATACAAGAACTTCAAGGGTAGGTACATGGATAACAGGGGCAGGTACATGGATTACAAGGGCAGGTATAAACACTTATAGCTGAGTGGGACTAGGCCAAATAGCAGGTCTAGGTTGTCATAGTAGAGCGAAACCATGAGAGACAATAGTGACAAAATATAGAGTTGTAGCTAGCACAGGAGGTTGGCAGAGGAAACAGTTAGAGAGCATGGTTGTTGCATCATAGGGTAGGACAGTCCTCACATGGATGTACCGTGTGGCATTATAGGAGGATGTGTACTATAGGGTGCATTATTGACAGGTAGTGCCTCTGGTGGCTCGAGTTCTAGAGTTTTATCAATAGACAGGATACAAGCAGGACCAACCATTGAGGTAGGCTGGTGAGGGGAGTAGCCACTAGGGCTAGCTCACACAATTTTGATTGACGATAGTTGATTATTTTTGAGATCCATGGGCTCCATTTTTTATAGCATTGTGGGAATTTGTACTTTGATTGATACACATACATGATCTTGTTTTGTACCATGACAATTACATGATATATATATGATATGATATGATTGATTCATTTATGAGATGTGGCCTATTTTATTTATGCATTATGGATGGATGTATATGCAATGTGACTATGATATGATGTGTTGTATATATGATTCTATATTATGTAATGTATGTTTATGAAGATGCTTAGAATAACCAATCTATATTATGCAATGATGAAATGCAATGCATGTGAGATGATCAATGTTTCCTATATGATATGATATGGATGCTATACAACATGCTGACAGTTTGTGGATGTAGGATGGATGCATTGGTGATGTTTTTTTATTAACTGTCATGGTATCATGTTACTGCAGAGAGAAGAAAGAAGAAATGGGATGAATAAAAGAGGATCCAACAAGTATATGATCTACGAGACTTTATTAGAGATGATGATGATGATGAATTTCTTATCAGGAATTTGAATTTTAAAAGGGCTTACTTACCTTATGTTTGATAACACACATATATATGATGCATCAAGGTATAATGAACCGAGATGGTGTTGTACCTAGTCTGATGGACTTTGACTCAGCAATCAGATAGGAGTACTCCTGTTCACACCTGACATATGGAACCTCATTTAAAATGTAGTTCAAATATTCCAAACATCTTAGACAAAAACATAGAAATTCCAGCCTTCCTATGTGGTCAACAAGACACCTAAAACACCCTCCCTACAAATTAAGCAAATCATGCATGACCAATGTTATATTACAAGAATATCCAACAAGCACAAAAGATAAAAAGATAATGATCATTGCCCCATTCCTTTCTCTCTAAATATTTTTTGTTTAGACATCATTGAGAGATCATTGGAATGAGTGCAATATGATAAGTCAAAAAGACAAAGATCAAGTGAAAAAACAAGCTAATGTTCTTCATACCGCTAGCCAAGACAAAACTACGGTGATGCCTGATGTTGATGTCCATTGTAGGAAGGATGCATCCTAGGACATGATGTTATCAAATGATTTGGGACAACCTAGAAGATGGGCTATTAATACCAAGAGTTGACTAACTTGTTTACCTAATGACCTAGACTTGAGACCTTGACATTTGAGTTTTAAATTTTGAACTACTAGACTTGTTTCTGATTGTTTCACCAAAGGTTGAGGATAACGATGACTTATTATGAGCGGATGTTTATTTTAGGTGATTGCAAAGTGGGGCAGATGATTTTTTTTATTTTTTTTGAATGTTTTTGATGTTTTGAAATGTTTTCAAGCTATTTTTGGTATTTTCAAGTTGTTCTACAAATGTTTTTAGTTTCAAAATTTCCAATGTTTTTGTGTTTTCTAAGATTTCGACCAAGAAGGTAACCTAAATACCTATCCTAGGGGCCTCAAAGGCTAATCAAATATTAGCCTTTCCTATGTTATACATGCAGAGACTATGTAGTTCAACTGACACATACTCATTTATTAATGAGATATGAACAAATGGATTGTTAGTTTATTATGACGGACTCCTAAAGGACTGACTTAGGTGTCTTGGGGGATGATCAAAGATCAACCTTTCCTACATTCCAAGCTCAAAGACCCATAGTTTGATAAGACGACTCTATTTTTTACCTTTTTTGACTTTTTGACCTATGTTTTGGATTTTTTGATATGTTTTGAATGTTTTTGGATTTTCTAATTTTATGAATGTTTTTGGATTTTTTGATTTTTTGAATGTTTTTTGATTTTATAATTAATGATTTTTTGTTGATATTTTGACTTGATCAATGAAGGGAAGATTTGAACAACCTTGTAAATTGATTCTTAATGATTTCCAAGCTTTCAAGGTGTTTAAATCTGCAAACACACAAGATAAGAGAGAGAAATGTTGAATGTTAGGGCATGGGGATTTTCCTTGGTCAAACCCCTTTTAGGTAATTAAACCAAAATGATGAAAGAATGGAGTGAAACAAGCAACAATGGAGTTGATTACATTTCCATGATGTTTTATCTTGAAATTCTGTAGCAAAACATGAAGGATCTATGCTTGAATGTCTAAAAATTGATTTGAATGGTTTGTAATGTTAAAACCTAAGTTGCTTGACTTGAGATGGAAGATTGGTTGATGAATGAATGATAAGAGATAAGAGATGTGAATTAGAGTTAAAAAGACTTATATTTATGGGAATTTAACCTATTTTACCCATTAATACCTCATCACAGACTGACATGAAGTAATATTAAACTTAAATTTCACTTTTTTACCACTCAAAGGTCAAAATTGGGCCAAATGGGACTGATTCGCCACACATGGTGAATGGGCCCCACCTGGATGGGATTGATTCACCATGCGTGGAAAATGGGTCCCACACGAGCCATTTTAACAACTAGGATGCTAGGAAGTTAAGAAATAAGGTTTAAATTACAACTTTGTCAAGTATTTGTTCAATTTAAGCCTTGGGATGCATAATATGGGTCAATTGGGGCCTATTAGTGATGATGTAAAGGTCAATTAGGGATTGGGACATAGAATTCAATATGAAAGTGTGATTAAATACACTTTACAACAATAAAATGACTCCAACAAGGAAATGATGCATCACAAGGAGAAATAAATCGCACAATGAAATGTGAGTGGTGATGTATGCCCCCCACTTTAAAGCAATTACAAACACTAGTAGTTGGAGAAATTGCTTTAAAGTAGAAGAAGAGGGAAGAAGACATGAGAGCTTACTTGGAAATCCCTATGCCAAGTCATATGTTTCTGATAAGTTGTATCATGAAAAAAGGAAGTATGTCACCTATGAGTCGATCTAAAGACATGTCATCCACATCCAAAGCTTTCTTTTATATGTTCATGAAAGGTTAATGACTAGTCAAAAGAGACAGTGAAAATTTTCATATGAGGAAAAGGCTATCAAACCCCTTGCCTCCACTTAGTTCAGGAAAAAGGTGAGCCTGGAATGGATGAAAGTGAGTATCAAGTAAAGGAATTAGGTGCTCCCACACAAGGAAGAGAACCACACTCCTTGAGAGGTTAAATGTTATTTTTGTGAAAAGTGTTTTGAGATAAGGGAGATACCCTTAGATCTTTATTGAAAGAGTATGATATGGTGTCTTGGTTCATGTGTTCATTGCATACATGTGTAGGATGAAGATTGTAACCATTACCATAACAATCTTCCAAGTTAGATGAAGGGGATGTTTGTTTGTGAAAAGGATTGGCTTTTTTACAAGAACACAAATCCTTTTTAATGGTATGTGTCGTTGCTTCATGAGGGATGGGAGTTATATTGCCCCTATCACCACCATGGGGTGATTTTTTAGAACTAAGTTGAGCGAATGCAACATAGGGTTGTTTGCGTTGAGATTGGGATGTTGCACACACTCCCTTAAAGGTAGGTGTGAAACTCCAATCACTACTAGAACTTGTGTCTGAAAATGAATCATTTGGATATGAATCTTTGGACCATGAGGGTGAGATTTTGGAAATGTTATAGAAAGTAGGTGTAGAATCTAGTGACCCCCAATTATCAATAATGTGTTTTTTTGTAGGTGAAGAGTTAGGACCAACTTGTACAGGTTCAATTTTTGATCTAGGAATGAAAGGATTAGGGGAGTTGGAAGTGTTTTGATCAGTTGACACATTACTTTGCTCATCGACATCAATCATGTATATCTTGTTGTTGTATTCAAATTTCATTACACAGTGAAGGGTACATGGGACTCCTTTCATAGCATGAATCCATGGTTTCCCTAGGAGAAGATTGTATGGAAGTGGTGCTTGCATGATGTGGATAGGGGTAGGAAACACTATAGGTCTGACCTCAATAGGTAATGTGATAATCCCAAGTGGTTTCCTATGAACATTTTCAAAGTTGTCAATATGAACATCATTAAGTTGAATGAGATTTTTGCCCATGCCAAGTTTGTGTAGGAGGTCCATGCTTCAAAAATTATTTTTCACTCCATTGTGAGTGTGCCTAACTAAAGTTTCGTTAATGATCACCTTTATCATCAAGGGGTCATTTTTTTTTTGAATCTCAAGTAAGGGTAACTCATGTTTAGGGAATGCAATTTATGACTGTGTGGCTTGTATGGGACAAGAGGAGGAGGTTAAATTATTTGATTTTATGTAATATTGGATCTCCTCCTTTTGTATTTGCAACATTTCATGAAAAATAATTTTGACTAGATCAGTGAGAGTTGAATGAGTTCCCATACAGATAAATTACTAGGAGTCTTTTTTTAGGTCTTCAACAGTAGGCACTTTTAGAGGAAAATGTAATGGTGTTGGAGTGTTGTGTGGTCCCCTAGATGTTTGAGTCACTAAGTTACAACTTAGTAGCTGCAAAACATTGTTATGAGTAGATTGCATCATGTATTTCAAGACATCTCTAAATTTTTTGTATGATTCACTAAGGGAAGGTGACTTAGGAAGCTCACTAATTAAAGGAGATCCCACTTGTATCATCATAACCTCAATAATTTTGTATTTAAGGGCATGATATGATGGTGAAGGGGATTCAAATGTCACTTTATTATCTTCACCTAGGGCAGGTTTAGTGTTTGAAGGATATGTGGCAATTTTCATATGTTTTTGAACCATGAGATTCTCCCTAGGAGGAGAGTTTTTAGGAGAACAACGAGCCAAATTTTTTTGACATTCATAAGTTGGTTCTTCTAAAAGGACTTCATCGAAAGTAGGGGAATAATCAATGGTGTAATATTGTTTTTCAAGAGGGGTTTCCCTAGGTGAAGGGGGACAACTAAGATATTCATGTCTATCAACTGTGTTGTCTAACATCAAAGTATCTACTCCACAACTAGGAGAGATACTAGAAGAACAAATGTTTTTGTCATGAGTACCTATGGTTTTATTGTCTTGTAGATCAATTTCTTGTCCACTAAGAGAGGTAAGAGGAGAGAAACAACTAGGATTCTCAAAACTCTCATGAATTGGTTCTTCTACCAAAATATCTTCATCACTAAGAGGAGAGATATTAGGAGAGGAATAGTTATGATCATTAGGAATGCCCAAGGTTGTAGTCTCTTTGAAAAGCACATGTAACCATGTCATGCAATGTTTTAGAAATATGAACAATGTATATGCAAAGGTACAAAACATTCTTATCCAATATATCCAAGATTTGAAAAATGAAAACAATGTACATGCAAGAATGAAAAGAACTTTAACCAAACTTATGCAAAGTTGTATGAACATAAATATTGTATATGAAAAAGTGAAAAGTAAATTTATCAATGTTATGCAAAATTGTAGAAATGGAAGCATTTTTAGATGTAAGGATGTTTGCAAGTGAAGTGATTTAAAGAATGAGTGATCTAAAATGATGTTTTTGAGCTATATGCATAAAACAAGTTCTCCAGAAATTTTCCAGAATTATGCTATAAGATACTAGGAGGCTTAGGAAGCACATAAACGAGGTTTCTAATGCTGTAACAATCGGTTAAAAATTTGGACAGGGACTAATTCAACCAGCATGGTGAATGGGTCCCAGTACTGGGTTTTTGCATAAAAATTAGAAATTTTGAATTGTTTTTTATGTGTTTGATGTTGTAAGATGCAAACCTAAGATGGAGATGCAAAATTTCAAAGATTTTAAAGGAAATTATATGCAAAAATACAAGCTAAATGACCTTTTCTCTAACGCAAAAATTTGAAACCCTAGAATGCAAAATAATGTAAAATCTAATGCATGCAAGCTATTTCTAGGATGATAATGGACGCCAAATCAGAAAAGAAAGTGTTTGAAAAGTAGGTTCACCAAAAGGTAGCATATATTTTTGGCATCCAAGGTCTTTCTAGCACTTCTAGGCTTTTTCACCTAAAAGGAGAAAGATAAGCCAAAATGCAATGCTCACATTCAAAGATTAATGAAATATGGATGGATGTAATATACCTAGATGATGTTTGAATACAAAAATCTAATAAGATTAATTTATTAATGAATGGAAACTAAGGAAACAAAGAATGTTTGAAAACACATTATGTAATGCAAAAACACCTAGAAATGAATGCAAAACTTAACAAAAGTGAATTCAACTTGAAGTATGCACCTGAAAACTTGATGGAAACTAGAAATTGCTTCTAAAATGCTGCTAATGATGATTTTTAGGCCTGGTGGGACTCATTCGCAATTCTGGGCAAATCAGTCCTAGTTGTGCAAAATTGTTCTGAAACATGTTTCAGACAAAAGGGTATCTAAAAATGTATAAAACTAAAAATTGACCTAGAAGTGGGACTCATTTACCACCCATGTTGATTGAGTCCACTTTTGAATTTCTAAATTTTTAAAAGTGGAATCTAGATCTTCTGATTTGCACTTTGATTTTGTTCAAGTGTTCACTTCTGAAACTCTGATTTTTGAACCTGAAAGTTAGTTTTTGTTGATATTTTGACTTGATCAATGAAGGGAACACTTGAAAAACCTTGCAAATTGATTCTTAATTATTTCCAAGCTTTGGAGATGTCTAAATATGCAAACACACAAGATAAGAGAGAGAAATGTTGAATGTTAGGGTATGGGGGTTTGCCTTGGTCAAACCCCTTTTAGGTAATTAAACCAAAATGATGAAAGGATGGAGAAAAACATGAAATAATAGAGTTGATTACCTTTCCATGATGTTTGATCTTGAAATTCTGTAGCAAAACATGAAACATCTTCCATTGAATGTCTGAAAATTGATCTTGAATGGCTTGTAATGTTAAAACCCTAAGTTGTTTGACTTGAGATGGAAGATTGGTAGATGAGTGAATGATAAGAGATAATAGATGTGAATTAGAGTTAAAAAGAATTATATGTATAGGTATTTCACCTATTTTACCCATTAATACCTCATCATAGGATGACATGAAGTAATATTAAACTTAAATTTCACTTTTTTCGCACTCAAAGGTAACAATTGGGCCAAATGGAACTAATTCACCACACATGGTGAATGGGTCCCACTTGGATGGGATTGATTCACCATGCATGGTGAATGGGTCCCATAGGGGCCATTTTAACAGCTAAGATGCTAGGAAGTTAAGAAATAAGGTTTAAATTACAACTTTGTCAGGTATTTGATAATTTTAAGCCTGAGGATGCACAATATGGGTCAATTGGAGCCTATTAGTGATGATGTAAAGGTCGGTTGGGGCTTGGGACACAAAATTCAATGTGAAAGTGTGATTAAATACACTTTACAATACTAAAGTGAGGTCCACATAGCCTAGGAAGGCACAAGAACCTATGTGAATATGAAAAGCACATTACAACACTAGTTTACCATTAATTCTAATTCAAAAATCTTCAAGATTGATGTGATAATGTTATTAAACACATTTTATAATATTGAATTAGGGGAAAATGGGTTCATTAATCTAGAAAAGAGTGAAAGTCCTTTACAAAAATTTACAACACCTTTACAAGAAATCTTTAAATGCATTTGAAAGGGTAAAAGACCTAATGTGGATGCATAAAAGGCCTCATAACACTAAATCAAGGCTTCATTAAGTCCAGTTTATCATGAATTATTCCCATGTCAAGCAAGAGATCCTTTTTTTCTATGGTACAGGTGGGTAGAGGATGAGTTCAAGTTTATTTTGGGTTTGTTTGTGTGAAGGGGGGTAAAGGATGAGTTGAGGTTGAATAGTGTTAACATCCCTTAGCAAGTGAGAGTCTATATCATTATTGTGGTTCATGTCTTGCGTCATGATATTGTTCCTAGGAGGAGGGTTTTGAGGAGAACTACAAACCAAATTTTCTTAACATTCTAAGGTTTGTTCTCCTAAAAGGACTTCATCACAAGTATGAGGATGATCAATGGTTGAATTGACTTGCTCAATAAGGTTTTTTTTAGGTGAAAGGGGATAACTAAGATTCTCATGACTCTTATTTGTTGTGTTTTCTAACATCAAAGCATCTTCCTTACAACTAGGGGAGATACTAGGAGAAGAACAAGTATGATTATCATGAGAATTTACAATGTCATGCCTTTGTTCTCAAATGTCTTCCGAAATAGGATAGATAGGGGAAGGATCATAAAGAGGGTTGTTGTAGACCAACACATCTTCATAATTCATAATCTTATCTTCCTAAAAATTATTCTCACAATGGAAATTAGGTAAGGTGATGCTTAGGAATGTGTCTATGATTTCAGTCTCTTATGCTAAAATATCTTCCCAAAGGGGATGAGGATAAGGACAAAAGAGATCCTCATGATTCTCAACGATTGTGTCTTCTTTTGCAAACATACCTTTGTAACTAAAAGGAGAGGTATTAGTAGACACACAATTATGGTCATCATAAGTATCTATCTTTGTATGCTCTTCTATCACATTATCCACACAAATAGGGGAGATAGGAGAGGGTGTGCGTTTAAGGTTAACATTGTCATTTTCACTTTCTTGTGCTGAGAGACTCTCATAACTATGACATGCTTATTGACTAAATTTTTCTTTATAAATTTAGAGAAGATTGAAACTAAAATTTTGAAATAACAATCTATGCTAGCTCAAAATGAAATGTAAAAGGCTGAAATCAAATGCAATTTTCAGATGATAATTGACTAATTATGCTATGGAATAGTATGAGAATGAAAATTTGAAATTTAAACCATAATTTTCCCAAAAAATTGATGGATTTTGATGTTTTCTAAGTGCTATGATGTAGAGCTAAATGAAAAATGTAGAATTGTAGAGAATTTAAATGAATTTAGATGCCAATAATGCAACCTAAATGCACTTTTTATCAATGCAAAATTTGAAACCTAACATGCCAATTAACTAATGCAAAACCTAATGAAAAGTCAATGAAAGGCTAGATCTATGATGAAGGACTCCAAAATTAGACAAGAAATTATTCAAAAAGGTAGTTTCACCAAAATGTAACATAGGTTTTGGCTTCCAAAGGTCTTTCTAGTGCTTCTAGGGTTTTTCACCTAAAAGGAGAAAGAAGGGCCAAAATGCTCATGTCTACACTCAAAGTTAATGCAATATGGATAGAATATGGATGCAATATTTGAATGCAAGAAAATAATAAGATTAACTGATTAATGAATGGAAACTAAGGAAACAAAGAATGTTTGAAAACACATTGTGTAATGAAAAAACACCTAGAAATACATGCAATTTGTAACAAAACTTGATGAAACTGAAAGTGTGCACCTGGAATATGGATCGAGATTGGAAATTGCTTCTAGAATGCTGTCGATGCTAGTTTTTAGGCCTGGTGGCACTCATTCACCATTTTGGGTGAATCAGTCCTAGCTTTACAAAACTATTCTGAAACCTATTTAAGACAAAAGGGTATCTAAAAATGCAAAAAACTAAAAATTGACCTTAGAGTGGGACTCATTCACCACTCATGGTGAATGAGTCCAATTTTGAATTTCTAAATATTGAAAGGTGGAATCCAAAGCTTTTGGTCTTCACTTTGATTCTCTACAGGTGTTTGTTTCTGAAACTCTGATTTCCGAACCTAAAAATGATTTTTTGTTGATATTTTAAAATAGAAAATGAAGAGAAGACCCAAAAAAATTTGTAACTTGATTCTTCAATGGCTTCCAGGCTTCCAAGGGACTTAAATCTGTAAACACACAAGACAAGAGAGAGAAATGTTGAATGTTAGGGCATAGGGGTTTGCCGTGGTCAAACCCCTTTTAGGTAATTAAACCAAAATAGAGAAAGAATGTAATGAAACATGTAATAATGGAATTGATTACCTTTTCATGATGTTTGATCTTGAATTTTTGCAACAAAACATGAAGAATCTTCCCTTGAAAGCTTGAAAATTGATATCTTGGTGACTTGAAATGGTGATACCCTAAGTTGCTTGACTTGAGATGGAAGAATGATGAATGGATAATGAAGAAATGAATTATGTTTTAGGGTTTAGAGAGGTTATTTTATAGGAAATTCACCTTATTAGTCGAAAAATTAGATCCCTAAGGCCGACATGTGAAAATAATAAACTTAAATTTCAAATTTTCCCGCTCAAATGTCAAAATTTGGCCAAATGGGACTCATTCACCACCCGTGGTGAATGGGTCCCACCTAGATGGTACTGATTCACCCTAGATAGCGAATGGATCCCACAGGGGCCATTTTGACAACTAAGATACTAGGAGATAAGGAAATAAGGTTTAAATTGCAACTTTGTCAGGTATTTTATGAATTTAAGCCTCGTGATGCACAATATGGGTTAAAAGGGGCCTATTAGTGATTATGTAAAGGTCAATTAGGGATTGGGACACAAAATTCAATGTGAAAGTGTCATTAAATACACTAAATAACACTAAAATGAGGTCCACACAGCCTAGAAAGGCACAAGAACCAATCTAAATGTGCAAGACACATTACAACACTAGTTTAACATTAAGTTTATTTTACAAGCCTTCTAGATTAATGTGATAATTTTATTAAACACATTTTATAATGTTGAATTAAGGGAAAATGGGTTTATTAAGTCTAGAAAAGTGTGAAATTACCATACAACACTTTACAACACCTTTACAAGACATAATTAAAATCATGCTATTTGATTTTCAAGGGTCCAAGACCTAGTGTGGATGCATAAAATACCTCAAAGTACCTGAATCAAGGCCTTATTAAGTCCAATTTATCATGAATTACTCCCATGTCAAGCAAGAGGTCCTTTTTTCTATGCCACAATTAGGAAGGAGAGAAATAATGATATAATTCTCAATCATTGGGTTTCTTAATACCAACATATCCTCCTCACAAATGTATTTTTCATGATCATTCACAAAAGCATTGTCATAAATAGGGGAGGTGTTGGGTGATGAATGGAGACTAGGTAAAGTGGTGGCAATGCATTCATCTTGTATTGTTATACTCTCTTTCCAAGGGGAATGAGGAGAAGAAAAAACAATACCTTCATGATGCACAACGATTGTACCTTCTATCACCAAGATACCTTCATCACTAAAATGAGAGGTATCAGGATAAGTAAAACTATGATCATAATGTTTATCTATGTTTTTTTCCCTTCTAACACATCATCCACACAAATAGAAGAGATAGGAGGGAGTGTAAATTTAAGAAAAGCATTTGCATTTTCACTCTCTTGTGCTAAGATACTATCATAACTAGGGAATGCATTGAATGAAGGAATATAATTCTTGTTAACTAGCTTCTTCTTTGCAAATTTGGAGAAGATTGAAAATAACATTTTAAAATAACAATCTATGCTAACTCAAAATGCAATGTAACAGACTGAGATGAAATGCAATTTTCATATGATAATTGACTGATTATGATATGTAACAAGATGATAATACAAACAAAAGCCTAAAAATAGGGTTTTCAGCTCTGTAAAAGGTAGTTTTAGGGGTCAAAAGGGACTGATTCACCCAAGGTGGCAAATGAGTCATTGTATGAACTTTTTTCAAGATTTTCAAAACAATTTGTGGATTTTTATGGTTTCTGAGTGTTATGATGCAAGCCTAAGTTAAAAATGTAGAATTTTAGAAAATTTAAATGAATTTAGACGCCAAAAATGCAACCTAAATGTAGTTTTCTATGAATACAAAATTTGAAGCCAAACATTTAAATTAACTAATGCAAACCCTAATGCAAAGTCAATGCAAGGTTAGATCTATGATGGACTCAAAATAAGACAAGAAGGTATTAAAAAAATAATTTTCACCAAAATATAGCATAGATTTTGGCATCCAAGGTCTTTCTAGCACTCTTAGGGTTTTCCACCTAGAAAGAGAAAGATGGGCCAAAATGCAATGTTACACTCAAAATAAATGCAATATGGATGGAATATGGATGCAATATATACCTAGATGCAATGTTTGAATGCAATAAAATAATAAGATTAATTGATAATTAATTAATGGAAACTAATTAAATGAAGAATGTTTGAAAACACATTGTGTAATGCAAAAATACTTAGAAATGAGTGCAAAATGAAACAAAAATGAATGAAACTAGAAATGCGCACCTAAGATCTTGAAAGAGACTATAAATGGATTTTGGAATACTACTGATGCTGAATTTTAGGCCTGGTGGGACTCATTCGCCATTCTAGGCGAATTAGTCCCAATTCTATAAAATTGTCCCAAAACCTATTTCAGACAAATGGGTATCTAAAAATGTAGAAAACTAAAAACTAACCTAGAAGTGGGACTCATTCGACACTCATGGCAACTAAGTCCACTTTTGAATTTATAAATATTCAAAGGTGGAATCTGGAGCTTTCGGTCTGCACTTTCTACTTCTCTGGGTGTCTAGTTTTGAAATTGGCGGATTCAGGCCTGAAAATTTACTTTTTGTTGATATTTTTCCTTATCCAATGAAGAGAAGACTTAAACAAGTTTTCAACTTGATTCTTAATGATTTCCAAGCTTCCAAGATCCCTAAATCTGCAAACACACAAGACAAGAAAGAGAAATGTTGGATGTTAGGGCATGGGGGTTTGCCTTGGTCAAACCCCTTTTAGGTAATTAAACAAAAATAGAGAAAGAATGTAATGAAACATATAGAAATGGAGTTGATTACCTTTCCATAATGATTGACCTTGGATGTTTGCAACAAAGCATGAAGGATCTTCCCTTGAATGTCTTTGGAAGCTAACTTAATGACTTGCAATGATGAAACACAAACTTGCCTGGCTTGATGGAGAAGATAAATGATGAATGAATGGTAAACATGAGTTAATGGATGTGAATTAGGGTTTAGAGACTTGATTTTATAGGAAATTCATCTTATTTTCCCTTTAATTGGATCCCTAAGGCCAACATGTAAAAATATTAAACTTAAATTCAAAACAAATTTGCTCATAAGTCAAAATTGGGCCAAATGGGACTCATTTTCCACCCATGAAAAATGGGTCACACTTGGATGGGATTAATTCACCATGGATGGCGAATGGGTCCCACATGGGCCATTTTCCTAGCTAAGATGCCAGGAAATAAGGAAATGAGGTTTTTAGGATGACTTTGTTAGGTATTTGATCAAATATTACCTCGATATGCACAATATGAGGTAATTGGGGCCTACAAGTGATGATGTAAAGGTCAATTAGGGCTTGGGACACATAATTCAATGTGAAAGTGTGATTAAATACACTTTAAAACACTAAAATGATGTCCACATGGCCTAGGAAGGAACAAGAACCAATGTGAATGTGCAAGACACATTACAAAACTAGTTTAACATTAATTTTATTTTACAAGCCTTCTAGATTAGTGTGATAATGTTATTAAACACATTTTACAATGTTGAATTAAGGGAAAATGGGCTCATTAAGTCTATAAAAGAGTGAAAGTCCTTTACAAGACTTTACAACACCATTACAAGACATCGTTAAATCCATTTATGAGAGTCCAAGACCTAGTGTGGATGTATAAAACACCTCACAACTCTAAATCAAATCCTTATTAAGTCCAATTTATCATTAACTATTCCCAAGTCAAGCAAGTTTCCTTTTTTCTACGGTACAATGGGTGACCTAGCACAATTGTCGCCTATTTTGGATAGGCCTATCTATGCTTCTCACTCCATAGCTTTGGCTCTTTGGCACACTTTTAATATTGTTTTCATGCTCGAAACAGTCTTCTGCCAACATGGACAATCCAATGCACAACAATAGTTTCATAGACTCCTTTTGAATATTCAAAATTCTCAAGCATCTCAAGTTGATTGGAAAACTCTTATGAATCGAACAAACGCTATGCTTTCAGCTGAAAAAAACCAAGAGTTTGATGCATCTATTCACTTGTTCCCAACATATAGGTTGGTCACTTTGTACAATAGAAAAATGCTTCAATAGTTAAATGTTCCCATTGCAATTAGTATTGCTGAAACTACTCAACAAAACACACTTGATTATGGTGAGGATGAGCAACTTCAAGTAGAGCTCTTACTTGTAATTGGTGAACAAGTAATGTTAACAAGAAATATTTGGGTGGCAACTAGCCTAGTCAATAGATCATTGGGTTTTGTCAAGTCTAGTGTATATGCTAGGGGTACTAAACCACCTCAACCACCTGAATATGTTGTTGTGCACTTCCCAAACTACATTGGCCTAGCATGGGATCAAGACAACCCAAAATCCATCCCCATTCCCCAAATCACATGGGGAAACCAAGCACAACTCCCCTTGACAATGGCTTGGGCAATAACAATACATAAATCTTAAGGCTTGACACTGGAGAAAGCTACAATAGATATTGGAACTAAAGAAAGACAAGGACCAACATTCACAACTCTTTCCTATGTAAAATCAATTATGAGAATACACATAGATCTGCCTTTCTCTTTTGATAGATACTCCAGATTGCATGCGAACAAATATAATGCACTCTGAATCAAAGAAAAGGACCACCTCCAACAATTGTGTGCATTTCCATCATGATGAAATGTTTCTATTCTTTAAGGTAACTATAGTGCTTCTCCTTTCACTCTTCATTTAATTTCCACCATCTCTAATTTTTCTTGTTGTCGTTCCCTCCATAGTGCAGTGGCAATCACTCTTGCCAAGCTAGCCAGAGTTTTGCTTCTATGGTGATTAGTAAGAGAAGTTGTTCAATTCTTTCATTATGTTTCTCCTCTTCTACAATGACAAACTTGAATTCCTTCC
Source organism: Sequoia sempervirens (assembly GCA_007258455.2). Taxonomy (NCBI): domain Eukaryota; kingdom Viridiplantae; phylum Streptophyta; class Pinopsida; order Cupressales; family Cupressaceae; genus Sequoia; species Sequoia sempervirens. Next base: position 213,821,597 of record VDFB02270651.1, on the reverse strand, counting down.
TCTTCTTTGGTTGACCATATAACATTTATATTTAATTTTTCTCTGAATTCCTTCCTCTTCTTTGGTCAATGATGCCATTGCCAGTGCTCTCGCCTTTGAGCCATTTGTGTCTAACTATATCCGATTGAAATAATGTTAGATTGCAAATGTTCACAACTGTAACTACAGATCTCCACAATGATAGATAGCTTCATGATCACATGTTTGGCATGGTGTACGAGCTGCAACTACATTCCATTTATATACAAGGTAAGGCTATATGTCCTTTATTCCATCTCTTATTTCACAACTGCATCTCAAATTATTTGTCATAAATGATACAATTGTATATACTTTTAAAAATGTATAACACTGATTTCAACTCAACAAAATTCTTAGCTGCCAAAACAAAATTATATGGGAGTTATAATCATAAACATATTGCATCCCACTGTGTTCACAAGGTATGCCTACATCTTATTTATTTGATCTCTTCTATTGCAGGTGCATTACATATTATTTTTTATAAATTATAGAACTATTTATATTTCCTAATTTAGCTATTGTCTACCAATGACACATGTTCATTGCACTAAACGTCACATTTTCCTTGTGTGTAACTATATCTAATTGAAACTATTTTTGATATCAAACATTCTCAGCTGTAACTATAAATCTCCACAATGCTAAATAGCTTTGTGATCACATATTTGGCATGGTGTACGAGTTGCAACTACATTCTATTTACATACAAGGTAAGGCTATATGTCTTTATTCCATCTCTTATTTCAAAAGTACATCTCAAATTCTTTGTCATAAATGATACAATTATATATACTTTTAAAAATGTATAACACTAATTTCAACTCAAGAAAATTCCCAGCTACCGAAACATTGGTTTCACCATTGATAAAAGTGGTGGACAATGTATGTTCTTCCTTGAGGGTTTGGTGAGACCCCATGAGGCTCCATGACCCAATATGGTATGGTGGAGAGCAAGCCTTTTTTTTTTGTTCATACTACATCCTGTTGCGTGCACAAGGTATGCCTACATCTTATTTATTTGATCCCTTCTATTGCAGGTGCATTACATATTATTTGTTATAAATTATATAACTGTTTAGATTTCCTAATTTAGATATTCTCTACCAATGACACATGTTCATTGCACTAAAATTCACATTTTCCTTTAATTTTTGCACAGCATACTCAAGACAAACAATCCTATTTTGTATAAGATAGTAATGTCTTAGTTGGTGATCTTTCATCTCAGCTTATTTTCATGAGTTTGGTGGATCGTCTCATAGCATTAGATCTTCTATGAAGTTATCCCTATCGCAAGGCTTTCACCCAAGCTCTATCAACTACTCTTATTTTTGGTTTTGAGGAGTCTTAACTATTAAAATATTTGACTATTAAGGAATGCATTGATAATGGCTTCACTTTCTGTTATGATCCTGAAATTGTTGAGTTTTCAAATCGCATAATGGGCATTTTGAGGAAGTAATGTGTTATAAATGATCTTTGAGAATAATCATAGTGACTACAAAATCGATCAAAATGGTGAAATAAACAATTTCATGCAACAATAATCTCTCAAGATATATTTTGATTGCAAGTAAAGCTAGATTTAGAAATAAAATAAAAAATATAGTTTAAAATTTTTGTATCAATCTAATTTTTGATTAACATCAACAGAATTGTGTCGATGCAATTATCTCTTTATTGTTTTTTTTGTGCATGACTTATGTAAATATACTTATTTGATATTTGTATTTCCTTTTCCAAATCAATTATATTCTAAGATTTCAGATAATTGTATTATCCTTTTGAGATAATGTATATGTATCTCAACCTTATCTATGGCCTAGTGTCTTAGCATAATGGTATCGTAAAAGGGTTATTAATGATGCCATGAGGATTTTTAGATGTTGTCACTTGATCTCTCACAAGCGTTACTATCCCTAGCTATTATATACCTTATTGTGCTTCAAGGATGTAGACTGACTTCCATTAGCTTATAGTCTATGCTCTTGCAAAACAACCAACCAAGAACATACATTGTCCATCATTGCGATCAATGGTGGCATCATTGTTCCATATAACACTTAAAATATAGCTTATCATTCCAAGGATGTCTCAACAAAATAATCATAGGGATCAGTATATATCAATTTTGTTTGCATCTACTATGACATAAATATATATCTACACATAAGGGAAATACATTTTCCATCACTACGAACAATGGTGGCATCAATGTTTCATATAACACTTAAAATACAACTTATCATTCCAAGAATGTCTCAGTATGTATCAGTGTTGTTTGCATCTACTATGACATGCATACATATCTACACATAGGGGAAATAAAATGAAAGACAACAAAACAAGGCATTGTTCATCACCGTGATGAATGGGACATCAATGCTCCATATAACACTTAAAATACAGCTTATCATTCCCTACGTGCAAATATGTATGTATCCTTGCAACATCACTATAGTATGGTCATTTTCAATTTTGTATATCAATGCAGCCATGACATTATGTTTGTCAACATAGCATTCATAGTTTGTTCCCTAAATACTAGTTCTTCGAACAATCACGTATTCTTTCAATGCATCATTTTCTTGCCTGCATACTATTCTATATGGTCACAATAGAAATTTTACATTCGTCTTCAACTCCTATGCTCTCTCCCAGATTGTCCTTAGCATCCCCCTCTTTAATTCCTCCTAGGCATGTATAAATCCTTGTCATTTGGACTTCCCCTCCACCTATTGGCTCATCGTTGCATGTCACTACATGCAATTGCTAGTATACATTTAAGGTTGGATTCTCAAGAATATTTATTTGATATATACTTTTATATGAAAACTTATTGGCAAAAAATAAAAAATGAGAGAATCGGATCAATTTAATAGCTTTCTCGAAAATAATTTTCCTTGATTTATTCGAGCTTGAAAACACTTGCTACTAAAAAAAATATTGGAAATATTACCGAGAGATCTACAAATACAAATAGTTATAACCCTAGGAACCAAACATTATATAGAAAAAGCACCTTCTGTTGTTATATTTATTGTTATTTACATGAACGTAGAAGAAGCAATCATGTAACCAAGAAACATTAGACTCAGGGATCGATATTAGATAAGCTCCTACTGTAGTTTTGTAGTTTTGTTCTACCTTTTCCACAAAGTTCCTACTCCCTCTTCATCTACTTCAGGTGACTGCATAAAGGAGTTCACTTTTGGGAGATTCTCTTTGTTACTGCTGATTGAAACAATCAAAGAACAACTATCATCGGATCTAGGATATGGCCAAACAAAGGGAGGTCTAAGTGGAGGGACCGATAGAGGCTGCATGTCCCTGCAAAGCATCTGTTTCACCTGCCGAATGGTAGGCCGATCCCTAGGATTTGGATTTGAGCACACCAGTCCTATTAGTAGCAAATGTTTGATGTCGTCCTCCTTGATCGAGGCGGGCACGACCAGGCCTAGGTGATGGTTTGCAGCCTCCATAAGTTTATTGTCTTTGTGAAGTTCCCACACCCACAACACCAAATCAGACTCATCTCCTCCCCAATGAGGACGTCTTGCACAAACCACTTCAAGAACTACAACTCCGAAGCCATACACATCTGACTCCATGCTTGCCCACCTAGTGTGGAAACACTCTGGAGCAATGTAACCCAGGTGTTGGCCACGTTCGTCGGAGTAAAAGAAGTCCAATTGTGTTCAATCAAGTGGGAAAGGCCAAAGTCACCAAGGCAGGCATCGTAGTTGGAGTCAAGAATTATGTTGTTGGCTTTGAGGTCCCAATGGATCACCTGCTGCTCACATTCTTTGTGAAGGTAAAGCAGCACCAAGGCAAGTCCTGAGATGCTATTGTATCATTGCTCCCAATCCAGACAACTTCATTTATGTGCTTTGATAGGCTACTGTTGGCCATGTACTCGTACACCATCATCAATTGCCCCTTGTGGTGACACCAACTGAGAAGAGGCACTAGGTTGCAATGGAGCAACAGGTTGATTATCCTTATTTCTGATATGAATTCTCTTTTCCCTTGTTTAGAGTTCTTGAGCATGCGCTTCATAGCCACTGTGGTTTTGTTCTTGGGGAGGACTACTTTGTGAATGGATCCAAACCCACCACGACCGAGTTGTGATTAGGCACTAAAATTTTGCGTGGCCTTCTTTAGATCTTGGTACTTGAACTCCCTGGGATGACCTGAGAGATTATGAATCATCCCCACTATGTCCACAACTTCTACCTGCATCTTCTGATACTTAAGACACAGGAGGACGATTTCCCCCACAAGCGTCATGACAAACAGGGAACTAAAAGCCAGGGAAAGTGAAATATTTAATACCCTTCCACTCTTGGATGACACTGTTCGATTGAAAGGTTCCACGATTTGATACAGTTGAGCTCTTTTTTCTTGCTTGTGGACATGGAAAAGCCGAAATGAATGTTTGACATAAGAATATTTGACAGATTGAGCAGAACGGTGAGAAGGGGCTGCAAAGGCATGGGAGCTTGTGACATTGCTATGTAGACTTGAAGCTTAATCGTCGTTGAACTGTATCCACACCGTGATCTCATTTCCACTCTTTAGATTGATCTGTGATTTGTTAAGAGATGCGAATTTTGTGGAATTTATGCTATTAACATTAACTCTGATGTGGTTTGTTGGAATTCATAATCCTGAGCTACAACGGGAAAATGCAATAAATTCCCCATCAGATGAAATCAAATTTGGACTGTTCCCCCCTTCCTGTGCCTGACCACCATGCTGGCCAGTTAATATTTGGCAGCAAATTAATTGTGGTGGTTGAATTTGAATTGGGTGCCAGATTTTGGAAAGGAAACAAAAGACAAAAAGAAGAATAAAATGTATTATTCTGTAGAAGGAGAATGAGACAGATAGTATTTGTAGAAGCAAACAAGGGAATGTTTAGTAGAACACACAACTACATAAAGTAGAAGTTCAAGAGAACTTGCAGTAGCAGAGAACATTGGCAGTGCTCTAGTGCTCCAAAATGTTTCCAGCACGCAGCAGTACACATAAGGAAGATGTGCCAGAACTAGCACAATTTTTGTATGAGAATGTACAGAGCTTTTGCTTTGAGTTTTTTTCTGTAGATTTTTTAATGTAATCCTTTTTGATGAAATAGAAAATCGAATATATATATATATATATATATATATATATATATATATATATATATATATATATATATATATTTCTATCTCCTTGTGTTTGTCTCTTTTATTGCTCAGAGTATTTCATTCTTTGCCCATTGTAGTTGGGTTTCTTTTCCCAATAGATTGGTATCAGAGCCCCAAGTTTTCTAGGTATTTAGTTTGTTAAAGCCCTAGATTTGTTCCTAGGTGTGCAACTCTAAACTTTAGTTTTTGGGTATTTTGGAAAGCCCTAGTTTTCTAGGCAGTAAAGAAAAGCCTTAGATTTTATTTGGGTATCTGTAGTTCTTCCCCATTTAGCAAAATGGCTGGAGGAGACAATAGGAGTTGGTAGCATCCACCTATATTTGATGGAAAAAATTATGATATCTGGGCAAAGAAAATGAAAACCATTCTAGTACCAAATGATTTATGGTAATTAGTAGCAAATGGGTTCACAGATGTGACTGATCCAAATGCATTTGCAGCATTGAGCAATGCTCAAAAGAATCAGTTGAAGGAGACAAGTAAAAATGATGCCAAAGCCCTCAATCTGATTGAGGTAGCCTTGACAGAAGCTATCTTCCCTCGAATAGAAGCAGCTAGCTATGCGAAAGAATCATGGGAAATACTTCAAACCACCTGCAAAGGGTCTGAGAAAGTCAGGTCAGTGAAACTCCAGCTGCAAAGGAGAGAATTTGATACCATGAAAATGAAGGAAAATGAGTCCATTTTAGATTTTCATACAAGGACTTCCACCTTGATTAATGAATTGAGGATAAATGGAGAAACCATGGAAGAGCAGAAAATTGTGGAGAAGATTCTCAGAAGTTTACCCACAAAATTTGACCCAGTGGTTATTTCCATAGAAGAGGAAAAGGACCTCTCAACATTATCAGTTAATGAGTTAATGGGTTCACTTCAAACCTATGAGCAACGCCTGAATAGGTCTACAAATTCTTCCTAGGAAGAATCCTTTAAAGCACAAGCGATTGTGAGAGGCAAGGGAAGAGGAAGAAATGGCAGAGGAAGAGGTCAAAGAGGCAGAGGTAGAAGCAACTCTAGAAGAGGAGGCTCAAACAGTCAGGAGGAGGCCAGCACCTCCCAATCAGACTTCCAAAACACAAAGAAAAATAGCCGCTCAAATCAAAGATCTGATAAGAGCAATGTGTAGTGTTACTATTGTCACAAGTATGGTCACTATGCAAGTGAATTCAAGAAGAAACAACATGACCAAGAGAGTCAAAATGAAAACATGGAAAATGAGAACAAGGCTGAAAATGAAAAATAGTCTCAAGTGTTCATTGCATGCAATCTTGCAAAACAAGGCAACGTTGAAGTTTGGTACTTGGATAGTGGTTGTAGCAACCACATGAGTGGTAACATAAATTCATTTGCCTCCATTGACCACAACATTAAGTTTGAAATCAAAATGGGCAACAATGAGAAAGTTCCAGTCATGGGAAAGGGCATACTGTGCCTACAAACCAAGCATGGTGAAGAAAGATAGCTCCATGATGTCTTTTATGCCCAAGGAATGAAACACAATCTCTTGAGCATTAGACAAATGATAAAAAATGGATATAGAGTGCTAATGGAGAAAGGGGAACACATAATCTATGACAGAGATGGAAGCAAGAAAGTTATGGCAGTGGTTCAAATAACAAAAAACTGAATGTTTCCCCTCAAAATAAAAATTTCAGCATAGTGATGCAAGAGCATCCAGTGGTGTAAAGGCAATCTTGCATCACCCAAAAATAGTTAAATTTCAAGTTTATCAGTTTTCAGATATTTTTACATTTTTGGATACCCTTTTCGTCATAATGAAATTCTTAATTTATGGTTTTTATTTTCTATTCCTAGGTTGAAAGATATTGCAGTTTTAGTTTCCCAGATTTGCACCTGAAAATATTCCGAGTTGGATTTGAGGCACTTAGAGCTTTTGGAATGGCCCTGAAACTTGTTGAAATTGGCACAGAAAATTTGGAGCACATTCTTGACTTCGAGACCTTTCCAACGGTTCAAACGGTTCGCGAATCGGATCCCCGGATCAAAAGTTATGGCCCCGGGAAGTTGGCGCATTTTCTAGAAGATACAATTGCAAATGTTCTTTTGAAATTTGAACTTCAAGTTGTAATTTTCAATGCCAAACCGCCTAAACTCAAATTTTAATGTTGTTTTGGCTCCAAACTAAAGAGGAGCTCTATTTATGGGTGGGTTTCTAATATTTTTGGGTAACTTTTTGGGGACAAGCTCGCATATTGCGAAAGGGTTATTCTGTAGCTTTCTGTAGCTTGCATGTGTTGTAGAACTTGGAGATTTGAGATCCTCTGCATGTAAGAAGCTCCATTTTTTTGAATAACAAAATTATTCTCTTGTTTGTGGGTTATTTTCTGTGTCTCAGGCTGGGCCCTCATCAAGTGGTATCAGAGCGGGTTTTCTTGAGCATGTGGACAGATCGCCGATCATGAGGCAGTTCGCACCAGGACCATGGTTGTGGGTCGAGGTCAAGAAAGATGCCTCCAAGAGTGATGCCTGGTAGGCATGGTGGTGCTAGAGGTGGTCGAGGCGGCAAAGATGCTGGTGGAAGAGATGCACTGGAAGCCCTCCAGAGACAGATTGGTGCGTTATAAGAGTAGTTGAGAAGAGGGTTAAACTCGAGAGAGGAAAGTGAGGATGAAGGAGAGGAAGAAGGTTCAGATGTAGAAGAGGAAGAAGAAGCAATTGATCAACACTAAATGCGGCTAATAAAGGCCATTTCAAAGATCAGGAAAAGACCCAGAGCAGAAGTCCCCAGTTTTTCTGGAAGTTTAAACCCAAAAGAGTTGATCGACTGGATTAACGAGCTAGAAGAATATTTTGAGTACGAGGAAATAGAGGACCCAAATCGGGTTAAGTTTGCAAAAATGAAGTTGAAGGGCCATGCCAGTATTTGGTGGAAAGAGGTCCAGTTGGAAAGAAATCGAAGAGGAAAAAGTCAAGATCACCAGATAGGATCGCATGGTAGAGAAACTAAAGAAACAGTTCATACCAGTGGACTACGAGTTAGATCTGTTGAAGAAATTGCAAGGGTTAAAGAAAGGAAACAGATCTGTGAAAGAATATACTAAATATTTTCACAAGATAATCATCAAAACAGGTCACACAGAGGCCAATAAGGATAAGGTAGCCCGATATCTTAATGGGTTATGACCGAGCATTCAAGAGGACTTAAGCTTAGTCAGAATGACCACCATTGAGGATGTGTATCAGTTTGCTCTAAAGGTGGAAGAGAAGCTGAACAAAAGATTTGATGGCAAGTAAAAAGGACAAGGAGGTCAAAGTTGAAGGGGCAATGGCAAAACTTCAGGAAGCCAAAATGATGATGAAAAGAAAAGTGAAGATGTGGGTACCAACCGAAGCCAAAGGAATGACAACTTCTACCACCCTCGTGATCAAAATAGTGGTGAACAAAAAGGTAGAGGATGAGGGAGACATGGACAAGGATCTGGAAGAGGTGGTTTTAGAGGAATGTGTTTCCAGTGTGGTGAAGAAGGGCATCGAGACTATGAATGTCCACAACACCAAGGAAGAGCAGACAAAAGGCCAGAAGGTCGTGGAAGAGTTGTGCATGCAGATGAGGAGGCCCAATCTGAACATTCAGATGATGCTAAAAGGGGAGAAACCCTAGTGATTAGGAGAGCCTTAGTGACTGAAGAAAAGGAACCGGAACAGAGGAAGAATCTTTTTTGCACAAGGTGCAAGTGTGAAGGAAAATGCTATGATGTCATTATTGATGGTGGGAGCACTGATAATCTAGTGTCAGAGGAGATGGTCACAAAGTTGAAGCTGAAGAGGGAAAGGCACCTGCATCCATATCGAATTGCCTGGTTGCAGAAAGACCACAAAGTTTTGGTCAATGAGCAGTGCCTAGTAAAGTTCAAGATTGGGAGCTACCATGATGAGGTAGTCTATGTTATCATCCCTATGGATGCATGTCACATGTTGTTGGGGAGGCCATGGTAGTTCAATAGGCGAGGTATACATGATGGCCATGCAAACACTTATTCCTTGACAAAGGATGGGGTTTGTCACAAGTTGAAACCCCTAAAGGAGACCGAAGAAAAGGTATGCAGTAGTGCTAGAATTTGTTATGTAGATGGAAGAAATTTTTTAGAAGGTATAAAGCATGAGCGTGTGTGTTATGCATTGATTCCTAGAGTGAGTAATGAGGATAGTGAGAAGGTTCCAGAAGAAGTTTTTGGGATGTTGGATGAGTTTTAGGATATTGTTTTTGATAATGTACCTGAGGGTTTACCACCAATAAGGAAGATCAGTCATCGATTGACTTGATTCCTGGAGCCAGTTTGCCAAATAAGGCAACTCATAGAATGACTCCAGCAGAAAATGAGGAGTTGAACAGACAAGTTCAAGAGTTGTTGAGAAAGGGTTTGATATGGGAGAGTTTGAGTCCATGTGCAGTACCTGCAGTACTAGCACCAAAGAAGGATGGGGAGTGGAGGATGTGTATAGATTCCCAAGCCATAAACAAGATAACAATCAAGTACAGATTTCCCCTGCCAATGATGGATGACCTGATGGACTCTTTGAGTGGAGCTCGGTACTTCACAAAGATTGATCTGAAGAGTGGATATCACCAGATCTGAATTCGAGAGGGAGATGAATGGAAGACTGCCTTCAAGACCAAAGAGGGCCTGTATAATGGTTAGTCATGCCTTTTGGGCTAACCAATGCACTGAGCACATTCATGCAGCTCATGAACAGGTACTAAAAGAATTTCTGGGAAGTTTTGTTATTATGTATTTAGATGATATTTTGATTTTCAATAAGACGTTGGATGAGCATCTGATGCATATTCGAAGAGCCTTTGAGAAGTTAAAAGAAGACAAACTGTTGATTAATCTGAAGAAGTGCAGTTTTGTGAAGAGGAGTTAGTGTACTTAAGGGTTTGTTGTTTCAGCAAAAGGTCTCAAGATGGACCCAAAAGAAGGTGAAGGCTATTCTAGAATGGCCTACCCCAAGAACTGCTACCGAGGTGAGATCTTTCCATGGTTTGGCTAGTTTTTATAGAAAGTTCATTAGAAACTTCAGTAGTATTTGTGGACCCCTGACTAAAACAATGAGAGGGGATACAAAAAAAATTCAAGTGGAGCACTGGAGTAGCAAAAAGTTTTGAACTATTGAAGCAGAAGGTGATAGAACAACCTGTTCTAGCCCTCCCAGATTTTAATAAGGTGTTTCAGGTGGATTCTGATGCCAGTGGTTGTGCCATTGGAGTAGTATTGAGCCAAGAAGGTAAGTCCATTGCCTATTTTAGTGAAAAGTTAAATGATGCCAAGAGAAAGTATTATGTATATGATTAGGAGTTTTATGCAATAGTTCAAGCATTAAAGAAATGGAGACAGTATTTGATGCTAAAGGAATTTGTTCTATATACTGATCATCAGGCCTTGTAGTACCTAAATAGTCAGGGAAAATTAAATCAGAGGCATATTAAATGGGTAGAGTTTTTGCAGAGTTATACCTTTGTTTTGTAACATAGGAGTGGGAACTCAAATAGGGTTGCAGATGCCTTAAGTAGGAGGCATACATTGATGACAAAGATGCAGATTGAAGTGGTTGGGTTCAATGAACTCAAGACACTATATGCATAAGATCCTGATTTTGCAGAGGCTTGGAAAGCTTGCAAGGAACCTATTATAGTGGATAGGACAAGGTGGCTAGATTTCATAATCGAGGATGGCATGTTATTTAAAGGAAGTCAATTGTGTATCTCAAGGAGTTCCATGAGGGAGAACGATAAAGGAAAGCATAGTGGAGGAATGGCAAGACATTTTTGGTGGGGATAAGACCATTGCCATTATCGATGAAACATTATTATGGCCTCGGTTGTCCGCAGGATGTAGAAGTTTATACAAAAGTTGTAGGGTATGTCAGATGGCTAAAGGAGTGAGTCAGAATACAGGCTTATATCAGCCCTTACCTGTACCAGAGAGGCTATGGGAGGATATAAGTATGGACTTTGTTCTCGGTTTGCCAAGGACACAATGAGGGAATGATTCAGTCTTTGTGGTGGTTGATAGGTTTTCAAAGATGGCACATTTCATTCCATGTCAGAAGACCCATGATGCAGTCCACATTGCTGACTTGTTCTTCAAAGAGGTGGTGAGGCTACATGGTCTGCCAAAGAGTATTGTTTCAGATCGTGACACCAAATTTGTGTGGTACTTTTGGAGGACCTTGTGGAAGAAGCTGAAGACAGAGTTGAAGTTTAGTTTTGCACACCATCCACAAACAGATGGGCAGACAGAGGTTGTTAAAGTCTGGGTAACCTACTGAGATGTTTGGTAAGAGATAAACCCAAGGGATGGGAATAAATCTTACCCCAGGCAGAATTCTCTTACAACAATTATGTCAACAGAAGCACTGGTAGATCACCATTTCAAGTTGTGTATGGAGGTAGCCCGAATAGCCCCCAAAATTGAGGAAGATGGACCAAGAAGAAAATAAGTGTTGAAGCTGAAGATTTTGCAGAACACATCAAGGATATACATGAGAAGGTAAAAGAACATATTAACAAGATGAATATGCAGTATAAGGCTAAGGCAGATCAGAAGAGGAGGTATAAGGAGTTTCAGATTGGTGATGAAGTGATGGTCCACTTGAGGAAAGAAAGGTTTCCAGTGGGAACATATAAAAAATTGAAGATGAAGAAGTTCGGTCCCTGTAAGATTTTGCAGAAGCATGATTCGGGGAATGCATATGAGGTAGAGTTGTCGGATAGTTCAACGGCTACAGTGTTCAGCATTTCAGATTTGTGAGTGTCATGAAGGTGTACGAGAGGGAAGTGCTGATGGAGCGGTGTGGGATTCCGGCATCTGCGCCAGAGAAAGGAGGAGATTGAAATCTTGGATAGTCATATGGGAAGGAATACTAGAAGCAGTGGGTATGAAGAATGTCTGAGGGTGAAATGGAGAGGAAGGCACATTGGAAGATTCATCCTAGCTATCTAAGGCAGCGGTTGTGGGTTGGGTTTTCCTCAACCATGCGAGGCATTGATGGGGTCGCCTCCAAATTACCCTAGGTGTCTGATGCAAGAGCATCCAGTGGTGTAAGGGCAATCTTGCATCACCCAAAAATAGTTAAATTTCAAGTTTCTCAGTTTTTAGATGTTTTTACATTTTTGGATACCCTTTTCATCATAATGAAATTCCCAATTTATAGTTTATATTTTCTATTCCTGGGTTGAAAGATATTGCAGTTTTAGTTTCCCAAATTTACACCTGAAAATCTTCTGAGTTGGATTTGAGGCACTTAGAGCTTCTGGAATGGCCCCAAAACTTGACAAAATTGGTGTAGCAAATTTCAAGTGTATTCTTGACTTCGAGACCTTTCCAATGGTTCAAACGTTTCGTGAATCAGAGCCCCGGATCAAAAGTTATGGCCCCAGGAAGTTGGCGCACTTTCTAGAAGATACAATTGTAAATGTTCTTTTGAAATTTGAACTTTAAGTTGTAATTTTTGGCGTCAAACCGCCTAAACTCAAATTTTAATTTTGTTTTGGCTCCAAACTAAAGATGAGCTCTATTTATGGGTGGGTTTCTAATATTTTTGGGTAACTTTTTGGGGACAAGCTCGCATATTGCAAAAGGGTTATTTTGTAGCTTTCTGTAGCTTGCATGTGTTGTAGAACTTGGGGATTTGAGATCCTCTGCATGTGAGAAGCTCCATTTTTCTAAATAATAAAAATATTCTCTTGTTTGTGGGTTATTTTCTACGTCTCAGGTTGCGCCCTCATCACATAGTCAACAGGCTTGCAACAGTCAGCCTTCAAGACAGTCATCCAAGACCCATCCAAGTTTTTGAATTTGAGGTATGGGCATCTAAGTTATTCTAGTTTAAATCTTTTAGCTAAAAAGGATATAGTTAGGGGCCTACTAGTAATTGTAGAGCTTGATGGAAAGTGTGAAGCATGCATCCTAGGTAAACATCATAGGCAACCCTTTCAATTAGGGCATTCTAGGAGAGCTAGAGCACCATTAGAGTTGGTGCATTCATATTTGTGTGGTCCCATGAAGAACCCAACCCTAGGAGGAAATTTTTATTTAATGACACTCATAGATGACTATAATAGAAAAATTTGGGTGTGTTTTTTGAAGAAAAAATCAGATGCATTTGAGAAGTTCAAAGAGTTTAAGGCTTTGGCTGAAAAACAAAGTGACCACTATATCAAAGTCCTCAGAACAAATAGAGGGGGAGAGTATATCTCTCAAGAGTGTATGAATTTTTGCAAGTCTCATGGTATTCGGAGACAACTCATAGCCCAGTATACTCCATAGAAAAATGGAGTGGTTGAAAGAAAGAATAGAACCATCACGGAGATGGTAGCAAGCATGTTAAAGGGAAAAGGCTTATCTAATTAGTATTGGGGTGATGTTGTAGCAACAACAGTCTACATTCTAAAAGTGGTGATCAACAGGGATGTTGAATTCATTGAAAATGAGTCATGGGATGGAACAGTTGATAGCAACACATGCATTTTAGTTTCAATACCTCTTGAGGATGAAGAAGCTACAGAAGGAAGATGCTTCAGAACCTTATAGCAAGGTAACAGTTTAGAAAACAGCAGCAACAGCTATCGAAACTTTCAGCAGGGAAGTTGCTCCGGAAACTTCCAACATAGTAGATTCTCTGAAATTTCACAGCAACAATCTTCTTCATCAATCCAGCAATCAAGTAGCTCTAGAAATTTTGATCCTGTGTTTGTATCATTGATGCCATGGAAGACAAGAAGCGTGAGGGAAATTTATGACAGCGAAAGGTATGATGACTTTGATGAGAATTCAAATTTTGCTATGTTTTCTTATAGTGATCCAATGTATTTTGAAGAATCCGTGAAGGAAGAAAAATGGTGTAATGCCATGGATGAAGAGATGGACACTATAGTAAGAAACAAAACATGGGAGCTCTTTAATTTACCCAAAGGGAAATCAATCATTGGAGTTAAATGGGTCTATAAGACCAAATGTATTGTTGATGGTAAGATTGAAAGGCATAAAGAAAGGCTGGTTGTTCAAGGATACAAACAGTAGGCTAGAAGAGACTATGATGAAACATATGCACCAGTTGCAAGGTTGGAAACAGTGCGGATAGTCCTAGCACTTGCAGCCCAACACGAATGGGAAGTATTACAAATGGACGTGAAATCAACCTTCTTGAATGGAGTGCTAAAAGAAGAAGTTTATGTGGAGCAGCCACCTAGCTACAAAGTTCCAAGCAAAGAAGACAAAGTCTACAGGCTTTGGAAAGCTCTTTAAAGGTTGAAACAAGCACCACATGCATGGTACAACAGAATTTATTTGTACCTTATGAGGAATGACTTTAGCAAAAGTGGTAGTGAGCCCACACTCTACATCAAGTCAACCAATGGTGAGATTTTTATTGCTGTTATGTATGTAGATGATTTCATTTTCATAGGAAATAGTAATCTTTTCATTGTTGATTTCAAAGAGGCAATGAAAAATGAGTTTGAAATGATAAACCTAGGTTTGCTAAAATATTTCCTAGGCATAGAGGTCCAACAAACAGATCATCGAATCTTTATTTTACAAACAAATTAAGCTAAACAAATCTTGAAGAGATTTAGAATGTTGGACACCAAACCAGCCCCAACCCCAATAGCTATGGGTCTGAAATTAAGCAAAGAGGATAGCAACAATAATGTTAACCCACCCCTCTACAAGAGAATGGTTGGAAGCCTCATGTATTTGACAGTTACAAGACCTGATTTGATGTACGCGGTAAGCCTGATTTCTAGGTTCATGGAGAAACATAAGGACACACACTAGCAAGCAGGAAAAATAATTCTAAGGTATGTCAATGGCACGAAAGGCTATGGCATTATGTATATCGCCTCAAATGATTTTTAGCTGGTTAGATACACTGACAGTGATTGTGCAGGAAATGTAGATGATAGAAAGAGCACTTCGGGATACTTGTTCCACATGGGTTCAAGAGCAATATCATAGGCATCAAAGAAGTAGCCCATAGTTTCTCTTTCCATAGCCGAAGTGGAATACATAGTAGCAAATGCAACATGTCAGGCTATTTGGCTTAGAAGAATCCTTCTTGATTGGAATGAGCAGCAAGAAGATGGTACAACCATATTTTGTGACAACATATCTTCTATTGCATTGACTAAGGATCCCGTCTTTCACGGGCGAAGCAAGAATATTGAAATTCGATATCATTTCATAAGGGAGTTGGTGGAGCATGGAGAGATTCAACTTCATTATTGCAAATCTGAGCAACAGCTCGCTAATATTTTCACAAAGGCATTGTCAAAAGAATCCTTTGAACACCTAAGGAATAGGCTTAGTATGCAAGAATGCTCTAGAACTTTAGTTCTGGAAAACTCAGAAAAGCGTATATGCTCTAGAACTTTGGTTCTAGAAAACATAGAAAAGCGCATCATAGAAAAGCACATATGCTCTGGAACTTTGGTTCTGGAAGACATAGAAAAGTGTAGATGCTTTGAAACTTCAGAAGACAATTCCTGAATGCAGAATAGATGCACACAAGCTTGCTCCGAAAACTTTGCGCTGGTGCTATGGAACTTTTGGCCCATTGCTCTGGAAGTTTTACAAAGTGATAAAAGGTAGGGACTGATGCTCTAGAATCCTTGCTCTAGAAACTTGGCTTTGGAAATTTTGAATGATGATGAAAAGAAAAATGGCTCAGGATTAAGGGGGAGTGTTGGAATTCGTAATCCTGAGCTGCAATGGGAAAATGCATTAAATGCCCATCAGATGAAATCAAATTTGGACTATTCCCCCCTTCCCATGTCTGACCACCATCCTGGCCAATTAATCTTTGGCAACAAATTAATTGTGGTGGTTGAATTTGAATTGGGTGCCAGATTTTGGAAAGGCAACAAAAGACAAAAAGAAGAATATAATGTATTATTTTGTAGAAGGAGAATGAGACAGATAGTTTTTGCAGAAGAAAACAAGGGAATTTTCAGTAGAACACACAACTACACAAAGTAGAAGTTTAGAAGAACCTGCAACAATAGAGAACATTGGCAGTGCTCTAGTGCTCCAGAATGTTTCCAACACGTAGCAGTACACAAAAGGAAGATGTGCCAGAACTAGCACAGTTTTTGTATGAGAATGTATAGAGCTTTTGCTCTGAGTTTTCGCTATAGATTTTTGAATGTAATCCTTTTTGATGAAATAGAAAATTGAATATATATATATATTTGTCTCCTTCAGTTTGTCTCTTTTATTGCTGAGAGTTTTTCATTCTTTGCCCATTGTAGTTCGGTTTCTTTTCCTAACAGCTGTCGTCGGGGTTGTTGGTGCCATTGTTCTTCTTCGTATTGAACTCAACCACTACCATCTCATTGCTGCTCAACCCATTGATGGAAGGATTGAAGATCCCCATCCAAATCCCGTAACTCTCTTGTGGTTTATCTTTCACATTCTTGTTGGAAGTTATGATAAATGCCATTCCCTCTCCACTAATGCCATAATTCTCTTTTGGCACTGTAATATTCAAAATAAATGAGGTGTTCAAAGATACAGGGGTGCAAACTTCTTTCTAGAGCTTGTATACTTTATTGTATATCACTCTTCCTAATATATTAGCCATGGAATCTTTTGCATGGAGGTTTTTAGTATCCGGTGTGACTTGTAACGCATGATCGATGGTGGAATTGTTTAAAATGAACTCGTGCTTAACCGAATCATAGAATTTGGGAAAAATAAAACTCTAGAAAACTATTATTCCTAGCAAAATATTGATGATTACAAGGAATAACACTCCACAGAATCCCATCTACTCAATGTAAGAGATTCTTGAAACAATAATTATAATTTGTGTGCTTTTTCAATCATACAAGGATTACAGTAGAGATGAAATTATTAATTAAGGAATTCCTTTCAAAAATCAAGAGAGATTTTTCCTACAATGGACAAAGAGTCCTTCATAGAGAGCTTCTTGCCGATGTGGAATTGAAACGGAGGATACCAACATTATTTTCTTCCACTTCCATGAAATTTCTTGATATTGAAGATATGTCACTGTCCCATGGAAAAGTTCTGAGATCATTGAATAGCTCATGAGTTTTTTGACTCATTCAAACAAGTATTATTCCAATCTTTTGTCAATATATCTCTATGTTCATAAAAAACATTATTATAGGAATATATTTTCAAGAAAAGATAAATGTCGTCGTCGCATATTAAAGAAAATTAAAGGTTGTCTAAATCTGATTTGAGGGATCCTTTTTAATCATTATTTGTTTTATGTTATATTGTATGAATATTTTAAATATTTATCTTAATGACAATTTTAATTGACTTGAGTTTTTTATTGACTATATTTTCTATTTGATCATTAAAAATAAAATATATTTTTTATTTAAATTATTCTTAGAATATTAATTATTAGTTCTTCTTTCAAGATTATTTTTTTCACTATATATTTGGTATGCAAGTTTAATTTTTGAAACTTTCATTGGGTCTAAGTCGATCAGTTTATAACTAGTAATTATTGTCGACTCCCTTATCAAATCTTTTAAACTATTTTTCTATGTCAAGTATAGAAGGGTATCACTCATTGATCATATCATCATTTAGAAGAGTTGAGCACCATCTACCATTCCAACACATTGTGGGATACATATTCAATTTATCTTCTCTCATAACACACTTGCCCGTAGTGTGACATCACAACATTCTTATTGCAATGCCTCTTTGTAAACAAGCTTTGAAACCCTAGCTTTATCAAGGCCTTTTTCCACACCCTTTTGCATTACTTCCTATTTCCCATGATCCAAAATACCCACATTAGGACAATGCATACTATATCCATTGAATTTTGTCTTTCTAAAACTTATCAACAATAATTAGTTATGATCTATGCATTCTCCATAAGGAAAAAATCATTACCTAGAAAGCTCCTAATAGTGTTTATTAAGACCACCTATCATTTATTTAATGTCTAGAGATCAATAGAAATATTTATTTGTAGGTGTGACCTTCCCTCTTCATTTACCCTTTCAAATATTTGTTTTACAAGAACTTAATCTTTGTGAGCTTTATCTTAATTGAACTTTTCCCTTTTCTATTTCTTAAGGATGGGTTATATTTTAGTGTTGAGATCCTCCTCTTTTTTACCGTAAGTTTTTCATGTTGTAGACACCTAAAAATTTCCTAAGCATATCACTCAACTTGATTTCGTTAACACCATTTTATTACCATAATTAACCTATTTTGTCTATTTAGTTAAATAATGTGAAATTATTTAGTTAAATTCACTTTATTTTTCTATTAATTGAATAATTCATATTATTTGATTAATTAATCATATTCTACCCTTTTGATTAAATAATTTCAAATTATTTAATTGAAATGTCATTATCCCTCCTGATTAAATAATTCCTAATTATTTAATTAAAATTTTTAATTCTTCCAACTTGCACAATTAAATGATTTGCATAATTGTTTAATTCAATGATCCTCCAATCCTCCAACTTGCACAAAGAATATTCCCAATTCAAATTCAAATTCTTCCCTCCAACTTGAAATATCTTCAACTAAATTCTAAGAATTAAGCAATATCATTGATCTTCTCATGGATTATGAATAATTGATCTAATCCTCAATCCAAACCTCTCAGATTATTGACCACTTGATTAATCCTTGATCCACACTTACCTCCTTAATCTTCTCTCATCCATTGATTATCATTTGCAATCATCATCATTGATTAGAATTCTTAAAATCTATAAATACCAAGCATTTTCCATATCAAATCAATTCACAATCTTTTTAAACATCCTTATTGTCTAGAATTTCAAACTCATTTTTTGAGCATTCTAGAGCATCTTTTGTGAATCAACCCTAATTAAAAATCTTCTGGAACAATGGATAATTCATAAAAATGATTAATCCACATCCACACCACAATTATGCATCAATCCACAATAGTATTTAGAGTTTTAAACATTAGTTAGATTTAATTGCTTTTGATTGAGTCTATTAATGTTTTTAAATGAGTTTCATTGAGTATGGATTCTAATTTAATCATTCATTTTATTAATTTTCTTGAATATAGTTCTTATTTGATCAATTAATCTAACCATGTGATATTTTGGCATGCCTGGTGGGACCCACGTCCCTGTTAAATCAATTTTTCTTGAGCTTTGTTGGCATTACATGTTACATAAATAGTCCAATGCTTCTACAAAGATAGTTTGAAACTTACGTTAAAGATCGATGCTTATGTGGCTCAAAGGTCAATGCTTTGATTTATTGCAACACTTTTTGTCCTAATTCTTCACCTTTTTCTTGTAGGAACAATGTGACACTTTTTTTAAATCCCAACGCCTTTGCAACAAAGCCAAACACCTTTGTAATAAATTCCATTTCATTTGAAACAAATACCAATTCCTTTTCAATAAGGTCCAATGGATTTGCAACATAGAAAAAAGTGGACAATGCCTTTACAGAAAATCCCAATGCCTTTGCAACAAACTGCCACAACTTTACAATAAACTACCTCAGCTTTTTAATAAACTACCCTACCTTTGGAAAAAATTTCCCCACTTTTGTAGATTGATAGTGTAGTGCCTTTTTTCAATAGTACGATGCTTCTATTCAATAGTGTGACACTTTTGTTAAGTAAAATAATGACTTAATTTCTTAAGGATCAATATAATTTGATTTCTAATGTTTGGCTAACCCTAAGAGGTTTTTTTTTCACCTAACCAATTTGCAACATGTCATATTTGAGAAAAAATGAGGAATAAATAAATCTACTAACTATGGACAAAGATTTTGGCACCATAATGCTCTCTAACACTTCTAGGGTTTTACACCTAAAAGGGGAGAGATGGGCCAAAATGGGCAATGTCATCTTTCAAGATTAATGTAAAGATGGATGCAATCTCTCTAATGTGATGATCTAAATGCACTAAATTGAAAGAGAAAGATGAATATTAATGTTAAACCTAAGAAATACAAAGTGCTGGAAAACATATTGTGATATGCAAAAAGATTAAACAAATGTAATAAATGACAAAATAGAGATGCAAGATAGAAACTATGCACCTGGAAACTAATGAATAGCTAATTGGGGATTACAAAGACCTTTGAAATTTTATAAATTTTGATTTTTAAGCTAACTAGGACACTTACGCCAGGTTGGGCGACTTAGTCCCAATTTCAGGAAAACTGCTCAGAAACCCATTTGGCCAAATGGGTATCCAAATTTGCAAAAAAAATTGAAAAATAAGTTCAGTGGGACTAATTCGCCACTACTAGCTACTTAGTCCACTTCTAAATTTCTAAAAACTCAAAAGTGGAAATGGAAGCCCTCGGTCTGTACTTTGGTTTCCTATAGGTTTCCCCTTCTAAAACTCTAATGTTCGAGCCTAAAAATGACTTTTAATGGATATTTTGGCTTTTCAAACAAGGAGATGTCTTCAATGAGTCTTCAACCTAATCTTCAATGATCTTCAAACCCTCAAAGTGCCTAAATCTGCAAACACACAATGAAAGAGAAAGAAATGGTGAATGTTAGGGTATGGGGGTTTGCCTTGGTCGAACCGCTTTTTAGGTAATTAAACCAAATGAAGAAAGAATGTAATAAGTCATGAAAAAATGGAGTTAATACCTTTCCATGATGTCTGATCTTGAATTTCTATAGAAAAACATGAAGAATCTGCCCTTGAATGTCCTTGGAAGCTATCTTGATGATTTGCAATGATAAAACCCTAGCTTGCTTGACTTGACAACATGATGAATGATGATGAGTTATGAATTAAAATGAGTTAGTTAAAATGAGAGGGAAAACCCTATATTTATACACAATTATACCTTAATTCCCAAACATACCTCATCACAAGCTAACCTTAAGTCTTAAGGAACAAAAACCTGAAAGAATTTTGAATTAATTTTTATTTTAGAGCCAAATGGGACTAAGTCACCACCAATGGCAACCTAGTCCACTTGGGAATTTTTAAGTGGATGTTTGGAATTGTGATAATTTAAATAATGTTTATCAGGTTCTTCAACAAGAAACTTAAGTAAGGCTTGTAAGTATATAAAGGGGCCATTTAAAGCATAAGAAAGGTGTAAATATTGATGACAAGCCTAGAAAAGTGTGAAATTCTATTACAATACTTTACAACACTTTGAAATAGGTATTGGTAAGGTTATTTAGGTGAATTATGATATTATGGTCTTAGAAAAGCATGAAGATGTGTTACAACACCATACAACACCTTCACAAGATATCAATAAATGCATTTTATTCAATTTGCAAGGGCCCAAGACTTAGTGTGGATGTGTGAAACACCTCACAACACCAAAAAAAGGCCTCATTAAGTCCAATTCATCTTCAATTAATCCCAAATGAAGCAAGAAAAAAGGGATATTTTTTTCGTGTCCACAGTTAGCCCCCACTTTAGTGAGAGGATGAACCTGCTTCAAACTCACACTAAAGTAGACATTCAAGAGGGGTCCAATTGTATGAATGTAGATGGTCTAGGATGAAAAATATCAAAAGAGGTTGTGTAAGCCCCAAGGATCCAAGATCCTAAGTCAAACCCACATAAGTGCAAGAGGACACACACAAAGTGAATGACTTGTAGCAAAACAAGATACACGATCATACAATGGCAAGAACTAGAAGGAAATTAAAAGTTGGATCAAGCTCTAACCATTTGTCCAACACATTGTGGATTAGATCTAGGCTATTTGAAAAAGAAAATGTATACTCACTTTGGGTCGTCATAACTCTTGGCTATCAGTTGGGAGAGAAGGACAAAGTATACTCACTTTCGGGCCACAAAGCTTATGGTTGTCTATGGGGTGAGAATTCCACAAGGTGGCTATGGGGAATAGTCATGCCTCAAAATGGGCTTCCCTCTCAACCATACTAAATTTATACCTCCTAATAACCTTAATAAGGCACCACAATGAAAATGTTTTTCAAGCTCTATGAGGTAAGAAAAAATTTGTATGCTTGACACTCATAGGCATTGTAAATGCAAGGTAGTGTTGGGAATGTTCAGACGAATTTTTCTTAGTTCGTGCAAGATCTCATCTTAGGGAACATTATGCTTAATGTCTCCAAGAGAGGATAAGTGGAAATGGTCTCATCTTGTGCTATGCCCTTAATATTATTGTACATGGGTTATGAATAGTCGGCTTGTGGCTATCTTAACTCTCTATTAAGTCATATTATCATTAGTATATTGTTATTTAGTTGTGTAGGTCGGCCTAAGACTTATATAGGTGTGTCTAAGTCGGCCTAGGTGATATCCTAGGCATAAATAGGTATATATAGGAGGTTGTGAGTCTTATTTCACCATCAAGTTGTGAAGTGTGTTCTCATTAGAGATATTTGGAGGTTTTCCCCCTCGAAGTGGCCTATTATTCTCAGTTATTCTCAAGTATTTGCAGCATATTTCATATTATATTCTTCTATTGTGCAAGTTATTCATAACAAGTGGTATCAAAGCGTGATCTTGGCACCATAGAGGCAAGGTTTTTCTCAATTTTGGAGACGATTTTGGGAAGAGCATATCTTTCATATTTTCGCGAATTTTTTTCTGATTTTTAAAGGGTTTTTGAAGAACATATTGAAGAAGCTACAATCTAGTTTCAGAAGAATTGGAGCAGAATTAAGCGAATTATTGTAGAATTAGTGTTTCTACACTATTTTTTGGAATCTACATATCTCACACATCTTGTTGAATTGGAGTCTAATTTTTATTGGGTTTTGAAGACATGCTAAAGGAGATTACAGTAAAAATTTGAGAGAATTTAAGTTTCATTTGTGTGATTTATTTCAGCAGCTTCAATGGTTTCCATCATGCCGAGGCCTGGAACAAGGGGTAAAAAGAATGTCACTCTGGGGAAGACTCCTGATAAGGATGGTGAAAAAATCAAGGATATTACTCATAATGAGGAAATCAATAAGGTCAAGGAAGAAATTTCCTCAATTAAGATAGATATGTGTGACCTAAGAGGAGATATATTGGACATACGAAACATGTTAAGCACCTACATGGTGGAATTAAGAAAGGAGTTCTCAAGTGCCAAGGTGAAAATTCTAGGACAACTTCCATTGACACAAGCTTTAGTACTCCTATGGGATCTAGGAATTTATTTCCAAAGGTGGATATGCACAAGTTCAATGGTAAGGATCCTCTAACATGGATAAACCAAATGGAGAATTCTTTTGAAGTACACCAAATCCCAAATGGACAAAAGGTCACGATGGCTTCCCTATATCTAGAACCAGATCAATTCATTTGGTATAGTTGGCTTTGCACTCATCGAAGGAAAAAGGGGCTCACCATCTCATGGTCAACTTTTGGAGAACTCCAAGCACAATAT
>VDFB02270651.1:213733466-213792322 GCA_007258455.2 Sequoia sempervirens | reverse complement strand
GGGGCATGCTATGCCCTTAATATTATTGTACATTGGGTTATGAATAGTCGGCTTGTGGCTATCTTAACTCTCTATTAAGTCATATTATCATTAGTATATTGTTATTTAGTTGTGTAGGTTGGCCTAAGACTTATATAGGTGTGTCTAAGTCGGCCTAGGTGATATCCTAGGCATAAATAGGTATATATAGGAGGTTGTGAGTCTTATTTCACCATCAAGTTGTGAAGTGTGTTCTCATTAGAGATATTTGGAGGTTTTCCCCCTCGAAGTGGCCTATTATTCTCAGTTATTCTCAAGTATTTACAGCATATTTCATATTATATTCTTCTATTGTGCAAGTTATTCATAACATCTTGTTTTCAAGAGAGGATAAGTGCAAGGTCTCATCCTGGGGAACATAGTGCCAAATGTGTCCAAGAGAGGGAATCCTAAGTTAAAGAAAATCACATAATGAAATGTGGGTGGTAATGTATTCCCCCACTTTAAAGTAGTTACGAACACCAGTACTGTGAGGAATTGCTTTAAAGTAGAAGAAGGAGAAGACATAAGAGCTTATTTAGAAAGCCCTATGCCAAGTCATATTTTTTCGATAAGCTACGTCATGAAAAAAGAAGTATGTCACATGTGAGCCAACTTAAGGCATGTCATCCATATCCCAAGCTTTCTCTTATATGTTTATGAAAAGTTAACGACTAGCAAAAAGAGTCAACAACAAGTGACATACGAGGACAAGGCTACTAAACCTCTTGCCCCTATTGAGTGTAGGACAAGAGTGATCCAAAATGATGAATGAAGTGCAATCTAGAGTGAAAATCAATATCAATTAGAGGAATTAGGTTCCCCCATAGAAGGAAAAATACCAAACTCCTGAAAATGTTGGATTTTACTACTCAAAGCCTTCATTAGTGGAATGGCCATGAACTCTATGATATGAACAAAATAAAGTCTTGTAATAGAGTTTCTTTTGATTTCATAGAGGGAGAGTTATCAAGTTATCTTGGAGGAGTCTTGACAAGATACCCACTTGATCTATGGTAGAAGGTGCTCCTATAGTTTGCAAAAAAGATACATCTTGCTTAGATGTACAAGATGTCATACCTACACAAGAACCTTTAGATTGCGATATTTTGTTCTCTCCTTGGCAAGAGGGTGTAACATCTAATGAATTCAACTCATTAGTGTTTTGCGAGATGGCATTGACATTAAGCGAAAAGTGCATTGTTTGTTTCATTTTTTGTAAAGGATGACTTTCAAGACCACTGGTGTCGATGAGTTCAGGATGTACGACTGGTAAGGTTGATTTAGGAGAATGTTCTGTGAGAGTATTGATGTTGAGTGAAGGCTTGATGATTTCTATCAATGGAAAATAACCAAGAGGATGAGTCATTTGTTGTGTGATAGGGTCTATAGGATTTTGGTTACCTTGTTCGTGAGCACCACATCCTTCTCCACTATATCTAAGTTGTTTCATAAGTTCATAACCTCTGCCATAAAGCTTTTTCATTGCTTTTGAATTGGGGGGTTGTTCATTGTTGTGTTCATCAAGGGTCATTGTATAATTCGTTATGTTTTGGTCTAAAGTGGTTGAGTTGGATGCTCACAAAGGATTGTCTGAATTTTTTGTTGACATGACTACTTTTTTGTGTCCCTCAATTGAATCTTTTTTTAGGGTATGTGTGCAATCATGATGGGCCAAAAAGTGGTGATATGATGGGATTTTGTAGGGTATGTGGATGACGACTTTTTTAACCCAAATTTGATGAAACAAAAAGGGTTTTTAAAGGAGATTCTTAGCTTTCCACCAATATAAATTATGCTTTACTTTGAATTTAATAAATAATTATTATTTATTTTCTATTTGAATTATAACTAAATTCCTGATTGATAGGATGATTAAAAAACATCTATAGATTTCAAATGGTATCACATTTTTTGAATCTGAAACATGCGTCACATTTTATGCTTCACATAATATAGGATTAAAAAAAAAAGAAAAATGAATTTCATGAAGTTTTGACCAAGTTAAGGTGGTTAGACATACGAGTATTTTTCTTTTTTTAAGTTATAATAAAAAAATCATAATTAATTATTTACTTGGAAAAAAATTACAAAAAAATATGCATCACATTGGGACATGATTCCTCTACTTATATCTAAAATCTTATAAAAAAATATTATTATTTTATTGTGGTTAGGGTGGTCAGACTAACACCTACTTCTTATTTTTTCCTTGAAATGTAAGTACTACTGGATTGAAATGTTAAATTTTCATCAAATAGATTTTCTTTTTTTTAAATAAACCTAGTATTTTAGAAACTACATTCAATTTGCTACAAATTTTATTCTTACATATTTTTGAAATAATATAGATAGCTTATTCAAATTTTTTGGTCAAGTTGCCTAACTTTGATTTTTCTGAATTTTTTGCCACTTAAGGGCTTGTTTTTTCCATGATAATCCTATACATACCCTTTATGATCTGGTACTCATCCATGAGTGTTGGTGTGAATTCTAAGGAACCCCAATCATCGCCTAATATCTTTGAGTTTCATTTTCTTTGTTTTTTAGTTTTTTAGTTTTTCTCAATGTTCAAATGAATATTGGGATCAAGGTCAGCGTCAAGGATGTGCACTTTTTTGTTGTAGATGTATTTCATCTTTCGATGAAGAGTGGAAGGAACACCATTCATCACATGAATCCAAGATCTTCCTAAGATAAGATTACATGAAAGTTTATGAGGTATAACATGGATTGGTGTATCCAATGTGGCCACTCCAACTACAAGAGGTATAATGATTACCCCAAGAAGTTTCATTTCAACATTTTCAAATCCCTTAATAAATAAAGAATCAGGTTGAATACTCGATTGATCAATGCCAAGCCTATCTAAAAGGCTCACACTACACACATTAACCCCTGAGCTAGTGTTAACAAGGGTTCACTTTATGCCTTTTTTTTTGTATTGAGATATGAACATGAAAGCATCATTTTTTTTTTGCACTTTGAAAGGGGAGAGTTCACTTTGGTGGAGAACAATATTAGTGTTTAATCCTTGAATTATGGATGCTATGTCATTTGGTTGCACATTAGAAGGGATAGTAACTTGTTGTAAGGTTGTTTGAAGCATAGTGTGATAGCTAGGTGAATTTTGAAGAAGGCCCCAAAGAGATATTGTTGTAGGAGTGCTCTTAAGTTGCTCCACAAGATCATACTCCCTTAATTGTGGAGCAGGAGGAAAATTAGGAAAAGGTAGGGAAGTTGGGGTTGGTTGTTATGGGGACAGATTGTTTCTAGTGTGACATGTATGAGCAATGATAGTCTGACTCAGTTGCTATGACACATTATTCTGAGGTGAGTAGATGGTGAATTCTGGTTTGTGTTGAGTTGAAGGTTGGTTTGATGGTGGATAAAAGATGAGTTCATGTTGTTTTTGAGTTTCTTGTTTGTTTGAAGGGGGATAAAAGATGATTTCAAGTTGTTTTTGAGTTTTTTGTTTGTGTGAAGGGGGATAAAGGATGAGTTGGGGTTGAATAATATTAACATCCCTTGGTGAATGATATTCTAACATGGGATCTTCATCTTCTTTCAAAGGGATAATATCATTATTATCAATGTTATCCTTGTCTTGTATAATGATATTTTCCCTAGAAGGAGAGTTTTTAGGAGAACTATAACAAACACATGTTCTTGACAAGTAAGGCTTGGTTCTTCCAAATAAATTTGTCACAATTAAGGGAGTTATTAATGGTTGAGTTTGTTTGATTATTGATAGAGGGGAGATTAGAAGAAGACTCTATTTGATTGTCTATTGTTTCTAAGGTCTCCTTCTCTTGTTCCATATTATCTACCCTAATAGGAGAGCTTGTAAAATTGTCATCCAAGTTTGTAGCTTCATCACAAGTGGGGGAGGCATCAAGAGAAGGACCACGATGATTTTCAAATATATTACATCCCAAACGGTAGGAGCATTAGGGAAGGGAGGTTCAAGATTCTCATAACTCTTAATAGATATATCTTCTAACACCATCCTATCCATGTGGCATCGAGGAGGGATATTAGGAGAGAGACTATGTAAGGTGATATTTATAAACATTTATATGATTCTATGTTCTTGTTGTCTAACATCTTCCAAAGGGGAATGGGGAGATGGACAATCAAGACTCTCAATGCTTGTATCTTCCTTCACCAAGATACCTTTGTCACTAATAGGAGAGGAATCAAGAGAAGAACAAATATGATTGTTATGATTGTCTACACTACCATTCTCACCAATGGGAAATGTAATATTAAGGATTGTGTCAATGGTTTGATCATGTTTCTTAAAGACCTCATTATTGTAATCAAAATTGAACTCATAAGAGGGGATGTTGTATTTATGCAATCCATTTGTAACGATCAAAGCCACATCTCTTGAAAGAAAACATGCTATCATGGAAAAGTAAAGAAAGGCCAATGCAATGACTTAAAATTAAATGTTGAAATTCATTTTTTAGATGTGAAAGAAGGTAATTTTCTGATTACATTATGCATCAACCTAAAAGATGAAATGCTTGAAATGAAAATTTTAAATTAAACAATGCATGAAATGAGCTAATTTAGGCTAGATCTAATGAAATGCATGTTGCAAAAACTCAACCAACTGATACAGCTAAGTAATGGAACCAAACAAAATATTAAAAATAGGGTTTTCAACTCTGTAAAAGGCAATTTCAGGGCTTAACAAGGACTAAGTCTCCCAAGGTGGTGAATTAGTCCCAGTAGGGATTTTTTTGATATTTTTGATGGATGTTGATGATCTATGTACTGTATAATGTAGACCTAAGATGTAAATGTAAAATTTTAGATATTTTTAATGATTTAAGATGCAATAATGCTCGTATATGAAATTATTTCAAATATGACTACCCTTAAATGATTTTTTCAACCTAGAGGCATTAAAAAAATGTTCCCAAAACTTTCCAGACTTATAGTATATGATACTAGGAGGCTTAGGAAGCACATAAATTAGGTTTATGATGCTATAATAGACAATGAAAATATGGACTAGGACTAAGTCGCTTAGAATAGAAAATTAGTCCTAGTTAGGGTTTTTCTCAAAATTTCTAAGAAATTTTAATGGGTTGTAATGTGTTTGATGTTGCAAGATGCAGATCTAAGATGAAAATGGAAAATTAAAAAAAAACAATAATTTTAGATGTCAAAAATGCAACCTTCATGCACTTTACATGAATCCAAAATTTGAAACCTAGCATGCAAATTAATCTATGCAAACCCTAATGCAAGGTTAATGCAAGCTAGATCTATGATGAATGACTCCAAATCAGAAAAGAAAAGTACTAAAAATTTGGGTTCACCAAAATTTGGACAAATACTTTGGCATCCTAATTCTCTCTAACACTTCTAAGGTTTTACACCTAAAAGGAGAGAGATGGGCCAAAATGGGCAATGCCATCATTCAAGATTAATGTAAAGAGGGATGAAATGTCTCTAATGCAATGATCTAAATGCACTAAAATGAAAGAGAAAGATAAATATTAATGATACACCTAAGAAATGTAAAGTGATGAAAAACACATTATGATATGTAGAAAGATAAAAAAAATGAAATAAATGACAAAATAGAGATGCAAGACAAAAACTATACACCTGGAAACTAATGAAGAGCTGAATGGAGATTATAGAGACCTCTAAAATTCTAGAAATTTTGATTTTTAATCCAACTGGGACACTTACACCAAGTTGGGCGACTTAGTCCAAGTTTGAGGAAAACTACCCAAAAACTCGTTTTGGCCAAATAGGTATCAAAATTTGCAAAAAATTCTAAAAAATAGGTACAATGGGACTAAGTCACCACTACTGGTGACAGTCCACTTCTAAATTTCTAAAAATTTGAAAATGGAAATGGAAGCCCTCAGTTTGCACTCTGGTTTCCCACAGGTGTCTGCTTCTAAAACTTTGATTTTCAGGCCTGAAAGTGACTTTTAATGGAAATTTTGGCTTTGCAAAGAAGGATATGTATTCAATGATTCTTCAACCTAATCTTCAATGATCTTCAAACCCTCAAAGTGCCTAAATATGCAAACACACAATGAAAGAGAAAGAAATGGTGAATGTTAGGGCATGAGGGTTTGCCTTGGTCAAACCCCTTTTTAGGTAATTAAACCAAATGAAGAAAGAATGTAATGAGGCATAAAAAAATGGAGTCAATACCTTTCCATGACGTTTGATCTTGAATTTTTGTAGTAAAACATGAAGAATCTTCCATTGAATATCCTTGGAAGCTATCTTGATGATTTACAATGATAAAACCCTAGCTTGCTTGACTTGAGAACATGATGAATGATGGATGAATGACAATGTGTTATGAATTAATATGAGTTAGTTCAAATGATATGGAAAAACCTATATTTATACACAATTATACCTTAATTCCCGAAAATACCTCATCGTAGGAAAACCTTAGGTCTTAAGGAACAAAAATCTGAAAGAATTTTGAATTAATTTTGATTTTGGAGACAAATGGGACTAAGTCGCCACCAATGGCAACTTAGTCCACTTGGGAATTTTTAGGTGAATGTTAGAAATTGTGATAATTTAAATAATGTCGGGTTCTTCAACAAGACACTTAAGTAAGGCCTATAAGTGTATAAAGGGGCCATTTAAAGCATAAGAAAGGTACAAATATTGATGAAAATCCTAGGAAAGTGTGAAATTCTATTACAATACTTTACAACACTTTGAAATAGGTCTTGGTAAGGTTATTTAGGTGAATTATGATATTATGGTCTTAGAAAAGTGTGAAAATGTGTTGTACAACACCTTACAACACCTTTACAAGACATCAATAAATGCATTTTATTCAATTTTCAAGGGAACAAGACCTAATGTGGATGTGTGAAACACCTCACAACACCAAATCAAGGCCTCATTAAGTCTAATTTTTTATCAATTAATCCCAAATCAAGCAAGGAAAAAGGGATACTTTTTCCATTTCCACACTAACATTTGTTTTATAGGTTTTTAATCAATCTAGGATTAATTTTCCCTTGGTACACCTAAAATTAATTCATATTTCATTTTAGTGCTTTAAAATGATCCGTACAATCTTCACATTTTATTTTAGTGCTCTAAAATGAACTCTACAATCTTCAAATTTCATTTTAGTTCTTTTAAATGAACCATAGAATCTTCACATTTGGTTTTTAGTAATCTAAAATGAACCATACTATATTCACATTTAGTTTTTAGTGCTCTAAAATGGACCATACAGTCTTCACATTTGATTAAAGTTCTCTAAAATAAACCCTACAATCTTCACATTTTATTTTGGTGTGTAAATTTAACACTAAAATCTGCATATTTCCATTGGTGATTTAAAATTGAATCAAACATTTCAACCCTTGGTGCATTTAAAATGATTTGTTTAAAGTGCTTGGTAAGTGAGTATGTGTGTATGATCTTTCCTTGTTCCTAGTATGATCTTGGAAATCAAAAACACCATTTATTTGTATCATTGTTGTATACCTTGAGATCTAGTGTTGTATATGCTTTCCTCTTGTGACTCCTAATAAGGACCAAAAGAAACACTAGTTTTGTTTATTTCTAAGTAGGATACTTTCTTTGGGGCGTCATCACCCAAAGTTCTAATCTCAATCATATGTTCAAAAATAGCATATAAAGGGGGGGAGTGATTTATTTATACCTAAGGAGTAACTAGCATCCTTCATGCCAAGCATGGCGACCCTCCATCCATCGAGACACATATATAGGTGATGAGGAGAGAGGTGAGCCCTCTCAAGTTAGGCATACTAGATGAGCTCTTAGTTCACTGACATCCCCACTATGAACCTTGTAAAATCTAGAACCCTAAGAGTAATTTGTATACCGTCAATTTAAAGTAGCGCAAATTACAAGGATGAATGCATGAAGTTACTTGCTATGTACCAATCTTTGTTGAGGAAACAAAAACCCCTGTAAGAAAAATTTCCTTCAAAGGTAAGAGGTGTCAAGGTGGTACATGGCCTTGGCATACTCTATTTGTCCATTCATTGAATGGTATTTTATCAGTGGGCCCACTTTAAATCAATAATCTTGATCTATCACTATAGCTAGGATGTGTTCTATGTCATGTATTTTTGTGAATACCAGTGGTACCAATTAGTGTGATCTTGTGGAAGAACACATGAAAATTATCCAACACCAATTGAGTCAGTTTACATGTTGGTTACTATTTTATTTCACATCAAAAATTTCAAACACCTAGGTTAATTTGCACATCAAATATCTTTTGATAGATTGATGCCTTTTTCTAGATAGTGTGACACCTTTCTATAAATTGATGCTTCCTTTTTATTAAAATGAAACTTTTTTTTGCATCTCAATTCCTTTGCACATATCGATGCTTTTGTTAGGGTAAATAGAAATTTGTTGTGCAACACCTTCGTTCTACTAGTTCAATGCTTTTGTCCGACATCAACACCTTTGAAAATAGTTTGATACCTTTGTAAAACAAAACGATTCATTTGGCTAACACAAAAAATAAATAACTTTTAAAGCATTTACAGAATCTATATTTTGATCAAAAATCACTAAATCCCTTAACATTAATGCAAAATAGGCTTTTGTTCACTATTATCAATCAACATAATGAAAAAAAACCTTTGTTCATTATCATTTTGAGTTTTTTAAAACACTTTCTAGGTTATAATTGGATCAACTCAACTCCACTTATTAGAATCAACAAACCTTAGCTTCACCATCAAAATATTTCATTCCAAACAACAAGCTAACATTTGAAATAGATCATTTGGACTTAGATCTTCATCCTATCACCTAGTTTGGATCCATACTTGAAAACAATCTAGTTTTGAGTATTTGGTTGAGTTACTAAACATCATTATGAGAAACCCTACTTTTGGGTCATAAGTTTACTTTCAAAGTTTTCTATCTCATCATCATCCTCAAACATACTAGAAATCTAAAAAATGAAATCTTGTAAGTGCAATTTTAAAATTAGGCAATGCAGTAAATGTACCAAATTAAGTTACATATGATGAAATTAATGAAACAAAAACTTGGTAAACTATAATAGAAATATGAAAGTAGTAAATGGAAGCACACAAATGAATATTTTAATTTCCAAAAATGCAAATCAGGACCTAACTAGGGACTCATTCACCCTATGGAAAATGGGTCCTAGACGAGATTTTTGAAATTGAGTTTTACAGATTTTCAAGTGTTTTCCAATGGTTTTTAGATTCAGTTTGTAACAACAAGGTTTAGCTTTAGTTTTCTATAAATTTAATGTGAAATGCAAGTGAAAAATTTGACAAAATGATGACCTCAATTACCTAGTTTGATATGTAATTGTTTTTCAATTTTCAAATGAAAGTTTATATGATGTATATGATATGCAAGTTGACTATTTTTTTTGTATTTTTTAGATTTAAAGAATGCAAAATATGCAATCCTAAAACCTTAGATGAGATGAAAATTTGAATGAAAACTAAAAACCCTAATTGAGATCTAATTCAATGCAAATGAATGCAAGATATAAATCTAGGATGAAAAGTACTACAAAATTAGAAAAATAGAATGTTCAAAAAGATCAGATTCACCAAAATGAAACAAAGAAAAATAAGGTGGTGGTCCAATATGGATTAACCAAATGGATGCAACCTATTTTTCACTAGTTTTTCATTCAATTATGAGGATTATAATGTGTAAATTAGTTACAAAAATTAGTCCTAACCCAAATACGAGTAAAAATGCAAGTTTTAAGAAGGTTAAATGTTGTGTACCTTTTGAAAAAAGTGTTTTTTTGGGCCTCACTAAGGACTTATTCACCCTGTGGTGAATGGGTCCTAGCTATGGTTTTGGAAAATTAATTTTTGGGTTCTATTCTTCAATGTCTGCACTCTTGAATCCTAATCGGAGACAGTCAGAAACTTGAAAATAAATCTTGTATCTCGATTTCCATGATTTTGCAAGAGAGGTGACAAATTTACAACTTTCTCCATTTTTTCTCTCCAAACGATCTTAAACCTCAATCCTACAATCAGACATCAAAGGAGAGAAAATGTTGTTTGTTAGGGAATAGTGGTTTACCTTGGTCAAACCCCGTTTTGGTAATTAAACCTTGAAATGAATTGAAATATGAAAGGAATGATGAATGTCAACAATATGCAACAACTCACCAAACCTTAATTGAAACCTTGGATATCAAATCAGCAATCTTGCATGAAGTGGCCTCAAAGAATGTAGATCTTGATCACAACACTTGATATGTAACAATTCATGAATAGGATCTTCAATGCTACATCAACACATTAGCTCAACAAAAATGTATGATACACTATACCTTTGAAATGATGATATCATCTTTGATTGTTGCAATATTCTTCAATAATCTTCCCTTGAAATCCTTAGAAATGTTCTTGAATGCTCTATCAGTTCTCTTACAAAAGTACTCTTGATTGCTCGCTAAATTCTAGGTGAAACTAAGTGAAATAGCCTTGTATTTATACATAAAATAATATTAAATCTCAAAATTCAAATGACACAAGCTGACATTAAATCTAGGATTTTAAATCATTAAAATACTTCCAAAAGAATATCCCAAGGAGGGGTCCTAGGTCTAAGTGAGGACCCACTCGCCATGTGGTGAATGGGTCCTAGCTCACTTAGCTAGGACACACTTCAAGGATTGTGAAATGTCATGTGAAAATAGGGTCCTAGGACCTAGTGAGGACCCATTTTCCAAGAGGTGAGTAGGTCCTAGGTCACTAAGCTAGGACACACACCTTGTAAAATTAAGTTTTATGTAATATCATTTATGATTTTTTTACTTTGTCCTTCAAAATTTGCAATTAATTAGGTTTGGATTTGAATTAAAGGGGCCAATTAAGCTCAATTAACCTCAATTAATTAATGAATCCCTATATTAGTGTGAAAGTGTAAAGATACACTTTACAACACCCTAAATAAGGCACCATTAAGTCCATTTAGTTAAAAAGGGTCATAAACTTGATGTGAATGTGTAAAAAACATTAAAACACTAAATCAATGCATAATTAAGTTCATTTATTATTAATTATTTTCAAATTAAGTGTAAAAAAGGGATACTTTTATCGACACTATACTACTAAATAAACATCATGAGTTACAAATCATTAAAGAATATTTATAGATAGAAAATTATAATGATACAATCACTGATTGGCCCATAATAGTTCAATCCCCATAATAAAATGCACACAAAATGCTCCAAATATACTTGTTCAATGAGAAAAAGAGAGCAATTACAATTTTGGTATAAAGCACCTTGGCAACAACTTACCTCTACATTGACATCTGATGCCGAGTCTAGCAAATCCTACAAACTAGGAAGAAATGATGATCGCCTAAATATTCATAGGCCAACCATGCTTGCAATTTGGTGGGCCAATGTTGACTTCCAACCAGTTGTTTCTAGGAAAATTGTTTTGAATAATATTTCTAAATACACAGCTAAATATGAGAAAAAAATAGAAAATTATCTTGATATGTTGAAAAGACTTACAAATACAAATATAGTTGAGAATAGAGCACTAGTTGCATATCAAAAATTCATGATGAATATTCTTGTGGAGCATGACATTTTTGCATAGGAAATGTGCCATATGTTATAGAAATTGCGTCTTCTCACTTCAAGTTGATGATACATTCATTTCAATGTTGGAAAAAAGACATGGTTCCATATAAACAAAGATGATACTAATGAAGAGTTTCTAACAAATTATATTTATTGCTATATGCAAAGTCCTCTAGAGCTAGGTGGTGTATCCCTAATTGACTCAGTCCACCTATATACACACTCACGAAAGAACAAAAATGCTAAATGGAAATGGACACACCAGCCTACAGTTGTCCTTGTCTACCCATTGTTCAAGACTATTCTTGTTGAAGATATAGAGATATTTAAGACATATTTTTGGACTAAACTTATGTTATACAAACATTTTCGGAACATACAAACAGATATAGGTCTTCTCAAACAAGAGATAGTACAAAATTGGAAAGTTTTAAAAATAACTAGTTATCATCCTTGGCATGTTAATAGACTTCCAATTGCATCCACAATTGAAGAAGAACAGGATAGTGATACTGATGATTTGAACCATCGACCTTCTATGGATGAATATGAATGGGAATTTTTCTCTCAATTTGGTGCTATTACTAACTTTAGTATAAATAAGCTTTAGTTACTGGGTAGGCAGGATTTTGATATTAACCATCCATGGAATACAAACCATGTACCTGAAAAACTTTATAATATTGCTTTGTAGTTCATCCCATCAGCCAAGGCACATCGTGAGCAAGCTATAGTACAATTTTTGCTTGTAGATATGTTAGCACATCAAATTTCATCAAAACAACAATTGGCCCTTCAAATAATCCAGTCCTATCGCATGTAGCCTTCACCCAAAGCCCCTCTTCACATGATCATTCAAGGGACAATTGGCACTAGAAAATCCCTTTTGATAAATTGTATTTAAAAACAAATAAACACCTCTTTTGCCAGATCCAATAGTTGCTTGCTCACATTGGCTCCTACAAGTGTTATTGCATACAACATATGTACCTCCACAATCCATACAACACTTTAGATTCCCATAAAGGATATGAATCCTTTGGAAGGGTAGCAATTGACAATATTCCAAGAAAAAATTAAGTATAATCAATACATTTTGATAGATGAAGTGAGCTTTCTAGGCCCAAAATTGCTGCTGAAAATAGATAGTTCGTTGTACCAAGCATTCCTAGATAATTAGAGGGAACCATTTGGCAGTGTTTCTATGATCCTTGTTGGTGATCTTGCCCAGTTTCCACCTGTCATGGATACCCCTATTTACACTTCACGCTCATCAGATGTAGCCTTGTTGCACACTTTCATAGTATCAATAGCATTGGACACTATTTTATGCCAAAAAAGAGATAGCCCTTCATAGAATTTTTTTTTGGAAATGCTTCTCCATATAAGAAATGGTGAGGCTCTCCATGATGACTGGGAAGATCTCATGAAACAAACAAATAAAATTCTCCTAGCTATAGAAAGAGAACAATTTGATGTTGCTACACATTTGTTTGCCACAAATGACTTGGTCATATTCCACAACAAAAAAAAATCAAATAGTTAAATTTTTCCATAGCTATTAGCATTGCTCGAGTACTACAACAACATGAATTTGATCATGGAGATGACGACCAACTTCTCCTAGAATTGCTACTTTGTGTTGGTGAATAGGTGATACTAACAACAAATTTGTGCATTCAAGCTAGCCTAGTGAATGGATCCCTTGGTGTTGTTACAACTATTGTGTACAATGCACATTGTAAACTACCAAACCTTCCTTACTATTTTTTTGTTCACTTCCAAACCGACATTGGTCCATCATGGGACCCAGAAAATCCAAGAGACATCCCCATCCTAGCTATAATTCAGGGTAGTTGAACACAAATTCCACTCACTATGGCATGGGGAATCACAATACATAAAGCACAAGGCTTAATATTGGATAGAGCAACCATAAACATAGGCAACAAAGAGGAAAGCATTAAATTTTATAGCTATTTCTCATGTTAAATCAATTGAAAGACTCTGTATTGATCCAAATTTCTCATTTGAGAGATACTCTAGGATTAGAAACAACAAATACATTGCTCGGCGTCACAACGAAGAGACACGTTTGGAACAATTGTATCCCTCTCCAAATGCTTCAGCTCCCAACCCATAGTCTAGCTTTAAAAAAAGGCTCCAAGAAAATTGTTCTTTCATTTTCCTCAGCCTGTGTGCCATTGTATTTTCAAGCATTTCTAAGTTGAATTTTTAAAAAACATGCCAAGTAATAATTTGTGCAAAATGGGTATAATGCCAAAGATGCACAAAGATACTATGCAACAATAACTAGAGGTTACAACTTGTATAGGCCAGTGGCATGTTTTGATCATTCTATTCTATTAGTCTATCAACTTCTCGTTCTAAGATTTTGTTGTGTGATACTTTCAGTCTATGGCATTCAAAACAATACACTCTTCTATATATTCCATTTTCCCATCTCTATTTAAGTGTTTTAAAGCTCTATGATGTCAATTGTTTATTAGCATATCTCCAATTCTCTTTCAACTAATTTTAACATACAGTGGTGTAAACATACAGTTGGAGTTGTTACAAATTGATACATATGAAAATACAAACAACTTCAACTATCAAAGATGCACATAGATTGTAACCAACAATAACTAGAAGCCGAAAGTTCTATAAGTCAATAACGTGTTTAGAATATTTCAGTATATTAAACTATATATGCACATTTTGTAGATGCATTCTCAAAAAAAATTGTCTTCCATTTGACTAATAAGTTTAAAATCCTGCAACCATGTTATGTTTTCTATTCTCACAGCCTATATACATTGAGTTTTCACATTTAACTCTAATTTATCCATCCATACACAAGGATAATCTCTTTGAACTCTCCAAAATGGGTAAAATGTCAAAGATACAACCATATATTAACAAGGAATAATATGCACAAAGTGAAAGACATGAACAATAAATGAATCACTCTAACACCTCTTATACAATTTCTCTACTTGTCTTCAATATTTGTTACCAAAGAACATAGCTTGAATCTTGTATTAATATATTCCATGATATTCCTTTTTCCTCATCTTTTTGAACTAGAGAGCAATCCACAAATATTCATTCCGCTTTTGGATAAATGATTAATTAATTGTTCATGTATTTTGTTCTCTATTTATTGTTGCTTTTCATAGTAGGTCGGAGGGTTTTAACATTGATGTGTTGCAAAACATTCCAAAAAGTATATTGATTAAGTTGCATTGTTGAAAGAGCCATTGTGTTGTTGGTTTCATAACAAACTATTTATTGTTCATGTCTTTTATTCTTTGGTTATTGTTCCTTTCGTTCTCTAGTTGTATTTTCAAGAGAGCCAAGTACAAAAGAATATCATGAAACATATTGATACAAGATATATAACATGTTTCAGCCAAGGGAAAAAAACTATGACAAAGATTCCAAAATTTTAAAACTTAAAAACAATCCTTATTACAAGAACAATTGAATAATCTATTATAGGAAACCTCAAACAGATGAGTGGAAAATAATATCGTGAAATTTACGGATACTCAAATAGATGAGGGAAAAAGAATATCATGAAACATATTAACACAGGACAACCAACGACAGTGACTTGACTGGATTTTTTTGTGCCGATGTTGGGCTTGGTAATTACATGGGTTAGTGGTGGTTGTATGGAAAATTAGATGCAGAAACAATTATCCTAATGTCAATACATCAAGAAAGAATGCATATGTACTTTTGAATTTTACAATTACAGTCCAATTAAGATGCACTATGAAACAGATAATAGAAACAAAGTTTTGACAATCACACAAGAACACCAGATATACGTGGGAAAACCCTTATGGGAGAAAAACCCACCACACCAAGAGAAATCACTTTGTATTATCGTAATTGAGATTACATACAACAG
This sequence comes from Sequoia sempervirens, assembly GCA_007258455.2. NCBI lineage: Eukaryota > Viridiplantae > Streptophyta > Pinopsida > Cupressales > Cupressaceae > Sequoia > Sequoia sempervirens. The sequence goes on along the minus strand of VDFB02270651.1, from coordinate 213,776,768 downwards.
CCAAAATTATCTTACTTGTGTTTGTTTACAACAACATTCACCATTTACAATATTGTACAAGAACCTTCACAATTACAGTCCACATAATAGAATTCATTCACTGATCCAATCACTCAACAATCTATCAATTCAACCAACCAATTAGAAAATGCAATCACAGAGTATATTGAACTTGATCTCTGTTTGTAGAACTTCCTTGCAGAACTGTCACAATGAACAGACTTCTAACTGTTCATATTCGGCTCCTCCTATTCGTTCACGAGATGCCACATCAGAAAGTGTTACTTAGTCAACAAAATTTTCATTGTATTAGCATCTCGGTGAGACACTAACAGTGTCTCACCAATGCCACATAACCTTCATATCGATGTTGCCAAGAGTCACTATAGTCGCCAAGATGTTCTATCGAGCCTAATGAGTTACACTGAGTCACCAAGCAGTTGCCCAGACCTATCACTTTTGCCAGGAGATCATAGCGAGTCACCAAAGGTATACCAAAGACACAAGTCATATAGAGCTCCAAAAGATAGTCGACAAGACATACCGATATCGCCAAGAGGTCTCATAGAGCAACATTAGGTTACACTGAAAGTATACACCTATCAGCAAGACCAAACACCTTCGTCGATACATTACGCCGAGTCTCCACAAGTCACATACAATTAAGTGTTCTTATCGGCCAGACAATTGGCTTTCGCCGAGACATCATACCGAGATCCATATGTTTCACCGAAGGCGTCAATAGTCGCCAAGACATATCATCTTCACCGAGAGAACATACCGATCTCCAAGACTTACCCCGAAGACTGCAACAGAAAGCATTGTCACCGAGACTTTATCTTTCGCTAAGACTCTTCACCAAGCCACCGTGTTACACCAATGACTAACACTTGAGCCTTCATCGGTGAGACAATTGTATATCGGTAAGACTACTTACCGATAGACTATATGCTATGCCGAAGACCATAAAGTGAAACAACCTGTCGGCAAGAAATTAGCTTTCGCTAAGAGTTCTTAGCGAACCCTTAGTGCTACTCCAAAGATTCCAACTGTGTTCTCGTCGGCAAGACTTCCACATCGCTGAGAGCTCATAGCAAACAACCAAGACTCTCCCCAACTCCTAATTGAATGGACTGTCGGCCAGAGATCTCTCAAGTGTTATGAGGTCATAACAAATACACCTTGTCATAGTGATAGCTTCAGAGAGTAACCTTTGGGCAAGATAGTAACAAGGTCACATCGACCTGTTCAAAACATTATGATACACACTACTTGTCGGCCAGACATTGAAGCTAACACACCGACTTGGCTCTCATGGAGGTTTCAGCCTATATTGATTGAGACATACATCTCCAACAATCTCCCACTTGACGAAGATCATACAAGCACCTCCATAGCACAAATAAAACTTACTAAAAATCATGGGCACTAAGGCCCATTGAACTAGCACACCACCTGAACTTGTCTTTGCTCACTGGCTTCATCAATGCATCTACAACATTCTCCAGAGTATCAACCTTTTCCAAACTGACCTTTCCATCCTCAACCATATCTTGTACAAAGTGGTACTGTACATCAATATGTTTCGTCCTGGCATGGAAAGTTGGATTCTTTGCCAGACAAATTGCACTCTGATTGTCACAAAAAATAGTTATTTCCCCTGCATCAAAACCAATGTTAGAACACAAATGTTTCAACCATACTTCTTTACAAGCATGAGTAGCTGCCATGTATTCAGCCTCTATAGTGGACAAAGTGACTACAGCCTGCTATTTGCTCATCCAACTCACTACACCACCATTCATCATGAATATGTATCCACTGGTGGATCTCCTACTGTCAACGTCCCCTACCCAATCCGAATCCACATAGCCTTGAATACTAAGAGTCCTCTGTGATTCAACCAAGTTCTGATGGTAACACAAAGCAAAATCTGAAGTGCCCTTCAAATATTTGAAAACTCTTTTCACAACATCCCAATGTGTTCTTCCTAGATTAGCCATAAATTGACTAAGTACTCCCACTACTTGGGAAATGTCTGGCCTTGTATAGACCGTTGCATACATGAGACTGCCTACTACACTAGCATAGGGTACACTGGTCATGTCCCCCATCTCAGTAGAAGATTTTGGATAGTCCTCAATAGATAGCTTTGTTCCCTGCATGACTAGAACCACTAGTTGTTTGCAATCATTCATGCAAAATCTCTCGAGAACAATCCTTATATACTTACTTTGACTGAGCCAAAGCTTTCTATTCTTCCTATCCCTGGTAATCTCCATCCCCAGAATATACCTTGCTGCACCAAGATCCTTCATTTTGAACTTAGCAGACAACTGAGACTTAAGATCAAAAATCATTAGCTTGATATTTCCTATAAACAATATATAAGCAACATAAAGAGCAATAACAAGTACTCGATCACCTTTAGCTTTATAATATACACAGTGATCAGATTTTGATCTCACAAATCCCAAAGACAATACAAATGTATCAAATTTTTGGTACCACATTCTAGGTGACTACTTTAACCCATACAGAGACTTCTTTAATTTGCATACCAGTTTTTCTTTACCTTTCTCAACAAAATGCTCAAGCTGGGACATACAGATTTCTTCTTCAAGATCACCATGAAGAAATGTTGTCTTCACATCCATCTATTCTACCTCTAAGTCATATGCTGCTGCAAGTGACAATTTTTTTTGATAGATGTCAACTTTTCTACAGGAGAAAATATTTCCCCATAATCAATTCCCTCTACCTGGGAATAACCCTTTGCAACCAGTCTTGCCTTGTACTTTTCTATATTACCATCTAGACCAATCTTTTTCTTAAATACCCATTTGTAGCCCACAGGTTTTCTGCCTTCAAGTAAGGGCACCAAACTCCAAGTTTTATTTTTATCCAATGATGCCATCTCTTCTTCCATGGCTTCTAACCAAGAGTCTGAATCAGACATTTTAATTGCCTCTTTTACAGTCCTAGGCTCATCAGTACTAGAAATCAAAGCATAGGCACAAGTAGAATCAATCAATGAGAACCCATACCCATCTGGTTGTTTGCTTTCACGGGTTGACCTCCTCAGTGGCTAAGGCTGAGGTTCTTCTTCAGAACTTTTGGAATTGCTCGAGCTCTCCTCAGTTTTAGGTACATTTTGAATTTCCAATTCCTCTTTCTCAGGGGTAGGAGGAATTAATGCTACATCCTTATTGTTTTCTAACTTTGTCTCTGACTGTAGATCCAAAGTGGAAGGTTTCAACTCACGAAAAATTACACTTCTACTGTATACAACCTTCTCTGTATTAGGATTCCAAAGCTTGTATCCCTTTATGATAGTATTGTAGCCAATAAAGATACATTTGACAACCTTGTTCTCTAGTTTAGATCTTTTCATATTTGGCACATGAGCATATGCCTCACAGCCAAAAACTGGAATATGTCTAAGAGAGGGCTTCTTACCAGACCATGCTTCGAAAGGTTTTTTCTCAACAAGAGAAGAATTTGGAGAACGATTAATTAAATAACATGCAGTAGATATAGCCTCAGCCCAGAACTTCTCCTCCAAGCCAACACTACTGAGCATACTTCGTGCTCTCTCCATCACTATCCTATTGAACCTTTCTGCAACTCCATTCTGCTGTGTAGTATAAGGTGTAGTCTTATATATTTTGATTCCATGGTCTTTACAGTATCTTTCAAATTCATCAGAACAGAATTCACCGCCATTATCAGTCCTTAAGCATTTTATTTTTCTACCAGTCTGATTTTCAACAAGATTTTTAAATTCTTTAAACCAACTGAATACTTCTAATTTACTCTTCAGAAAATATACAAATACTATTCTTGAATAATCATCAATGAATGACACGTAGTATCTTGACTTAGACAAAGAAGGAACATCTACTAGACCAAACACATTCGAATGAATATAGTCTAACAAACTAGAAGATTTATGAGGACTGGAATAAAACGAAACACGGTGCTATTTTTCATATATACAGTGTTCACATAATTCAAATTCAAGATTACAATCTTCAAGCCCCTCATCTAGGTTTTTATTCTTCAAAGTTTTTAAACCTTTTTCTCCTATGTGGCCTAACTTATGATGCCAAAGCATAGTCTTCTCTGCAGGAAGTTTTACTTCCATAGAGTTTACAAAATTAGGGATATTTCCCTCTTTACCTCCACGAGCAGCTTTCAGTGACTTTCTAGAGACACTGTTACATTGAATAGCCTGTGCATCCAGCTTGTACAGGGTACCAATTAAAGCACCTCTAGTCATCTTGCAGCCATTTCCAGAGAACATAACTTGTACACCAATATCATTTAGCATACTTACAGACAATAGATTTCAAGCTAGACCTAGTATGTGCATAACATTATTGATTCCCTTCACTCTTCCATCAGGGAATTGTATCCTGACTCTTCCACTGCCAACAATTTCCAAAGTTGAATCACTTTCCAGGTACACCTTTCCACCATCATATCCTTCATACTTCGTGAACCATTCTCTATGAGATGTCATGTGGAAAGATGCTCTAGAATCAATCAGCTAGACATCATCTGATGCCTAAGTAGCCAAGGCTGCAATGAAGGCATCACCATCACTATGAGAAGAACCATTATCAGAAGATCCCTTCTTCTTTTTCTCCTCTTTACAATCCTTTTGGACATGACCAGGTTGCCCACAGTTCCAGCACTTCACCTAGGACTTTTTGCCAGGAGACTTTAATCTCCCCTCTGATTTTGATTTGGACTTCTTGTCCTTCTTCTTGCCTTTCTCCTTTGCCATCTCAGAATACTTCCTTCTCATTTCTTCTGAAAACAAAGATGTAACAACATCTTCCATCTTGAAATTTGATGTTGTACTCCCAATAGCCATCACCAGATGATCCCATGAGTGTGGCAAAGAACACAATAAAAGCATATAGCGATCCTCTTCTTCAGTTTTCACACGAAAAAATGTTAATTGAGCAAGTAACATGTTAAATGTGTTCAAATGATCAGCTACAAACCCTCCTTCCTACATTCTCGAACTATACAGCTTCTTCCTCAGGAACAATTTATTCACCAAGGGCTTCCCCTGATAAATAAATGACAGTCTATTCCACAAGGTAGATGCAGTCTTCTCTTCAAGTACAATAAGAAGAACGGATTCTGCCAAGCAGAGCCTTATCATCCCCTTCAACTTCCTATCTGCAAGGTCCCAATATTCTTGCTTCATGCTTGTATGTTTCACTCTAGCCACAACAATCCAAAGATCATGGTCAACAAGAAGATCCTCCATCTTGAGTTTCCACAATGCAAAGTTACTGCCATTGAATTTCTCTATTTGAATATTACCAGATGTACTAGCCATCTTAATCTGTAATTAGAAATTAACAAACTTCTACAAGACTCCCACTAAATGAAATTGACACAAAAAACCCGACGTACCCACAAGGATAACACAACTGGCCAGGCTTTGATACCACTTGTATGGAAAATTAGTTGCGGAAACAATTCTCCTAACGTTAATACCTCAGGAAAGAATGCAGATGTACTTTTAAATTTTACAATTATAGTCTAATTAAGATGCACTATGAAACAGATAACAAAAACATAGTTTTGACAATCACACAAGAACACCAGATATACGTGGGAAAACCCTTACGGGAGAAAAACCCACCACACCAAGAGAAATCACTTTGTGTTACAGTAATTGAGATTACATACAATAGTTAGACTTATCTTACTGGTGTTTGTTTACAGTAGCATTCACCATTTACAATATTGCATAGGAACCTTCACAATTACTGTCCATAGAATAGAATTCATTCACTAATCCAATCACTCAACAATCTGTCGATTCAACCAACCAATTACAAACTGCAATCACAGAGTGTATCAAACTCAATCTCCCTCTATAGAACTTCCTTGTAGAACCGTCACAACGAATAGACTTCTAACTATTCATATTCGGCTCATCCTATTCATCCATGAGATGCCACATCAGAAACTCTTACTCAGTCAATAGAATTCACATTGTATTGGCGTCTCAGTTAGACACTAACAGTGTCTTGCTGATGCCACATAGCCTTCATACTGATGTTTCCAAGAGTCACTGTAGTCGCCAAGATGTTCTATCAAGCCTCATGAGTTACACCAAGTTACCAAGCAGTCACCCAGACCTATCGCTTTCGCTAGGAGATCATAGCAAGTCACCAAAAGGTATACCGAAGACACAAGTCATATCGAGCTCCAAAATATAGTCAGCAAGACATACCGATATCACCAAGAGGTCTCATAGAGCAACATTAGGTTACATCGAAAGTATACACCTATCGGCAAGACCAAACACCTTCGCCGAGACGTTATGCCGAGGCTCCACAAGTCACATAGACTTAAGTGTTCTCATCGGCTAGACAATTGGCTTTCGCTGAGACATCATACCAAGATCCATATGTTTTAGCGAAGGCGTCAGCAGTCGCCAAGACATATCATGTTCCCTGAGAGAACATACCGAACTCCAAGACTTACTCCAAAGACTCCAACAGAAAGCACTATCAGTGAGACTTTATCTTTCGCTAAGACTTCACCGAGCCACCGTGTTACACTAATGACTAACACTTGAGCCTTTGTCAGTGAGACAATTGTATATTGGTAAGACTACTTACCGATAGACTATACGTTGTGCCGAAGACCATAAAGTGAAACAACCTGTCAGCAAGACATTAGCTTTCACTAAGAGTTCTTAGCGAACCCTTAGTGCTACTCCGAAGATTCCAAGTGTGTTCCCATCTGCAAGACTTCCACATTGCTGAGAGCTCATAGTGAACAACTAAGACTCTCCTCAACTCCTGATTGAATGGCTTGTTGGCCAGAGATATCTCGAGCACTATGACGTCATAATGAATACACCTTGTCACAGTGATAGCTTCAGAGAGTAACCTTTCGGCAAGACAGTAACAAGTTTATAGCGACCTATTCAAAACATGATGATACACACTACTTGTTGGCCATACATTGAAGTTGTCACACAGACTTGGCTCTCATGGAGGTTTCAGCCTATATTGATTGAGACATACATTTCCAATAGTGGTGGAGTTGGTGTCCTCATTAAAAGGAACCTGAATGGTAAGTTTTTTCTCACATGGGGGTTAATGCATTCCACTATTGTTTTGCAATGGGGATGGAAAAAGTAAATGTGGGGGGCCAAAGTAAATAGAAAATTGAATGTATATATATAACGATACTTATTTTCTTAATTCTATGGGAACAGTTGTATCATGGAACAATCGCTATAAAAAAAAATTGGTGGCTTGTAAGTGTTATTGTAATAGTTCATTGATTTGTTCAACTTTAAATCTTTAGTTGATACGCTATTTGTTTGAAATTTCTATTTGTTAAGAATAGTGTAATGCCCTGCCACACAACCCTGAAGGAAACTAATACATAACACATTTATGGCACCTTTTTTTCTAACAACTAACATGTAACATGATAATAACATTCGACACTTGAAAGGTAACTACACATGTACAACATATAACAAAGTCCCTTGGGGTTACATGATTGCATTACAATCAAATCAACATCATTATATGACATGAAAGGTAACTATACACCAGTAGCCATAAGATAACATGAACATGGACAATACATTATATCATGAGGATACATTAATAAAGGATTACAATATTACAATGCTGCTTCTCAACATGAACTAGGAAGAGTACAAGAAAGATGAATTACATCTGGAATGTATGAATACAAAGTTTCATATCAAGATCCAACATTGGTGCATCTCTTGTGTCACTGAAACTAGTACAATCTCTGCACAACTCAATCAGGGTACATAGCACATTCCATCCAACCACGTGGGCCTGAAGACCCACCCCTTGTCCTAGGAGTTGACAAGAAAGATCCTCAACCAAAAAAGTTAGGAGAACAATGACAACATGACTCCACAACAAGAGAACCCACGAAACAAGACAACATCCGCTTCTAGAGGAAGAAAGGCAACAAGGGAACCAATAGATAAAAATAGTTAAAGGATGGAGTGTCATCGCATAGGTGCTATGGGTTACCCTAATGTAACCTTCCTAGGCTATCAGATCACCCTATCCACCTCTACCAGTCACTAGACCCCCATGCCACTGTGCGGGATCAGCATACCTTGCCAAAATTACTATGCAGAGGCAAGGTTGTTGACCTTGCCATTCTAGGTCTTCCCACTCATCCCAAGCCTAAATGAGCACTTGGGCCCATGAGTGAGGCTACATTATCTGAATTAATGTGAGATACTACCCAACCCCCTAATTAATTAATTAAGTTATCATTTGATTGAACTCTCAAGGGTTACACTAAACTAGCCACTTTGGGCGTCAGACGCCCATTGAGAGCCACTCCCCCTTACTAGTAACAAAAACTCAAAACCATAAATTAGCAAGCAAACATGCACAAGGTACCAAAACCAAACAAAATATCAATTACCACATGAGGCATGCACCATCTCACACTAGAAATCCATAGTAAAGAAAACCACTTTTAAAGTGCAACGCTTAACCCACCAAGATCAAATAAATCGTAGGAACAAAAGTTCACAAGATTCAACATGAAAAAAATCATAAAGAAACATTCTCCCCAACCTTTGGAAGACTCTCAAATCGCTAACACAAGGGTTTCCCCAGCAAGGGATTGAAAACAATATAATGATTACAAAATGACTATTTAAAAACCCACAGACACAAAATGACAAGCGTGTAACAAGAGTGGTAACATCCTTAAGAGACCTTAAAAAACTTAATCAAATTTAACATAAAATTTTCTATCCAAGAAATTTTTGCATTACATACATAAATACTCCCTACGTCAATCATAAATAAAAATATTCTCACCCACTACTTGGCACAAATGACTCCCTCCACCAACAATAATCAAAATCCGCCATAATTACCTTGGCATTCCAATTTCAACCCTGTTTTTGAAACTTTTAATAAATTCTCGATTTGGGTTAGATTGCCCAATCTCCCCCTTCACCTTTGGCATGACTCTCTTCTGGAGGAAGTGGGTGATGCCCTTGGTGATTTCTTGATGGTGGATGATGAATCTTCTGACATTCTTCATTCCACCTATACTCACATTCTGGTTGAAACAAATGTTTCAAAAGGGCTACCTGCTGAAATCCTTCTTAAATATTCTAAAGGCTCTTGGGTCCAATCTTTGGATTATGAAGGGATTCCCTTCCAGTGTAGATGATGCTTCAATACTGGACATGCAGCTGTGCATTGTGGATTTGAGAAAAAAGCTAAGATAGCTACTTGGTGGAAAGGTGCCTCTCAACAACATTATACGATTGAGAAGAAAATTGATCAAAATAAGAGTTTTTCAGATGTGGTTGCCTTTGAATCACTGGGTCTTGGGATGCCCCCTCCTATCATATCAACTAGCAGGGATGCTAGGGCCTCCCCTATTGAGTCTAAGCCTCCCACTTTAGGTGATTGTGTGTTGGCTTCCCTTTCTGGCAGTTCTTTCGTGAAGTCTTTATCTGCGTAAAGGAATCAAGATGAATCTCCTAAATCAATAGCTGTTGGCTTTCATACTCATGAAAGTTGCGAGCTGGTTTGGGATGGTAAAGCGACGCAAGTGGAAGAAGGGTGGATCATAGTTAAAAGAAAAAAAGTTATATCCTCTAAGCCCTCTTTCGACATGATTCTCCGCTCCCACAAGAAAAGTGTAAAGTGCAAATCTTGATTGGTCTTGTTGTGGAGCTGACCTTTTTTGCTGGCTACTTGCTGTCTTTTTCTACAGCCTTGCTCTTTTTGTTTAAGGGTTTCAGATCCCTTGAAAATCTATTTTTCCTTTTATCAAAAAAAAAACAACAAAATGGCCATGGGAACCTTCATAATTCATAGAACATTAAAAGAAAAATACGTAACTATCATAATCAATCATGCATATTAACCAAAAGGGAAAAAACTCTTTTTATTACAACATTATCTCCACCCATTTCCCCTATTAACACTTACCATAAACCATCCAATCATTATTTAATAAAATAGTTTTGATCTTTTCAAGAACATTTCCTAACTCTCTAACCCTACGACAATATACCTCTTCTACATAATTCAACACATAATGCACAATCCCAATTAAGTAATTAAGAATACATCATGAATTAATTTCATCTAATAGTAACTTAAAGGTATCATTATTCATACATAACTAATGCAGGAGCATCCAGTGGTGTAAGAGCAATCTTGCATCACCCAAAAATAGTTAAATTTCAAGTTTCTTGGTTTTTAGATGTTTTTACATTTTTGGATACCTTTTTCGTCATAATGAAATTCCCAATTTACGGTTTTTATTTTCTATTCCTGGGTTGAAAGATATTGCAGTTTAGTTTCCCAGATTTGCACTTGAAAATCATTCGAGTGAGATTTGAGGCACTTAGAGTTCCCAGAACGTCCCCAAAACTTGTCAAAATCGGCATAGTGAATTTTGAGCACATTATTGACTTTGATACCTTTCCAACGGTTCAAACGGTTCGCGAATCGGAGTCTCGGATCAAAAGTTATGGCCCCGAGAAGTTGGCAAACTTTCTAGAAGATACAATTGCAAATGTTCTTTTGAAATTTAAACTTCAAGTTGTAATTTTTCAGTGCCAAACCACCTAAACTCAAATTTGAATGTTGTTTTGGCTCTGAACTAATGAGGAGCTCTATTTATGGGCGGGTTTCTAATTTTTGGGAAAAATTTTGGGGGACAAGTTCGCATATTGTGAAAGGGTTATTCTGTAGCTTTTTGTAACTTGCATGTGTTGTAGAACTTGGGGATTTGAGATCCTCTGCATGTAAGAAGCTCCATTTTCTAAATAATAAAATTATTCTCTTGTTTGTGGGTTACTTTCTATGTCTCGGGCTGCACCCTCATCAAGTGGTATCAGAGCAGGTTTTCTTGAGCGTGTGGACAGATTGTCAACCGTGAGGCGGTTCACACCAGGACCGTGGTTGTGGGTTGTGGTCAAGAAAGATGCCTCCAAGAGTGATGCTTGGTAGGCATGGTGGTGCCAGAGGTGGTCGAGGTGGCAGAAATGTTGGTGGAAGAGATGCACTGGCAGCTCTCCAGAGATAGATTGACGCGTAACAAGAGCAGTTGAGAAGAGGGTTAAACTCAAGGGAGGAAAGTGAGGATGAAAGAGAGGAAGAAGGTTCAGATGTAGAAGAGGAAGAAAAAGCAGTTGATCAAGACCAAATGTGGCTAATAAGGGCCATTTCAAAGATCGGGAAAAGACCCAGAGCAGAAGTCCCTAGTTATTCTGGAAGTCTAAACCCGGAAGAGTTGATCGATGGGATCAACAAGGTAGAAAAATATTTTGAGTATGAGGAAATAGAGGACCCAGATCGGGTTAAGTTTGTGAAAATGAAGCTGAAGGGCCATGCCAGTATTTGGTGGAAAGAGGTCCAGTTGGAAATAAATCGAAGAGGAAAAGGTAATATCACCAGATGGGATTGCATGGTAGAGAAACTGAAGAAGCAGTTCATACCAGTGGACTATGAGTTAGATCTATTGAAGAAATTGCAAGGGTTGAAGCAAGGAAGTAGATCTGTGAAAGAATATACTGAACATTTTCACAAGATAATCATTAGAACGGGTCACACAGAGGCCAATAAGGAGAAGGTAGCTCGATATCTTAATGGGGTATGACCAAGCATTCAGGAGGAGTTAAGCCTAGTCAGAATGACCACCATTGAGGATGTGTATCAGTTTGCTCTAAAGGTGGAAGAGAAGTTGAACAAAAGATTTGATGGCAAGCAAAAAGGACGAGGAGGTCAAAGCGGAAGGGGCAATGGAAGACCTTCGGGAAGCTGCAATGATGATGAAAAAGAAAAGTGAAGATGTGGGTACCGGTAGAAGCCAAAGAAATGACAACTTCTACGCCCTCGTGATAAAAGCGGTGATCAAAGGGTAGAGGATGAGGGAGATATGGACAAGGATCTAGAAGAGGTGATTTTAGAGAATGTGTTTCCAATGTGGTGAAGAAGGGCATCGAGCCTATGAATGTCCACAACACCAAGGAAGGGCAGACAAAAGGCCAGAAGGTCGTGGAAGGGTTGCGCATGCAGATGAGGAGGCCCAATCTGAACATTTAGATGATGCTCAAAGAGGAGAAACCCTAATGATTAGGAGAGCCCTAGTGACTGAGCAAAATGAACCAGAACGAAGGAAGAATCTGTTTCACACAAGGTGCAAGTGTAAAGGAAAATGTTGTGATGTCATTATTGATGGTGGGAGCACCGATAATCTGGTGTCAGAGAAGATGGTCACAAAGTTGAAGTTGAAGAGGGAAAGGCACCCGCATCCATATCAGATTGCCTGGTTGCAGAAAGACCACAAAGTCTTGGTCAATAAGCAGTGCCTAGTAAAGTTCAAGATCAGGAGCTACCATGATGAGGTACTCTGTGATATCATCCCCATGGATGCATGTCACATGTTGTTGGGGAGGTCATGGCAGTTTGATAGGCGAGCTATACATAATGGCAATGCAAACACTTATTCCTTGACAAAGGATGGGGTTCGTCACGAGTTGAAACCCTTGAAGGAGACCGAAGAAAAGGTATGCAGTAGTGCTAGAATTTGTTATGTAAATGGAAGAATTTTTTTAGAAGGTATGAAGCATGAGCATGTGTGTTATGTATTGATTCCGAGAGTAAGGAGGATAATGAGAAGGTTCCAGAAGAAGTTTCTGGGATGTTGGATGAGTTTCAGGATATTGTTTCTGATAATGTACCTAAGAGTTTACCACCAATAAGGAAGATCAGTCATCAGATTGACTTGATTCCTGGAGGCAATTTGCCAAATAAGGCAGCTCATAGAATGACTCCAACAGAAAATGAGGAGTTGAATAGAAAAGTTCAAGAGTTGTTGAGAAAGAGTTTGATACGAGAGAGTTTGAGTCGATGTGCAATACCTGCAGTACTAGCACCAAAGAAGGATGGGGAGTGGAGGATGTGTAGAGATTCCCGAGCCATAAACAAGATAACAATCAAGTACAGATTTCCCCTGCCAAGGATGGATGACCTGATGGACTGTTTGAGTGGAGCTCGGTACTTCACAAAGATTAATCTGAAGAGTGGATATCACCAGATCCAGATTCGAGAGGGAGATGAATGGAAGACTGCCTTCAAGACCAAAGAGGGCTTGTATGAGTGGTTAGTCATGCCTTTTGGGCTAACCAAATCACCGAGCACATTCATGCGGCTCATGAACAAGGTACTAAAAGAATTTATGGGAAGTTTTGTTATTGTGTATTTAGATGATATTTTGATTCTTAGTAAGACATTGGATGAGCATCTGATGCATATTAAAAGAGCCTTTGAGAAGTTCAGAGAAGAGAAATTGTTGATTAATCTGAAGAAGTACAGTTTTGTGAAAAGGGAGTTAATGTACTTGGGGTTTGTTGTCTCAGCAGAAGGTCTCAAGATGGACCTAGAGAAGGTGAAGGCTATTCTAGAATGGCCTACCCCAAGAACTGCTACGAGGTGAGATCTTTCCATGGTTTGGCTAGTTTTTATAGAAAGTTCATTAGAAACTTCAGTAGTATTTGTGGACCCCTGACTGAAACAATGAGAGGGGATAGAAAGAATTCAAGTGGAGCACTGGAGCAGCAAAAAGTTTTGAACTGTTGAGCAGAAAGTGACAGAGCAACCTGTTCTAGCCCTCCCAAATTTCAACAAGGTGTTTGGTGGATTGTGATGCAGTGGTTGTGCCATTGGAACAATGTTGAGCTAAGAAGGTAAGCCCATTCCCTACTTTAGTGAAAAGTTAAATGATGCCAAGAGAAAGTATTTTGTATATGATCAGGAATTTTATGCAATAGTTCAAACATTAAAGAAATGGAGACATTATTTGTTGCCAAAGGAATTTGTTCTATATACTGATCATCAGGCCTTGCAGTACCTAAATAGTCAGTGAAAATTAAATCAGAGGCATATGAAATGGGTAGAGTTTTTGCAGAGCTATACCTTTATTTTGAAACATAAGATTGGGAAGTCAAATAGGGTTGCAGATTCCTTAAGTAGGAGGCATACATTGATGACAAATATGTAGATTGAAGTGGTTGGGTTCAATGAACTCAAGACACTGTATGCAGAAGATCCTGATTTTGTAGAGGCTTGGAAAGCTTGCAAGGAACCTGCTACAGTGGACAGGACAAGGTGGTTGGATTTCATAATCCAGGATGGCATGTTTTTTAAGTGAAGTCAATTGTGTATCCTGAGGATTTCCATGAGGGAGAACCTGATAAAGGAGAAGCATAGTGGAGGAATGGCTGGACATTTTGGTCGGGATAAGACCATTGCTATTATCAATGTACATTATTATTGGCCTTAGTTGTCACAGGATGTGAAGAAGTTTGTACAAAGTTGTAGGGTATGTTAGATGGCTAAAGGAGTGAGCTAGAATACAGGCTTATATCAGCCCTTACCTATACCAGAGAGGCTGTGGGAGGATATAAGTATGGACTTTGTTCTTGGTTTGCCAAGGACACAACGAGGGAATGATTCAGTCTTTGTGGTGGTTGATAGGTTTTCGAAGATGGCACATTTCATTCCATGTCAGAAGACCCATGATGCAATTCACATTGCTGACTTGTTCTTCAAAGAGGTGGTGAGGCTACATAGTCTGCCAAAGAGTATTGTTTTCAGATCGTGACACCAAATTTGTGGGGTACTTTTGGAGGACCTTGTGGAAGAAGCTGAAGACAGAGTTGAAGTTCAATTCTGCACACCATCCACAAAAAGATGGGTAGAGGTTGTTAACAGGAGTGCAGGTAACCTACTAAGATGTTTGGTAGGAGATAAACCCAAGGGATGGGACTTGATCTTACCCGGGTAGAATTTTCTTACAACAATTACGTCAATGGAAGCACGGTAGATCACCATTCGGTTATTGTATGGAGGTAGCCCTAGAATAATTCAAAATTGAGGAAGATGGACCAAGAAAGAAAATAAGTCTTGAAGCTGAAGATTTTGCAGAACACATCAAGGATATACATGAGAAGGTAAGAGAACATATTAACAAGATGAATATGCGATATAAGGCTAAGGAAGATCGAAGAGGAGGTATAAGGAGTTTCCAGTTAGTGATGAAGTGATGGTCCACTTGAGGAAAGAAAGGTTTCGTTGGGAACATATAACAAATTGAAGATGAAGAAGTTCGGTCCCTGTAAAATTTTGAAGAG
Source organism: Sequoia sempervirens (assembly GCA_007258455.2). Classification (NCBI taxonomy): domain Eukaryota; kingdom Viridiplantae; phylum Streptophyta; class Pinopsida; order Cupressales; family Cupressaceae; genus Sequoia; species Sequoia sempervirens. The sequence continues at coordinate 213,761,545 of VDFB02270651.1, read as the reverse complement.
GCATGATTCAGGGAATGCATATGAGGTAGAGTTTCCAGATGGATTCAACATTTCCCCTGTGTTCAACATTTTAGATTTGACAGAGTATCATGAAGGTGGCATAGAGGAAGTACCAATGATGGGACACTGTGGGATTCCAACTCCTACTTTAGAAAAGGAGATTGAAGAATTCCTGGATAGTCGTGTGGGTAGGAGTATGAGGAACAGGTAGTATGAAGAATATCTAGTGAAATGGAAAGGAAGGCCTATTGAAGATTCATCTTGGTTGCCTAGGGAAGAGGTTGACCATTTGGGTTTTCCTCCACCATCTAAGACGTGATAGGGTCACTTCTCAAATTACCCTGGGTGTTTGATGTAGGAGCATCCAGTGGTGTAAGGGCAATCTTACATCACCCAAAAATAGTTAAATTTCAAGTTTCTCGGTTTTTAGATATTTTTACATTTTTGGATACCCTTTTCATCATAATGAAATTCCCAATTTATGGTTTTAATTTTCTATTCCTGGGTTGAAAGATATTGCAGTTTTAGTTTTCTAGATTTGCACCTGAAAATCTTTCGAGTGAGATTTGAGGCACTTAGAGTTCCCGGTGTAGAGCCTTAAAAATGTATGATTCTTATGGAGTAAGAACCACCATTTCAGCCCACATCAATAGAGCTATTCTAGTTAAAAGCAAAACCAGAAATGTAAATCTAAACTACAAAAACAAAATAATGCTTTTAAAAGAAATCAATCTCCATTGTCTCCCTACCACCAAGATCTTTGTTTATGCATTTTCTCTCAGATTTTTATGAGCACAAAATGCAATAAATAGGCTAGGGTGAATGAGAAATGCAAGCAAGATGCAAAGATCATATGAGTATGTAAATTTGTGAGCGAAATTTGTGATAGAAACTGAGATGGAAATCCCATTTTAAATAGGAGTTCTTTGAGGATGGAGAGGAGTTGAAGATGAAATGTGGGATAAAAGATGTGAGAGAAGTAAATTCCATTATCCCACATTGTTGGGTTAAATGTTATGCATGAGAGTGAAAGTGATAAAGGGATATTAGATTAAAATGAACCTAAATGATTAAATATGAATAAAATGATTTAAAGATGCTTTACTAAAATGCAATATTTCATGAACGATTTATGCAAATAGTATGATTAATATGCAAGTTATGATAATTAGTTTATTATGAAATAATAATCAATGAATATGGTAATTGATTTATTAATGGGGATGAATATGAAACAATTATGGATGATAATGATAATTGATTTAATATGGAAATGATGTTTATGAATTATTATGCAAATGGATTATGAATGATTATAATTTATTATGCAAATGGGTATGAATGATAGCACAAATGGACATGAACGTTAATGCAACAGATATTGAACGAGCATGAGATGGTTCAATGATTTGATGAATAGAAGAAAGTATTGAATGAATTGATTAAGTAAATAATAATATCTATTTAATCAATAGACGAATATCGTTATGATTGTGAGGACAAATTTGAGTGTCTACACCCGAAACAGCCTCGAAACTTGCCGAAATTGGCATAGAAAATTTCAAGCGCATTATTGACTTTGAGACCTTTCCAACGGTTCAAACGGTTCGCGAATCGGAGTCTCAGATCAAAAGTTATGGCCCTGGGAAGTTGGCAAACTTTCTAGAAGATACAATTGCAAATGTTCTTTTGAAATTTGAACTTCAAGTTGTAATTTTTTGGCACCAAACCGCCTAAACTCAAATTTGAATGTTGTTTTGGCTCTGAACTAATGAGGAGCTCTATTTATGGGCGGGTTTCTAATTTTTGGGTAACTTTTTGGGGGACAAGCTCACATATTGCGAAAGGGTTATTTTGTAGCTTTCTGTAACTTGCATGTGTTGTAAAACTTGGGGATTTGAGATCCTCTGCATGTAAGAAGCTCCATTTTCTAAATAATAAAATTATTCTCTTCTTTGTGGGTTACTTTCTGTGTCTCGGGCTGCGCCCTCATCAATAACAAGGAAATAATAACCAAATCTTCTATTAATCATATCATCCAAATTATGAATCAAATGATCTTTACCTTTACATCTTATCTTTTCACTTATCGAGAAACCATTTAAAACAATTAAAGAAAAATGATACAATCTTTCATAGAAGTCTAATTTATATATTTTTTAATTATACCAACCCTTAATATTAAAATTACAACTTCATATCACATAATAACGATACTCAAATAATTTATTTTTACATGGCAATTTCCTAGACAACAATTAAATACCATAAAAATAATCCCTATTCACTAATTAGTCATTTACCTTCTATATAAATACCACTACTATTATTTCATATATATATATAATTAGTTAATTTAATTTTCACTCTTATGAGAAAAATATTCCATAAATTACTTAAAAGGAAGAAATTCTATAAGAAGAACTTTTTTTTTCTTTTGTTTAAAAAAAAACATATTCCTTTCTAAATTTATTAGAAAAGCACTTTTTAAACAAAATCAAAAAAGGAGGAGAGGCCTTCATAAAGCTACGCGTGGGAAGAAAAGATACACTCCTAATGATTTTTTCCCTTAATTTTCATGTTTCTCTCCCACACAACACCACTTTAATTAATTAAGTTCTTTCCTAACAATTTGACTATATTTTATATTAGGGAAACAGAGTTCATTTTCTACAACCATCAAATATACAATAATTTAAACATGTGGATCGTATATGAATATAGGCAGAGTATTTCCAACAACCTTGCTTTTAGTTGGATCCTAAAATGCTGCAACTTATGTTCTTCTCTAAAACATCTTGTGTAGAAGTGGACAGGTGTGGTGAGATTCAAATAGTAGGGAGATGGATCACATCCACAAATAATAAGGTGTTACACATAATGAATGCATTGGTTTTTACCATATTTCACTGCATTTGACACACTGGAAATAAAGCACATAAGATAAAAAAATATTAAATGCATTCTTCTAAGAAAGATAACACAAGGGAATAGTGCCTATTTGTTGCGTGATGAAAAGAGGATGATAAATAATTTTAAATGATAAAGGTGGGAATAAAGGAGAATTTAGTATAGAAGACTGAATTTAATTCCCAAATTTCCAAAATACCAAAATTTGGCTTCTACAGAGCACACTCATAGAACACTGCCTGATGCAGTAAGTTTCAACAATGAGAAAGATGTCCAAGAAAATCATCTGTTAACTTTATACATGAGACATAGGAGTACACCACCAAGGATTGACATGCCATGAGAGAAGAGAAGGTATTTGAAACCAAATGGAAAGAGAGGCCTAGGGTGTCCCAATAAATCATTTGCTCCTATTAGCTAGTATTTCTTTTAGACAAATAGGAGAAGGCTGCATATTTCTGAATGGCAGCCCCAACTAAGTTTTAGATTTAATACGAAGGAGAAAATTGTGCCAGAAGTTTCACAGGCTAGCAACAAGAAGGTTTTGACCTATACACATGCATTTTCATCATTAAAAGGAATAGATTGCATCATTTATTGAAGGCATGCAAGGATGGTTAATTTAAGACAAGGAAAGTTTGACCAAATATCAGGGGTCAGCTGTCCTAAAACAAATCCAATTTTTTAGTATCGAACCTTTAGTATAGGTTATGGTACGCTGGAAAGAGGAAACATACAACCACCATAAAAACACAACCGTTCCCCAAGATGCAGGGGAATGGATCGACAACAAGAAACTCGGTATTCACCGTCAATGGAAAAAGCAGATGGGTGCAATTTTGAATGCGCTGAAAAGAATTTAGGGAACTTTCAAGCAAGGAAATTGACTGGAGAAAAAAGGCGACCACGTTTCTTTTGGAGATTATTGGTGATGCTAAATGAAAAAACCATCTGAAAGGTAGGCTCACACTACAAGATATAGATAGTCAGAAGAGTGAAGGGATGCAAAAAAATATAATGCTTAGTGTTTATCTTTTGTTCATGAAGAATATCGCATTACCAAGTGTCATGCAAGGGAATGAAGAGTAGCAAAATAGAGATGAATATGAGGTGCAGATAATGGAATTTTCCTACAATAGATTTCACCAAGGATGCCAACAAAAATGTAAGTGCAGTGGCCACATTATTCTATACGCTTCAGACTAAAGCATGGAAGGAAAAACCACAACACAAACTTGTAAATCAAATCACCCAATAAGAGCAACCCATATAGGCCTATTTTAATTACAGGAAAAAAAGCAACTCGGTATGTGCAAGATTCTAATGGGCCAAAAAGTAGCAATATGAGGGGTATGTGGCTGACAACTTTTTCTTTACCCAAAATTGATGAAATGAAAAGGGTTTTTAAAAAAGATTCTCAGCTTTCCACCAGTATAAATTATTCTTTACTTTTAATTTAATAAGTAATTATTATTCATTTTCTATTAAAATTGTGACTAAAGTCCTGATTGATAGACTAATTGAAAAACATCAATAGCTTTCAAACGATATCACATTTTTTGAATCCAAAACATGCAACACATTATATGCATCACCTTAAAGACAACATAGCGAGTAATAGCAAAGCAAGGAAAACTTAACTCAATCACTCCCAACTCTCAAGAAGTTCCTCCATCAGACACCTTTCCAAGCTTGCAAGATATCTTATCATTTCCTCCTTTATTCCAAACACGCATACAACCCTCATCTTGGATTCAGAGATGACTTTCATCTGCTTCCATAAATTTTCTCAACGAGCATGTAAGATTCAAGAATGATAAATTGGGTATCCCCCTAGAATGGGCAAAGCAACATAACCCAATGGTAAAAGAATGATGACTATCCCCAATTGCGGGATAGATTTTTGGTGACAAAAGCCCTTCCCAAAAAAAAAAAAAGAGTTTCAAAAGTCCAAAATAGATAAAGCTTTCGAAACTAAGAAATCAATAAAATAAGCAAGTTCCTCTTTTTTGTTTAACAATCAATTAAAAACTATGCATGTGCTCCTCAAAATCCTTTTTTCCATCTTATCTTGTATTTTACTATTCCCTTCGCAAACCTTATCTCCTTATCTATTTTAAATCACTTTATTAAAATAATTATCTTTTCTCCATCTTTTTCTATTTTCATTTATTTTTACTTCAGTTCTAAATCTTATCTTCAAGATTTATTTGAGATCATATTACAATATTTTTTGCAATAAAAATCAATTTGTTTCTAAATAATAACTATCTGTTCTATATTCCATAAATTTAGTTTATTTAATTATTATCTTAATTTTTTGAATTCATATAAGTTACCTTGTAGGAAAATTTTAATTTAATTACCTGATTAAACAAGCCATTATGTTTACCACACAATTTAATGACACCATAAACAACGAAGCACAAATAAATACTTACACCAATATTCGAAAAGGCCACAACAGAGGGGCACTACATCCTCCCCCTAGTCTTCGACTTACTCCTGGAAGTCGCAAGGTGAAGTAAAACACATGTAATTAAAAGCACCACAATACCATAACTTAACAATGATATCAATTATAAAAATGACATTAATAAGACCATTAAAATTTAAACGACTCAAAGGAGATGATACCAAAAACAGAAATGACAAATAATCCACATCATCAAACACAATGATGAGGAGACAGACAAGGATGAGGAACTTTCTCATCAACTCCATTTTTTCCACATCATACCCATTGGGATTTATGAGGTTCGCCCAGTCTTGAAAGTGCAGGTGGAGTCAAGACTTGGTACCTGCAATCCTGCATAAAAGCAAACATTGTGTACAACACACACACACACACACATCCAATAGCAAACACATCATGAGAGGAAATTGCAGTGTAGTAGGATGCTCAAAAGCGAGTGATACTACATTGTCCCTCTCACTAGACCACAAACAGTAACCACATCAACTAGAACAACTCTAATAATTAATTCATCTTGTAAAAAAAAAATCTACTACTTAATAGTCAGAAAAATAATCACATAATGATCATAACCCTGAGTCTATATCATGTACTATATCAAAAATAGATCACTGCTTGACATTATATGTATCTACCTCTAAAGATCCCAATTATGTTACCTTTATCAATGAGCTTTTGAAGCCAACTACCTGGAAATCATAGACTAAGGTGGAAACATAACACATTAGTATCAGTTATTCAAGCCATTTTTTTTACCCTTAATATGATACATCTTCATAAGCATGCAACATAATGATCCACAGAAGCACACATTTTTGTTAAACATCATCATTAACACATAGAGAAATCCACTTTATTCACTATTCATCACAAATTTTCACAACATTTTCAAAAAAAGACCAACATTTTACACCTTCATAGATTCAAGAAAACACAATTCGTCACTCCAAAAAGAAAAGTTGCAAATTTAGCACACACCTGACACATTCACACACACAACTCACCACACTGGGAAACACATCACATGACAACACAAAGGTCCATAATGCATCCCCAACAAAAGGAATATCAATGCATTATGCACTACATTGAGGGTCCTATCCTTTCCCCCTGTTTTCTACACCATTGAACCAACACCAACTAGGAACAAACTCAGTTTGCTAAGCGAGAACAATTGAAGGGTGAAACCAAGTAAACTTAAAAGTCTAAATGCAAAGTTAACATAATGGGCTCATAGTGCCTAGTATATGAACCTATGCTCTAATACCATGATGTAACGCCCTTCCATGCAACCCTGAAGGAAACTAATACATCTCACATTTATGACACATTGTTTTTTTAACAACTAACTAGCATGCAACATGATAATAACATTCAACACTTGAAATGTAACTACACATGTCAAACATATAGCAAAGTCCCTTGGGGTTACATTATTGTATTACAATCAAATCAACATCATTACATCACATGAGAGGTAAGTATACACTAGTAGCCATAAGTTAACATGAACATGTGGACAATACATTAAATCATGAAGATACAATAATCAAGGATTACAATATTACAATGCCACTTCTCAACATGAACTAGGAAGAGTACAAGAAGGATGAATTACATCTAGAACATATGAATACAAAGTTCCATATCAAGATCCAACACTAGTACAATCTCTACACAACTCAATCAACGATTGGGGACCCAATAGGGTGCATAGGACATTCCACCAAACCACGTGGGCCTAAAGACCCACCCCCCATTCTAGGAGTTGACAAGAAAGATCCTCAACCAAAAAAATTAGGAGAATAATGACAACATGACTCCACAACAAGAGAACCCACGAAACAAGACAACATCTGCTTCCAGAGGAATAAAGGAAACAAGGGAACCAATAGATAAACACATTTTCTAAACGATGGAGTGTCATCACATAGGTGCTATGGGTTACCCTGGTGTAACCTTCCTAGCCTACCAACTCACCCTAGCCACCTCTACTGGCTGTCAGATCCCCATACCACTATGCGGGATCAACATACCTTGCCAAAATTACTATACAGAGGCAAGGTCGTTGATCATGGTACTCCAGGCCTTCCCACTCATCCCAAGCCTAAATGAGCACTTGGGACCATGAGTGAGGCTACATTATCTAAATTAATGTGAGCTACTACCCAACCCCCTAATTAATTAATTAATTTATCACTTGATTAAACTCTCAAGGGTTACCCTGGACCAACCACTTTGGGTGTGAAACCCCCATTGAGAGCCACTCCCCCTTACCAGCAACAAAAACTCAAAACCATAAATGGGAAAGCCAACATGCAAAAGGTACGAAAACCAAACGAAATATCATTCAACAAGTGAGGCATGCACCATCTCATGCTAGAACTTCATAGTAAAGAAAATCACTTTTTAAGTGCAAGGTTGAACCCACCAAGATCAAATCAATCATAGGAACAGTAGTTCACAAGATTCAACATGAAAACCAATCATAAAGAAACATTCTCCTTAACCTCTGGATGGCTCTCAAATAGCTAATACAAGGGTTTCCCTAGCAAGGGATTCACAACAATATAATGATTACAAAAATGACTTTTTAAAAACCCATAGTCACAAAATGACAAGCGTGTAACAAGAGTGGTAACATCCTTAAGATACCTTCAAAAACTTAATCAAATTTAACATAAACTTTTCAATCCAAGCAATCTTTGCATTACATATGTAAATACTCCCTACATCAATCATAAATCAAAATATTCTCACCCACTACTTGGCACAAACGACTCCCTCCACTAACATTAATCAAAATCTGTCATAATTACCAATAACAATACAACAAAAGGACCATGGGAACCTTTTCAATTCATATAACATTAAAAGAAAACTATGTAACTATCATAATCAATCATGCACATTAACGAAAAGGGAAAAAACTCCTTTTATTACAACATTATCTCCACCCATTTCCCCTATTACCATTTACCATAAACTATCCAATCATTATTTAATACAATAGTTTTGATTTTTTCAAGAAAATTTCCTAACACTCTAATCCTACGACAATATACCTCTTCAACATAATTCAACACATAATGTACAATCCCAATTACGTAATTAAGAATACATGATCAATTAATTTCATTTGCTAGTACCTTAAAGGTATCATTATTCATACATAAGAAGGAAATAATAACCTAATCTTCTATTAATCATATCATCCAAATTATGAATCACGCGATCTTTTCCTTTACATCTTATCTTTTCACTTATCGAGAACTCATTTAAAACAATTAAAGAAAATTGATACAATCTTTCACAGAAGTGTAGTTTAAATATTTTTTTAATTATACCAACCCTTAATATTAAAATTACAACTTCATATCACACAATAACGATACTCAAATAATTTATTTTTACATGGAAATTTCCTAGACAACAATTAAATACCATAAAAATAATCCCTATTCACTAATTAATCATTTACCTTCTATATAAATACCACTACTATTATTTCATAATTTTTTTTTTATTCCTCCTATTTAATTCTATATATATATATATATATATATATATATATAATTAGTTAATTTAGTTTTCACTCTTATGAGAAAAATCTTCCATAAATTACTTAAAAGGAAGAAAATTTAAAAGTAGAACATATTTTTTTTTCTTTTCTTTAAAACAAAACATATTCCTTTCTAAATTTTTTAGAAAAACACTTTTTTAAAAAAATCAAAGAAGGAGGAGGGGCCTTCATAAAGGTATGCATGGGAAGAAAAGATACACTCCAAATGATTTTTCCCTTAATTTTGATGTTTCTTTCCCAAATTGTACCACTTTAAATAATTAAGCTTTCCTAAAATTTTGACTGTATTTTCTAGTAGGGGAATGGAGTTCATTTTCTATAGCCATCAAATATACAATAATTTAAACATGTGGATCATATTTGAATAAAGGCAGAGTATTTCCAACAACCTTGCTTTTAGTTGGATCCTAAAATGCTGCATCTTATTTTCTTCTCTAATACATCTTGTGTAGAAGTGGACAGGTGTGGTGAGATTCAAATAGTAGGGAGATGGATCACATCCACAAATAATATTTTGTTATGCATATATGAATGCACTGGTTTTTACCATATTTCACTATATTTGAAATGCTAGAAATAAAGCACATAAGATAGCAAATATAAATTGCATTCTTCTAAGAAAGATAACACAAGGGAATAGTGCCTATTTGTTGTGTGATGAAAAGAGGATGATAAAGAATTTTAAATGATAAAGGTGGGAATCAAGGAGAATTTACTATAGAAGACTCAATTTAATTCCTAAATTTCCCGAACACCAAAATTTGGCTTCTACAGAGCACACTTATAGAACACTTCCTGATGCAATAAGTTTTAACAATGAGAAAGATGTCCAAGAAAATCATGTGTTAACTTTATACATGAGACATAGGAGTACACCACTGAGGATTGACACGCCATAAGAGAAGAGAAGGAATTTGAAACCAAAGGGAAAGAGAGGCCTAGGGTGTCCCAATAGATCATTTGCTCCAATCAGCTAGTATTTCTTTTAGAAAAATAGGACAAGCTTGCATATTTCTAAATGGCAACCCATAATTAAGTTTTAGATTTAATATGAAGGAGAAAATTATGATGGAAGTTTCATAGGCTAGCAAGAAGAAGGTTTCGACCTATACACAAGCTTTTTCATCATTAAAAGGAATAGATTGCATCATCTATTAAATGCACACAAGGATGGTTAATTCAAGACACAAAGAAATTTTGACCAAATATCAGGCATCAGTTGTCCTAAAACAAATCCAAAATTTTAACATCGAACCTTCAGTACAGGCTATGGTACATCAGAAAGAGGCAACATACAACCACCACAAAAACACAAATGTTCCCCAAGATGTAGGGGAATGGATCCATAGCAAGAAATTGAGTATTTTCCATCATTGGCAAAAGCAGATGGGTGCAATTTTGAATCCACTAAAAAGACTTTAGGGAACTTTCAAGCAAGGAAATTGATCAAAGAAAGAAGCGATCTCATTTCTTGTGGAGATTATTGGTGATGCTAAATGCAAAAACCATCTAAAAGGTAGGCTCACACTACAAGATATAGATAGTTGGAAGAGCGAAGGGACGCAGAAAAGGGGAATGCTTAGTGTTTATCTTTTGTTAATGAAGAAAATCACATTTCCAAGTGCCATGCAAGGGAATGAATAATAGAAAAACAGAGACAAATATGGGGTACAGATAATGGAATTTTCCTCAAGCAGATTTCACCAAGGATTCCAACAAAAATGTAAGTGCAGTGACTACAATATTCTATACACTTCATACTAAAGCATGGAAGGAAAAACCACAACACAAACTTGTAAATCAAGTCACCCAATAAGAGCAACCCATATAGGCCTATTTTAATTACAGGCAACAAAGCAACTAGACATGTGCAGGATCATAATGGCCCAAAAAGTGGCAATATGATGAGTATGTGGCTGACGACTTTTTTTAACCCAAAATTGATGAAACAAAAAGGGTTTTTAAAGGAGATTCTCAACTTTCCACCAATATAAATTATGCTTTACTTTGAATTTAATAAGTTATTATTATTCATTTTCTATTAAAATTATGACTAAAGTCCTGATTGATAGACTAATTGAAAAACATCTATATCTTTCAAATGGTATCACATTCTATGCTTTGCATACTATAGGATTATAAAAAGAAAAAAATGAATTTCTAATGCAGGAGCATCCAGTGGTGTAAGGGAAATCTTGCATCACCCAAAAATATGCATTCCATTTATATTTCCTTTTGTTTTCCTTTTGTAGATGTCTTTGCATTTTGGATACCCTTTTCATCATAATCTAAATTCCCACTTTCAATTTTTCTTTTCTGTTTTTTTCTGGTCAACTGCTATTTTTAGCAGGTATTGGAATTTGAAGGTGTTTGGGGACAAAATTTATGTGGATGGATTTAGAATGGAAAAATAAGAAGATTGGTGAAAGAATCAGTCTGAGAGCATTCCCGGTTTGAAAGATATTGTAGTTTCAATCTCCCAAAAAACCACCTGAAAACCTTCCAGGTCAGGGTTGAGGCACTAAATGGCCCAAAAATAGCCTGACAACTTTTCAAAATTAGTGTAGTGGATTTTGAGCATGTTCTTAACTCTGAGACCTTTCTGACGGTTCAAATGGTTAAAAAAATGGAGTCCCAGATCAAAAGTTATGGCTCCTGGAAGTTGGTACACTTTCAAAATGTGTTAATTTTGAAATGATGTTTTAAGTTTTTGAATTGCAAATTGTAATTTGTGGTGCCAAACTGCCAAAATATGATAATTCAAGTTTTGTTTGGCTCCAAAATGAAAAAAGGAGCTATTTATGGGGGGGGATTTTCTAATTTTTGGTAGCTTTTTGGGGAAAAGAGTTCACATGTTGCGAAAGGGAATTCTGTAGTTTTTAAAAAAATTTGTAGCTTGCATGTATTGTAGAGCTTGAGGATTTGTGATCCTCTACATGTAAGAAGTTCCATTCTAAATAATAATAAAATTTATTTGGTTGTTTGCATCATTTTTTGTGTCTCGGGTTTGCTCCCTCATTAGGTGGTATCAAAACGGGTTTTCTTGAGCGTGTGCATAACTCGTCAATCGTGAGGTAGTTCACACCAAGACCATGGTTGTGGGTTTGAGATATTCAAGATTCCTTCAAGAGTGCTTCCTAGTAGGCACAGTGGTGCCAGAGGTGGTAGAAACGCTGGTGGAAGAGATCCATTGGCAGCTGAGGGTTTCAGAGCCCTCCAGAGACAAATTGATGCATTGCAGGAGCATATGAGAAGAGGGTTAAACCTGGGAAGAAGGGGAGAAAGTGAGGATGAAGAAGAGATGGAAGATACAAACATAGAACTAGAAGATGAAGTGATTGATCAAGATCAAATGCAACTGATAAGGGCCATTTCGAAGATCAGAAAAAGATCCAGAATAGAAGTCCCTAGTTATTCTGGAAGTTTCGACCCATAAGAGTGGATCGATTGGATCAATGAGCTAGAAGGGTATTTTGAGTATGAAGAAGTAGATGACCTAGATCAGGTTAACTTTGTAAAAATGAAGTTGAAGGGACATGCAAATATTTGGTGGAAAGAGGCCCAGTTGGAGAGAAATCGAAGAGGAAAAGGAAAGATCAACAGTTGGGATCACATGGTGGAGAAATTGAAGAAGTAATTTATACTAGTGGACTACGAGTTATATCTATTGAAGAAATTGCAAGGGTTGAAGCAAGGGAGAAAATCTGTGAAAGAATACACAAAATATGTTCACAAGATGATCATCAGAACAGGCCATGTAGAGGCCAACAAGGAGAAGGTAGCATGTTATCTTAATGGGTTATGACTAAGTATTCAAGAGGAGTTAAGCCTGGTCAGAATGACAATCATTGAGGATGTGTACCAGTTCGCTCTGAAAGTTGAAGAGAAGTTGAACAAAATATTTTTAACAAGCAAAAAGGATGGGGAGGCTAAAGAGGAAAGGGTGGTGGAAGATCTTTTGGAAGCCGGAATGAGGATGAGAAGAAAAATGGAGATGTGGGTACTAGCCGAGGATAGAGGAGTGATAATTTCTACCGCCCTCGTGATCAAAAGAGGTAGAGGATGAGGTAGATCTAGACAAGGATCTGGAAGAGGTGGTTTCAGAGGTACTTGTTTTTAGTGTGGAAAAAAAGGGCATCGAGCCTATGAATCCCCTCAACACCAAGGAAGGATAGAGAAGAGGCTAGAAGGTCATGGAAGGGTTGCACATGCAGATGAGGAGGTTCAATCTGAGCATTATGATGATGCTAAAAGGGGAGAAGCCCTAGTGGTAAGAAGAGCCCTGGTGACTGAAGAGAAGGAGCCAGAACAAAGGAAGAATTTTTTTCGCACAAGGTGAAAATGTGAAGACAAATGTTGTGATGTCATTATTGATAGTGGGAGCACTGATAATCTGGTGTTAGAAGAGATGGTTGCAAAACTAAAGTTGAAGAGGGAAAGGCATCCACATCTGTATCGGATTGCTTGGCTACAGAAAGATCACAAAGTTCTAGTCAATGAGCAATGCCTGGTGAAGTTTAAAATTGGGAGCTATCATGATGAGGTACTCTGTGATATCATCCCCATGGATGCATGTCACATGTTGTTGGGGAGGCCGTGGAAGTTTGACATGTGAGCTCTATACATGATGGTCATGCAAACACTTATTCCCTAAGGAAGGATGGAGTTTGACATAAGCTGATACCCCTGAAGGAGGCTGAAGAAAAGGTATGCAGTAGTGCTAGGGTTTGTTATGTTGATGGAAAAAAAATTTTAGAAGGCATGAAGCATGAGTGTATGTGTTATGTATTGATTTATAGAAGGGATAAAGAGGATAGTGAGAATGTGGTAGTAGAAGTTTCTGGGTTATTGGGTGAGTTCCAAGAGATTGTTTCTGATAATGTACCTAAGGGTTTACCACCAATGAGAAAGATCAGTCATTAGATTGACTTGATCCCTGGAGCCAATTTTCCAAATAAGGCAGCTCACAGAATGACTCCCGTAGAAAATGAGGAGTTGAACAGACAAGTTTAGAAGTTGTTGAGAAATGGCTTGATTTGAGAGAATCTGATTCCATGTGTGGCACCTGCAGTACTAACAACGAAGAGGGATGGGGAGTGGAGAATGTGCATACAGTCCCAAGCCATCAACAAGATAACAATCAAGTACATATTTCCCCTGCCAAGGATGGATGACTTGATGGACTGTTTGAGTGGAGCGCAGTACTTCACAAATATTGACATAAAGAACGGATATCATTAGATCCAAATTTGGGAGGGATATGAATGGAAGACCACTTTCAAGATCAAAGAGGGCTTGTACGAGTGGTTAGTTATGCCCTTTGCGCTAACCAATGCACCGAGCACATTCATGCGGCTCATGAATGAGGCATTGAAAGAGTTTCTGGGGAATTTTGTTATTGTGTACTTAGATGATATTTTAATATTCAATAAGTCCCTGGGTGAGCATTTGATGCATATTCATAGAGTCTTTGAAAAATTGAGAGAAAAGAAATTGTTGATTAACCTAAAGAAGTGTAGTTTTGTGAAGGAGTTAGTGTACTTGGGGTTTGTTGTCTCGACGAAAGGTCTCAAGATGGACCCATAGAAGGTGAAGGCTATTCTGGAATGGCCTACCCCAAGAACTGCTACTGAAGTGAGATATTCCCATGATTTGGCTAGCTTTTATAGAAAGTTCATTAGAAACTTCAGTAGTATCTGTGCACCCCTAACTGAAACAATGAGAGCGGATAGAAAATAGTTCAAGTTGAGCACTGGAGCAGTAAAGAGTTTTGACCTGTTGAAGCAGAAAGTGACAGAGCAACCAGTTTTATCCCTTCTAGATTTCAATAAGGTGTTTCAGGTGGATTGTGATGCTAGTGGTTGTGCCATTGGAGTAGTGTTATGGTATGTGCAGGATCATCATGGGCCAAAAAGTGGCAATATGATGGGTATGTGGCTGATGACCTTATTTTTACCCAAAATTGATGAAACAAAAAGGGATTTTAAAGGTGATTATCAACTTTCCAACAATATAAATTATGCTTTACTTTGAATTTAATAAGTAATTATTATTCATTTTCTATTCAAATTACAACTAAAGTCCTTATTGACAGGTTGATTGAAAAACATCTATAGCTTTCAAATGGTATTAAATTTTTTTAATCCAAAACATGCGTCAAATTCTATGTTTCGCATACTATAGGATTAAAAAAAGAAAAAATGAATTTCATGAAGTTTTGACCAAGTTAAGGTGGTTAGACACACGAGTTTTTCATATTTTTTAAAAGTTTTAATAAAAAAATCATAATTAATTATTTACTTAAAAAAAAATTACAAAAAATATGCATCACATTGAGACATGAATCCTCTAATTATATCTAAAATATTATAAAAATAATTATCATTTTATTATGGTTAGGGTTGTTAGATAGACACCTACTTATTTTTTTCCCTGAAATTTAAGTATTGTTGCATTGAAATTTCAAATTTTCACCAAATAGATTTTCTTTTTTTAAACAACCTAGTAGTTTAGAAACTACATTCAATTTTCTATAGATTCCATTCTTACATATTTTTGAAATAATATAGATAACTTATTTAAATTTTTATGTCAAGTTGCCTAACTCTGATTTTTCAAAAAAAATTGCCACTTAAGGGCCTATTTTTTCCATGATGATCCTGCACATTTCTTTGAGCCAAGAAGGTAAGCCCATTGCCTATTTTAGTGAAAAGTTAAATAATGCAAAGAGAAAGTACTCTGTATATGATCAAGAATTTTATGCAATAGTTCAATCATTAAAGAAATGGAGACATTATCTATTGCTAGAGGAATTTTTTTTGTTTACTGATCATCAAGCATTACAATACCTAAATAGTGAGGGAAAATTAAATCAGAGGCATATGAAATGGGTAGAATTTTTACAAAGCTATACCTTTGTTTTAAAACATAGGATTGGGAGGTCAAATAGGGTTGCAAATTCCTTAAGTAGGAGGAAAACATTGCTGACAGAGATGCAGATTTAAGTGGTTGGGTTCAATGAACTCAAGACATTGTACCTTGAAGATCCTGATTTTGTAGAGGCTTGGAAAAATTGCAAGGATCTTGTTACAATTGATAGGACAAGGTGGATGGATTTCATAATCCAGGATGGAATGTTGTTTAAAGGAACCCAATTGTGTATTATGAGGAGTTCCATGAGGGAGAACCTGATAAAGGAGAAGCACAGTGAAGGAATGGCAAGAAATTTTGGTCAGGATAAAACTATTGCCATTATCAATGAGCATTATTATTGGCCTCAATTATCAGAGGATGTGAAGATGTTTGTGTAGAGTTGTAGGGTGTATCAGATGGGTAAGGGAGTGAGCTAGAATACAGGGTTGTACCAACCCTTACCTATACTAGAGAGGCCTTGAGAAGATATAAGTATGGACCTTGTTCTTGGTTTGCCAAGGACATAGAGAGGGAATGATTTAGTGTTTGTGGTAGTTGATAGATTTCCAAAGATGACACATTTCATTCTATGTCGGAAGACCCATGATGCAGTCCACATCACTGAATTGTTCTTTAGAGAGATGATCAGGCTACATGGTTTTCCAAAGAGTATAGCCTCAGATCGTGATACCAAGTTTGTGGGATACTTTTGGAAGACCTTGTGGAAAAAGTTGAGTATAGAGTTGAAGTTCAGTTCTACACACCATCCACAAATTGATGGACAGACTGATGTTGTGAATAGAAGTCTGGGTAACCTACTGAGATGTTTGGTAGGAGATAAACCCAAGGGATGGGACCTGATCTTACCCTAGGAAAAATTTTCTTACAACAATTTTGTTAATAGGAGTATGGGAAGATCACCATTCCAAATTGTGAATGAAGGTACTCCCAGAACTACTCCAGAATTGAGGAAGATGGACCAAGAGAAGAAGACTAGTGTTGAAGCCAAAGACTTTGCAGAGCACATCAAGAATATACATGAAGAGGTAAGATAACATATTAATAAGATGAATATGCAGTATAAGGCTAAGGCAGATCAGAAGAGGAGGAATAAGGAGTTTCATGTAGGTGATGAAGTGATGGTACACATAAGGAAAGAAAGGTTTCCAGTGGGAACCTATAACAAATTGAAGATGAAGAAGTTCGGTCCCTATAAAATTTTGAAGATGCATGATTCAGAGAATGCATATGAGGTAGAGTTTCCAGATGGAGTCAACATTTCCCCTATGTTCAACATTTCAAATTTGACAAAGTATTATGAAGATGGCGCAAAAGAAGTAATAGTAATGGAACAATGTGGCATTCTAGAATCTACTTCAGAGAAGGAGGAGATTGAAGCAATCCTAGATAGCTGTGTGGGAAGGAGTACCAGAAACAGGCAGTATGAAGAATATCTGGTGAAGTAGAGAGGAAGGCCTATGGATGACTCATCTTGGTTGTCTAAGGCAAAGGTTGACCGTTTGGGTTTTCCTCAACCATCTGAGATGTGACGGGGTCACTTCTCAAATTGCCTTGGGTGTTTGATGCAAGAGAATCCAATGGTGTAAGGGCAATCTTACATCACCCAAAAATATGCATTCCATTTATGTTTCCTTTTTTTTTTTTTCCTTTTGTAGATGTCTTTGCATTTCTGAATACCCTTTTCGTCATAATCTAAATTCCCACTTTCAATTTTGCTTTTCTACCTTTTTTGGTCAACTGCTATTTTTAGTAGGTATTGGAATTTGAAGGTGTTTGGGGACAAAAATTATGTGGATGGATTTAGAATGGAGAAATAAGAAGATTGGGGAAAGAATCAGGCCGAGAACATTCCCGGTTTCAAAGATATTGTAGTTTTAGTCTCCTAGAAAAGCACCTGAAAACCTTCTAGATCAGGGTTGAAGCACTAAATGGCCTCAAAACAGTCTGAGAACTTTCCAAAATCGGCATAGTGGATTTTGAGTGTCTTCTTAACTTTGAGACCTTTCTGATGGTTCAAATGGTTAAAAAAATGGAGTCCCAGATCAAAAGTTATGGCTCCCAGAAGTTGGTACACTTTCAAAATGTACGAATTTTTGAATGATGGTTTAAGTTTTTCAATTGTAAATTGTAATTTGTGGTGCCAAACCACCAAAATATGATAATTCAAGTGTTATTTGGCTCCAAAACAAAAAATGAGCTATTTATGGGGGGGATTTTCTAATTTTTGGTAACTTTTTCAGGAAAAGAGTTCGCATACTGTGAAAGGGGATTCTGTAGTTTTCTAAAATTTATGTAGCTTGCATGTGTGTTAGAGCTTGAGGATTTTTGATCCTCTACATGTAAGAAGTTCCATTCTAAATAATCATAAAATTTCTGGGTACGTGCAGGATCATGATGGGCCAAAAAGTGGAAATATAATGGGTATGTGTAGGGTATGTGGCTGGCGACTTTTTTTTTACCCGAAATTGATGAAATGAAAAGGGTTTTTAAAGGAGATTCTCAGTTTTCCACCAATATAAATTATACTTTACTTTGAATTTAATAAATTATTATTATTCATTTTCTATTTGAATTACGACTAAAGTCCTAATTGATAGGCTAATTGAAAAATATCTATAACTTTCAAATGGTGTCACATTTTTGAATCCAAAATATGCATCACATTCTATGCTTTGCATACTATAGGATTAAAAAAATGAATTTCATGAAGTTTTGACCAAGTTAAGGTGGTCGACATAATGATTTTTAATATTTTTTAAAAGTTGTAATAAAAATTCATAATTAATTATTTACTTGGAAAAAAATTATAAAAAATATGCATCACATCTAGACATGAGTCATCTACTTATATCTAAAATATTATAAAAAATATTATCATTTTATTGTGGTTAGGGTGGTCTTACACCTTTTCTTTATTTTTCCCTAAAATTTAAGTACTACTGCATTGAAATTTCAAATTTTCACCAAATAGATTTTTTTTTTTTTTAAATATAAACCTAGTAGTTTAAAAACTACATTCAATTTTATACATATTCTATTATTACATATTTTTGAGATAATATAGATAACTTATTCAAATTTTTACATCAAGTTTCCTAACTCTGTTTTTTCTAAATTTTTTTGCCACTTAAGGGCTTGTTTTTTCCATGATGATCCTGCACATACCCATCTCTAGTTGTTTTCATCATTTTATGTGTCTCAGGTTTGCTCCTCATTAATTTCGTGAAGTTTTGACCAAGTTAAGGTTGTTAGACATACAAGTTTTTTATATTTTTTTAAAGTTGTATTAAAACATTCATAATTAATTATTTTCTTGGAAAAAAATTACAAAAAAATATGCATCACATCGGGACATGAGTCCTCTACTTATATTTAAAATATTATTAAAAAATATTATCATTTTATTGTGGTTAGGGTGGTTACACAAACACCCACTTCTTATTTTTTCCCTGAAATTTAAGTACTATTGCATTGAAATTTCAAATTTTCACCAAGTAGATTTCTTTTTTTTTAAAAAAACCTAGTAGTTTAGAAACTACATTCAATTTACTACAAATTCTATTGTTACATATTTTTGAAATAATATATATAACTTATTCAAATTTTTATGTCAAGTTGCCTAACTCTAATCTTTCTAATTTTTTTGCCACTTAAGGGCCTATTTTTTCCATGATGATCTTGCACATACCCAACTACAGATAAATAATTAATGTAACAAATTAAAGACAACATAGCAAGTAATAGTAAAGCAAGGAAAACTTAACTCAATTGCTCCCAACTCTCAATAAGTGCCTCCATCAGACACCTTGCCAAGATTGTAGGATATCTTATCATTTCCTCCTTTATTCCAAACACACATACAACCCTCGTCTTGGATTCAGAGATGAATTTCATCTGCTTCCATAATTTTTTTCAATGAGCATGTAAGATTCAGAAACGATGAATTAGGTATCCCCCCAGAATAGGCAGAGTAGCAGAACCCAATGCTAAAAGAATGATGACTATCCCCAATTACGAGATAGATTTTTTGTGACCAAATCCCTTCCCAAAAGAAAAAGAAAGAATTTCAAAAATCCAAAACAGATAAAGCTTTCAAAACTAAGAAATCAATAAAATAAGCAAGTTCCCTTTTTTTTTAACAATTAGTTAAAAATTGTGCATGCACTCCTTAAAATATTTTTTTCCATCTTATCTTGTCTTTTACTATTCCCTTTGCAAACCTTATCTCCTTATCTATTTTAAATCACTTTATTAAAATAATTATCTTTTCTCCATCTTTTTCTATTTTCATTCATTTTTACATCAGTTCTAAATCTTATCTTCAAGATTTATTTGAGATCATATTACAATAATTTTTGCAATAAAAATCAATTTGTTTATAAATAATAACTATTTATTCTATATTCCATAAACTTAGTTTATTTATTTATTATCTTAATTTTTCAAATTCATATAACTTACCTTGTAGGAAAATTTTAATTTAATTACTTGATTAAACAAGCCATTATGTTTACCACACAATTCAATGACACTATAAACAATGAAGCACAAATAAATAATTACACCAATATTCAGAAAGGCCACAACAGAGGGGCGCTACAAACATAGCATTTAATTGTGCAGTATGTGTAAGCTATTCATAATGTCAAAATCGCTATTCTAACAATGCAACTAAATCAATATATTTTCTTGCATATTTTGGAGCACATATTCATAATGGAAAAATGGCTATTCTCACAATGCAACTGAATCAAAATATTGTCTTTCATATTTTGGAGTATACTTTCCCACACTGCAACATTGAATACTTTGTGCATCTTTGGTGTTATACACATTTTGTACAATTAGTCCCTTGGTATCCTTCTAATTGATTTAAGTTCAAATCATTACAAAGAGGATGTTATAGATTGTCAATGGCTACGTAATTTATTTTTGTGTTTTCATATATACATTTGCACATTCATCGAACTGCGATGTTTTGATTTTACTTTGGTACACATGTTCTTTGTACTCTACTAACAAATAGAGTAATTGTATAATCTAGGAGTTGCATTATCTAACATTCAATATTATAAAGAAATGGGGAAATTGTAATAGAACTATAAGTAAAACATGCATACATATATTTATGCATATATACATATATACACATGTATATATATATGTACATGTGTGTGTATATATATAGATATATATATGTATGTACATATATATATGTGTGTGTGTGTGTATGTGTGTGTGTGTATGTGTGTATATATATATATTGAAAATCCAAGCTAGGAAAACTACCCATGTAAAATGACTTACAGATTCTAGAGAACAATAGTTTTCAATCTCGAATAAAACGCTTTCTGAACAATCTGCTATCAAACCAACAACCTTGCATAAATAGACCTGATCAGTTTGTTCTAGTGACCTTCAAGCAAGTGAGGAAAAAAAGAATATCATGAAACGTATTGATACAAGGTTCAAAGTATGTTCTTTCTTAGTAGATATTGAATAGATGTAGAGAAACTGTATAAGAGGTGCTATGCAGAAATGCAATGTGTGGACTAGACTATCTTTTTTCAAGTCAATTTTATGATTATTTTGCCACAAAAAAATTGGTTTGCTATTTTGGTTCTTGGTTATTATATGTGGACATGATTCACATACACATATCTAGATATACATCCCAGTCATGCAATGCAAATATAAGAACTTGTAAGATAAAATTTATAATATTATATGTTTGTTAGATCTATATGATTTCTTTTATAATGTTGCACAGATACAATAGACATCCAACAAAATTAATGTATTCTAAATTGTCTATTTCAAATTGTTTGACGGTCCAAAAACTCAATCCAATGCTCCTCATGGTTGTTAAACATTGCCAGTAGTGCATGTAAGTGCAAAAATTCACCATTATCAATAAATAGATTCAGTGAGGCACTTGTAAATATTATTCATTATTTCTGCTTTTTGATTGTGTTTATTGATTTTAGCTATATACTTACTATTTTTTTATGCTTCCCTCCTAACCTTGTTTTCTCATCCACTGACATACCCATCTCTTCTATTTGCAGGTGCTAGGCTAAAGCATACATGAGAATCCCAAATCATGATGCTTATTTTTGACAAAGTCACCATACCAAAAAATCCACCAAAACATGCCAGATCATATATGGAAACTTTTTATTTTTCCTAACTTTGATATTTTGCAATGTATAATGCAACTCCACAAAATTTCTAGTGGAAATTTCATATTATTTTTTCTCAAGGGTTTGGCTAGGTTCCCCAAGACTCCATGATGCCAATATGGTAGGGTGGATAACGAGCATGGGTTTTATGTTTTGGCTTTTCATGTCATATATATTTTCTTACATAGATACATGTGCAGAAAAAATGCTTTGTAACAACATGTTTCTTATGTCATACCAAGTGGTAGGAACACACTTGAGAATTTTGTCATTTCACCTTGAAACAATGCACATCTGTTATTCATTTATTTTGACTCTTCAATTGCACTATCAAGTCATTCATTAAAAAATGATATTTTTATTCTCAATTTCCTTATAATTCACTACTTTTCAACCTTTAATACTTGTCAACATTTTATTTTACTACAATTAAGCCAAAAAACACATGCATACTAAAACTTTAATTTCCAAAACTATGGAAAAATACTAATTATAAAAAGTATTCAATATTAAACGTCTTCCTTTGTTCAAAAAAATGTGATACGAATAGTTATTGACTATGTTTTTTAAAGAGTACTTGTTTATCCAATATTAGTAATTAAATGCATGGGTAATGACTCTTACAAAAATCTTCCATGTATTTCAAAATAAAATAATTAATATATTGAATAACCTAGACAAAAAGTGACAAAATACATGTTCATCTATTGCTAAAAAATATAAAACTAAAATAGAGATAAAATTATCTCATAGCTTAATTTTTGGCAAGAAGTTATTGTTGCTAGAAAAAACAATTATTTTAAATTTTATATTTGATTTAATTTTTAACTTTCCTTTTTTAAAGAAATTTAAAACATCTATTTGTTGAAAATTAATTTCCTATATTTCTAACAGTATTAAATAAAATGAATAGTTAATAGCTATTGTAACTAAAATTATTAAATATTGAATGGTAATAAAAAAAAAAGTTATTCATGATTACTTGTTTCATACATTGTACCTAATTAGTTTCATTCAACATGACCTTCGGTTTTACTTAACACTTCCATTAGTAAATCTTCATATCGATTTTTGTTGACTTGTCAACACACTTTATGTTTCTCCAACCAAACAAACATTTATAACTATTATCGATTGTCAAGATTTCAAATTCCATTCCAATAAAAAGGTTCCACCCTCCTAACCATTCGGATAGCCTCTCATGGAAGACCCCTATCGACTGATTGTTGCATGCTTGTCCATGTGACTGCTAGTTTGATATATACTTGTGTGTAAGAATGATTGTAGGAAGAAAAAGAGTTCTTAAATAAATTTAATAGCTTTCATAATATAATTTGTTTGATTTATGAGAGCTTGAAAGCACGTGCTGCTAAAACAACATTTTTTTGAAAATGTTACTGAGTGATTTGCAAATGCAAATACTGACAACCCTAGGAACAAAACATTATAGAGAAAAGACATCATTTTTTGTTACATTTACTAGTATTTACATGAATGTCAGAGAAGAAGCAATCATTTAATCAAGAAGCATTAGACTCAGGGATAAATATCAGATAAGCTCCTACTGTAGTTTCGTTCTATCTCAACCGTAAAGTTCCTGCTTTCATCTTCACATACTTCAGGTGACTGCATAAAGGAGTTTACTCTTGGGACACTCTTCGTGCTAATTGAAATGACAAAAGAACTGCTATCATTAGATAAGGGATATGGCCAAACAAAGGGAGGTCTAACTGGAGGGACTGAGGGAGGTTGCATCTCTCTACATAGCATTTATTTCACCTGCCAAACGGTAGACTGATCCCTGGGATTTTGATTTGATCATGCAAGTCCCATTAATGGAAAGTATTTTTTGTCATCCTTGTTGATAGAGGTGGGCATGGCCAAGGCTAGGCGACGGTCAACAACCTCCATGAGTTTATTCTCTTAGTGAAGTTCCCACACCCAACCCACAAAATAAGAAATGAACTTCAAACATCCATACCACAAAAGATTAAACCCAATCCTTCTTGTCACTCCAACAGGCATTACAACATTTAACATACAATCCTAAACTATGCATGTAGCCTTCAAAATTCTAATTAGAGAAATTCAATGATTGGAAGGACAAACATTGACAAAAATTCAAGAAGACAAAAGAAAAATATACAATATATTCTCATTCATCAGATGAGATTAATAATTGATAGGTTACATGAAGCAATTCCTCAACAAAAGAAATATTTTCTTTGGTGACATTTCTATAATTCTTATACACCTTGTTGAATTATCATCTATTATTGATAGACCTATCTATGCATCACACATAAGTGTGTGAAGCCCATGGCACAAATTTAATACGAATCTAACATTACAAATAATATATAGACAATAAGGTTACAATCCAATTAAAACACATTTATTTATTTATTATAAAACATGTGCAGTGCATAACCAACACAACATGATAGGGAATTATTAATGTCTCACAAAAACAAGTAATTAATCATAACTAAGCAAGAAGGTTATGACCAATCATTACAATTATTTTCCACAAATGTTCTAGTAATGTTACACAACCAAATAAGTTAAAAGTACTAAATTTATCTATTGTACTCAATTTGGAAATAAATGCACATCATAAATTAGATATTGATAATAATGCTAAGAAACTATCCCAAGAGGTATTACAAAGAAAATTTAAACATTTCTTTCTTATGGAAAACTGATGGATTTAAGATGGACATGTAAATGGATCTCTTAATGAGGTCAAAGATATTGTATATCTCATTAAATATAAACCATTTGAATTTCTAGCATATGTTAAAGTGATATTTGATATCTATAATGGTTTATTGTTGGATCAAACCAACCCCAACACTATATCGATACAACCTATACCACAAGGAAACCAAAGAAAATGTCACTATACATTGCATGATCTTTCACTATACACAAATCTTGAAGATTTACAGTAAATAAGGCCATAAATAAGATTCAAAAAATTGAAAGACAATGCCTCACATTTACAACAATGTCTAGAGTCAAATCCATAAAATACCTTCACATAGAGCCTACAAAATCTTTTGATTGCTATTCCAAAATGAAAAAAAATCCATACAACATTATTAGAAAAAAGAAGAAGCTCACCTAAAAATTTCTCTCCCAATTGCATAAGTATGTACAATTAGTTGCACACACTCTTAAAGTTATTAACTTTTATATATTCCCTTCATTAATAGAGAAATAATATGAAAACTAAACAATTACAACATTTACCATATACAAGTGGACAATCGATGGTCAAGAAATGAAAAAATAGAAGATTTAACCTTCTCATAAAGAAATTTTTTTAATTGCTAAATTTATATATGTAGTAAAATAAATATAAATTATGACTTTTTTAATCTAACAACATTGTGTTTCAATGTATATGAATGCCAAGGTTTTAAAAGAGGAGCTACCAAAAAGACAGAAAGGAATTCTTATATAACTCTTATTAATGCACACTGGGTAATAATTATTCAAAGGAATCTAATTGTTTCAAAAAATTGAAGACATTCAACAAAATTATGTACCTAATTATATTATACAATGATACATGTATAGATTTATATTTTTGTATAATAAATTATGTATTGTTGAAATTCATTTATGTTTTATCTTAATTTTCTATTGACATACCCCTTGAACCTCCTATGAATGCAAATACTAGTATTAGTATTGGATAGATTATTAGTTGATAGGCTATTTGTGTCAACTTTGCTTGGAATTTTCGTCAGCCTCACCATTTTTCAAAGTTTCGACGGTTGGGAAAAAGGTGGCAGATGGGTTATAACTTTGGTTGTAATTTTTGTCAGCCTCCTGAATTTTTTTCCTTTCGATGATCGTGAAAAAGGTGGTGGAGGTGGTTATTGGTTGCTTTGGGAATAGGGTGGCATTTGTTAGGTCATGTGGATAGAGAAGGATGTGGAAATTAAACACTGGTTGATATCAACATTAATTGTTGTATGCTTTGCATGTACTAGGAATGGTCGTAATAACAGCTATCATTTAACACCTCGGGGAACAAAATCAGTGTCTAAGAAATTTTCAATAAGGAATTGTCTAGTGTCGTTCTATTGCTATACCTAATATGAGAGTCATGAGCGACAAGGGTAAGCTTCTATGAGGGTGCAAGCTGGATTAAGCTTTGTGTAGCTTTTGTGAAGGTGGGTGGAGGTTATTTTTTATTTTTTGCATGGGAGGATGGTTGGAAATGCAAAAGAAAAGTGTCACATGTGATAATACTTTGCCCATTTTTGTCCAAAAAAGTTGGCAAGAAGAGGTGTGTTTGAAGCAAGTGGGAAGAGGTGCATGTCAAAGAAACCCTTGCCGATATTGTTTGATTTGTGGTTCATGGTCTGTGCTAGGGTATATTGTTTGATTTTCCATAAGGTACTATTGATTGTTTCAAATATCTTGTCTAATTTATGGTTCACGTTTTGTGTGTATAGTTTTGCATGGATTTGATACTGTGATTTTTTGTGGGTTTTTGTTTATGGTTTATGTTATATGTGTATGTTTGCAGGCTTGGATAAACAAGGCATCCTGGAGAAAGCTAGTAGAAAGAGGTTTGTTTGATACAAGCGGGAAGATGTGCATATGGAAAAAAATGTTTTCCATATTGTTTCATTTGAATTGACTAAGGTATTGTTGATTGCTTCTAATTTTGATAAGGGGCTATTGAGAAAAGACTATATTGTTAGTGAAAATGAGTATTGTTTGGTTTAAGGTTCGCGTTTTGTGTTTATCATTTTGCATGGGTTCCTATCTTTCATTTTTTGTGTTTTGTGGGCTTTTTTCATTTGGGTTGGTCTTTAAACCAATATTGTTTGATTTATGGCTCCCAATTTGTGGTTATGGTTGTAATGGAATAAAATAGTCAATCCTATACACTTTGTGTTAGCGTCCATTGGGCATTGTCGAATATAGTTTTGTTGCTTAAGCTATATTGTTTCATTTTGGAGAATGTGTTGTTGAAAAGGATGTATTGTTTTAATTTTGAGGAGGTTGTGTTGGGAAATGAGTGTTTTTTGTATAGGTTTGTTACTGCCAATTTTTGAAGGTTTTCTGTTTAATGTTTGCATTTTGTGGGTATGCTTGGAACATAATAAAATTGTTGAGGTTATGGAGTTTTTTTTATTTTTATTGTATAGCTCGGGCTATATTCTAGTTTTCTACATGTGGGTGGTTGTTGAAAGCAACGTTGTTTGATTTATGGATTTTTTTTTCTAGTTATGGTTGGAACATAATAAAATACTTAATGTTGATTCTATGTTTGGTTACATTAGGTATTATTGATTATTGTTCTCTTCCTTAGGCTATATTGGGTATATTTTAATATGAATATATATGCACGTAAGATTAAAGTTGTTAAGGTTATGGAGTTTTGGTTGATTTGTATTGTATAGCTCAAGCTATATTGTGCCTTTTTGCATCTAGGTGGCTCTTGAAACCAATGTTGTTTGATTTATGGCTTTCATTTTCTGGTTATGGTTGGAAAAAAATAAAATAATTAACGTTGTTGAATGTATGTTTGGTTACGTTAGGTATTATTCATTATTTTTCTCTTGATGTAGGAGCATCCAGTAGTGTAAGGGCAATCTTGCATCACCCAAAAATAGTTAAATTTCAAGTTTCTCGGTTTTTAGATGTTTTTACATTTTTGGATACCCTTTTCATCATAATGAAATTCCCAATTTATGGTTTTTATTTTCTATTCTTGGGTTGAAAGATATTATAGTTTTAGTTTCCCAGATTTGCACCTAAAAATCTTTCGAGTTGGATTTGAGGCACTTAGAGCTTCTAGAATGGCCCCAAAACTTGCTGAAATCAGTGTAGAAAATTTCAAGCACGTTCTTGACTTCGAGACCTTTCCAACAGTTCAAACGGTTCGCGAATCGGAGCCCTAGATCAAAAGTTATGGCCCTGGGAAGTTGGCGCACTTTCTAGAAGATACAATTGCAAATGTTCTTTT
>VDFB02270651.1:213716685-213727360 GCA_007258455.2 Sequoia sempervirens | reverse complement strand
TCTTGTTTGTGGGTTATTTTCTGTGTCTCAGGTTGCACCCTCATCATCTCTACCTTAGGCTATATTGGCTATATTTTATTATAAATATATATGTGTATATATTTTATTATAAATATATATGTGTATATATATACATATATATATGTACATATATACATATATTTATATATATATATTAATTTTATGTGGGTTTCCCTTTATGGCTTACATTTAGTGGATATATTGGTAATGGGGAAAAATTCTTGACCTTATGTAGTTTTTATCAATTGTTACTGTCTAGCTAAACCTATATTGTCTCATTTCAATTAGGTTATGTTCAAACTTAGGCTATATTGTTTCAATTTTCAATAAGGTGTTGTTCATAGAAGAGAATATTATTTGTTAAAATAAATTATGTTTCATTTATGGACGCATTAGATGGGTCAATTTTTGACGAGTTTCTCATTAATGTTTGTGTTTTGTGGGTATGTTTGCAATGGGATAAAATTGTTGAGGTTATGTAGTTTATGTCGATTGTTATTGTATAGCTCAGGCTATATTGTGGCTTTCTCCATCTATGTCATTGTTGAAACCAACGTTGTTTGATTTATGGCTTTGGTTTTCTGGTTATGGTTGGAACAAAATAAAATAATTGCTACTATTGATTCTATGTTTGGTTACATTAGGGATTATTGATTATTGTTGTCTGCCTTAGGCTATATTGGGTGTATTTTAATATTAATATATGTGTGTGTGTGTGTTTATATATACACGTATATATGTGTACATATATACATATATTTATATATAGTTTATTTTTTTTTCTATTGATTATATTTATGTATATGGTTTGTCATTGTTATTGTTAGCTTTTGTGAATGCACTATTGAGAAGAGTATATTTTTTCAATTTTTTGATAGCGTTGTGTTGAGAAATGAGTATATTTTAACTTGGGTTTTTTTTCTATGAATCTTTGTGGGTTTCTATTTATGGCCACTATTTTGTGGATATGTTTGGAACGAAATAAAATTGTTGGTGATGTGCACCATCCCCACTGAATAGGAACCATAGATCAAATAGAAATTGTCATTAACCTATGAAAATAACAAGCATATTAAGCATGAGATACATGAATATTGTTTGCATATGATTTTAGATAGATACATGTATGCACCTTTTATAACCATCAACACATGCAAAAAACACAAGATAACATCCAGCAACCATCACAGAGATTCCATAGCCGATGAAAACACTTGTACCTTCATAAAATCTTTCCATCCTCACTCACAACTACCTTCAACAACAACATAAAACCAGAGAATGACACCAAACAATACGTTATCGATAACTTCATAGGAATTTGTTTCACAAACATACGTATGTATACATAGGCTAACTAAAATGAGAAAGAACAAGACAAGGGATGTTGTCTAGCCTGTGTTATGAAAAGAATAATCAGAGCAACAAATATATATAGATGGTGTTTACATCTAATTTGACATACAAAGATATCCACAGTGGAGAAAAGAGGAATAAAACACTACAAAATAGACACATACCCTTTTCCATGCATATATCTGTAAGCAAGAGATTTGTACATATACATTCAATAGATGGAATAGATGTATTTAGAGTTGCAAAAAAAAATTCCACATCAATGTATATGTCTCTAAATTTAGTTGATATCCATAGGTGGACCTCAAACATGTTAATATTGTTTGGATACATGTCTGCACCTTTAGGAACCATCAATGCATGCAAAAAACATAAGATAACATCCAACCACCTTCGTAGAGATTCCACAGTTGATAAACGTACTTGCACCTTCATAGAAGCTTTCCATCCATGCTCACAACTACCTTTAACAACATAAACCTAAAGAATGACACCCAAAAATACGTTATCGATAACTGCATATGCATTCATTTCACAAACATATGTATGTATACATAGGTTGACTAAAATGAGGAAGAACAAGACAAGGGTTGTTGTCCATCCTATGTTATGAAAAGAATAAGCAGAGCAACAAATATATATGGATAGTGTTTACATCTAATTTGACATACACATATATCCATAGTGGAAAAAAGAGGAATAAAACACTACAAAATAGACACATACTTTTTTCCATGCATATATCTATAAGCAAGAGATTTGTACATATACATCCAACAAATGGAATAGATGTATTTAGAGTTGCAAAAAAAATTCTACATCAATGTATATGTCTCTAAAGTTAGTTGATATCCATAGGTGGACCTCAAACATGTGAATATTGTTTGGATGAAATGTCAAAAACACATAGATCTATGCATATAAAATATCAAAGTCCTGCAATTCTTGTTAAGGCACAATATTTTTTGTCGATTGCTGATGGCTAGCTTGGGCTGTTTTTTTTGGCTTAGTTTGTTGTTATGTTGTTTTTTGTTCTTTGTAACAATCAACAATACCCTTTGGAAAATAGCATTTACTATTTTAGAGATACTCGAGGAATTCTTTTCACAGTCTACATCTCTTCCTTCACCATTGCCCCACTGCCATAGGCTACACCTCTTCCACTTTTATCCAAAAGACCACAAAATAGCTTGCAACTAGTTATGTATAAATTCCATAGCTAATGATTGGACTTGCACCTTTACAAAAGCATGCTCTCAATGCTCACAACTACTATATATGTGTATGTATATATGTGTCTATATATTTATATCTATTAATATATGTGTGTGTGTGTGTGTGTGTGTGGATATGTATTGTTTGAAATTATAATATGCTTCTATTCAACAAGGACTCTATTTTCGGATTGGTTTGCTACTATTAATTTTTTATAAGGTGTTGTTGGGAATGCTATATTGTTTCATATCTCCATAAGGTTTTGTTGAGAAAGGGGTATATTTTTGGTTTTCTATGTTGTTGTGAATCTTTGTGGGTTTTTGTACTTGCTTTGCATTTTGTGGCTATGTTTGGAACGAAATAAAATAGTTAAAGTTATGCAACATTTGTTGGTGTTGTGATTTTTTGTGGGATTCTTTTAATGGATTCCATTTTTTTGTGCGCTCCTTTTATTTAATAGATTCCATATTTTAGTTGTGTTTGTAACATGATGAAATTTTAAAGATGGTGTAGATTTTGTTGATTGTTGTTGGGTGGTTTGGGTTATATTCCTCTAATGGTTTGTTACTCTATATTTAAATGAAACAATATTGTTATCATTGATGGATGGCTTGGGTTATATTCCTCCATTGATTTGTTACTCTGTATTTAAATGAAATGATATTGTTATCAACAGTGACAAACCCATACAAAGGACATCCCTACAAAAGTCGAATCATAAATAAAAAAATATTGGTGTGAACAAACTATATAGTTTTTTTTCAACACAACCTTATAAAAAACCTAATAATATACCCTAAAACAATGTATCTTGTAAAACATTAACTATTTCATTGCAAATATATATATAATATATATATATATGCGCAGATGTATGTATGTATTATATACATATAAATACATATATATATGTACGTATATATATATATATATACATATATACATATATATATATATATATATACATACATATATATATATATATATATATATATATATATCTATATATATGCATATATATAGCTATATATATGTGTGTATATACATGTATATGTATCTATATATATGAATATATATATCTATATATCTATGTTTATATATGTGTATATGTATGTATGTATATGTATATGTATATATAATACATGCAAAACATTGACTATTTTGTTGAGTTGCAACTATAGACAATAAATGGAAGCCACAAATGAGAAAATATAGCCTAAGGTGGACATCAACAACATGAACTGCATAACATTAACTATTTTATTCCATTGCAACCACTGCCCTAGAATGCTAAATATCACAATTATAGACCTATGCAAAACCTTTCGCACAAAAGAGTGGTCCATATACAGCTTATGTGTATACATACATATGTATATGTATTTATGTATATTTACATCTATATATAATACATTCATAACATTTGGTATTTTGTTATGTAAATATGTATATATATATGTGTGTGTGTGTATGTATATATATATGTATGTATATGTATATATATGTATATGTATAGTATGTATAGTATGTATATGTATATGTATATGTATAATTATATATATGTATGTGCATAGTATATATTGTATGTACATACATATTTGTATATATATGTATATGTATAGTATGTATAGTATGTACATACATATATGTATATATATGTTTGTATATATATATGGCTATTTGTGTCAACTTTACTCAGAATTTTCATCAGCCTCCCCATTTTTCAGACTTCCTATGGTCTGGGAAAGGGTGGCGGATGGATGATAGCTTTGGTCAGAATTTTTGTTAGCCTCTTGGATTTTTGGCCTTCTAATGGCCATGAAAAGCGTGGTAGAGGTAGTTGTTGGAGTTGCTTTGGGAATAGGGTGGCATTCGTCAAGCCCTGTGGATAGAGAAGGCTACAAAAATTAAATATTGGTTCACATCAACATTAATTGTTGTATGTTTTGCATGTACTAGGGATGGTTGTAATAATAGTTGTCATTTAACGCCTTAGGGAATAAAATGAATGTCTAGGAAATTTTCAATAAGGCATTGTTTGGCGTCATTTTGTTGCTATACTTGATATAAGAGTAGTGAGTGAAGAGGGTAGGCTTTTGTAAGGGTGCAAGCTGGATTAAGCTTTTTCCAACTTTTGCAAAGGTGGGTGGAGGTTATTTTGTGTTTTTTGCATGGGAGGATGGTTGGAAATGCAAAAGAAAAGTGTCACCTACAAGAATATTTTTCTCATTTTTTTGCAGGAAAGTTGGCGAGAAGAGGTGTGTTTGAAGCAAGTGGGAAGAGGTTCTAGAAGATTTTTTTTCGCATCACTTTTTAACTTTGAAGCCAAAATTGTTTGATTTATGTTTTTCATTTAGTCAGTATGGTTGCAATGCAATGAAACAGTCATTGTTATATAGTTTGTGCTAAATGTTGTTCTCTATATTGTTAGTCATTAGTTTTATTGTGTGTATTTTGGTTAGAATCCTTGCAAGCCTTTCTAGTTTTTGAGCTTCCTGGCGAGTGAGGAAAAGGTGAGGAATGGCCTTCTCTTTAAAAAAATCTTCGTCGGAATTCCTACTAGCCTCCCTATTTTAATCCTTGTAGTGGTTGTGGGAAGGGTGTCGAAGGCAGTTGTTGGCTACCTTGGGGATATGTCATGTGCTCCCCTCTATTTTGATAGAGAAGGAGAGTAAAATTAAGTTTTGGCTTGCACCAAAATTGATTGTTGTATTCTTTTTGTGACTTGGTGATGGTTGTGATAGCATCTGCCATTTATTTACATGTTGCTCCCATTTAGTGGTGATGGCTACCACATAGTGAAATAGTTAATCTTGTGTAGTTTATGTTGTGTTCCATAGGGAATTGTCATTTTACCTTGTCTAGCATTGGCTAGGTTGTTTCATTTTCATTTCTGCAACCCTCAAAAAAGTATTTGAATTGTCCCTTTAATAGGTTCAAAAAGGTCTTGAACACATGTATGTGGTAGCCAATGTTCTCTGGTATCTTCAATACAAAGCCTATTGTTATAAGAATTCCTTTTCAAGAATGAAAGAAATAGCAAATTTCTTTCAAAATAAATAACTATCTTCTCAAAACAATAAATTTGAATGGCCTGTCTCCATTTTTAAATAATGTCTTCTTTAATATATAATTCTTATTAAAATAAGTTGTAGGGATGCTTCATATGATGCTTGATTAGGATTACAAGGTGTTGAGAGGGAAAAATTTTCCCATCAAACCTTGGAATAAACACCTTAAGGGTCAATCAAAAGGACACACACACACACACAAAAACACACACACACATATATATATATATATATAGATGTAAATATTTATTTATGTAGAGATGGTTATATCTAAGTAGATGTGTATACCATATTTTTTGACTTGATATGCAACTGGATTGTTCAAAATTATAAAGAGAACAAACATCTAGATAGAATTTTCCCTCATTTGCTTGAACGAGAAGGCTAATTATTCAAACCTTTTATTGGCTATGAAATATTGTATAGTCTGAATCAAGGAATCATTATAGGAAACAAAAGCTTTGAATTCGTAGCCTTCTCATCCAGTCAACTAAGGGAAAATGTTGTGTGGATGTTTGGTCTCTTGAATGCTAGATGGTATCAAGATTAGTTTTTGTATGGTTTGCATGTGCTTGCAATACTTGTGATGATAGTTGTTGTTTATCTAATTGTATATAACATGTGAGATGAAAGATAGGTCTTGCTTTGTATTGTACTTAATGTAGGTGATGATGTGCATATAAATGAAACCATAAATGAAAAAATATTGCTAGCAGTCACCCACATACCAAAACCCACAAAATAGAAAAAACTTGATTTCAAGATTCACCAAAAAGACACCAGATTAACTATTTTGCAACCATTCACAAAAAAGGGAAGCCATAAATGAAACAATATAGCCAACAATCACCCACTTTCCAAAAACCATGAACCTATATAGTCTTTTGAACAACAATCGAGACAATGAAACAATATTGGTTTCAAGAGTAAGCCAGATGAAAAGCCTGCAAAAAACACATGAACTCAACACAAGAAATGCATAAAACAAAAAAGATGTTGTTGGAAAGCCCATATTGTTTCAATTTTAAATCAAGTTATGTTGAGAAAAAAATATTTTGTCTTCACATGGCCTTCATACTACAATTTTTTAGGTATGGGATCTTCTTTACTCCTTCAACTTTGTAGCCATGTCTGCAAGCGAATTACATTGCTAACACTATTTAGGCTTTACATATATACATATACATATATACATGTATATATATATTATATATATATATACACACAAAAAAATCTACATATATACACACAGTATTTTCTTCACCAATGGTAGCTACATGGAAACCATAAACCAAAGTTTGGAGAAACAATATGATCCCAATCAACAATAATTTTTTAACATAATTTTGGTTATTTATGCACCTTCCCACATCCTTCCACCATTCTCTTGTACTTGCTTCTCTTCCCTCTTCTTTCTCCACAGCCTGCAAAAAATGAACACAAAACTAGCACAATCCACCTCGACTGTGGAATTTCTGTGAAGGTGGTTGGTGTTTATATTGTGTTTTTGCATGTGTTGATGGTTGGAAAAGGTGTGGGTTGTGATATTTAATATATATCTATATATATATATATCCGTGTGTATCTATTTAATTGTATATATATGTATATATATGTCTGTATATATATGCATTTATATATGTGTGTGTGTGTATGTATCTATATATATATATATATATATGTATATGTATATGCATATATATGTGTATATATATATGTATCTATATATGTTTATATATATATATAAATAATGTATATATATGTGTATATATATGCACAATACGTTATTGAAAATTGCACAGACATTCACTTTGTTTTCTAAGGACTTTAAACATAGATGTTACTTGCACCATCAACACTACATGGAAACCATACAATGATTAATGTTGTTGCCATTTCATTGGCCTCCTCTATCATTGCACAAAATGCTTTTTTTATTTTCAAAAGAAAACAATTCAACACCCACTACATGGTGCCTAAGACTTAGAATCGTGAAGGCTAGCAAAAATTCCTACCAATGTTTTCCATAGCGGGTATGTGCAGGATCATCATGGAAAAAATAGGCCCTTAAGTGGCAAAAAATTCAAAAAAATCAGAGTTAGGCAACTTGATGTAAAAATTTGAATAAGTTATCTATATTATTTCAAAAATAAGTAAGAATAGAATTTGTAGCAAATTTAATGTAGTTTCTAAACTACTAGGTTTGTTTAAAGAAAAAAAGTCTATTTGGTGAAAATTTGAAATTTCAATCCAGTAGTACTTAAATTTCGGGGAAAAAATAAAAAGTAGGTGTCCTACCACCTAACCACAATAAAATGATAATATTTTTTTATAAGATTTTAGATATAAGTAGAGGACTCATGTCTCGATGTGATGCATATTTTTTGTAATTTTTTCCCAAGTAAATAACTAATTATGAATTTTTTATTAGAACTTTAAAAACATATAAAAACTCATATGTCTAACCACCTTAACTTGGTCAAAACTTCATGAAATTCATTTTTTCTTTTTTTAATCTTATAGTATATGAAGCATAGAATGTGACACATATTTTGGATTCAAAAAATGTGATACTGTTTGAAAGCTATAAAGGTTTTTCAATCAGCCTATCAATCAATACATTAGTTGTAATTCAAATAGAGAATGAATAATAATTACTTATTAAATTCAAATTAAATAATAATTTATATTGGTGGAAAGCTGAGAATCACCTTTAAAAAACCTTTTCATTTCATCAATTTTGGGTAAAAAAAAGGGTCATTAGCCACATAACCATCATATTGCCACTTTTTGGCCCATCATGATCCTGCACATATCCTAGCCCAAGGCTAATTGTTGTTCTCTAGATTTGGCTATATGATTTCATTTGCAATGCATAATAAAATAGCTGATATTATAGACTTAATGTTGTTATCCAAAAGGAATTCTTTTTGATAGGGTGGTGCTCAAGAGGTTGTATTGTCTAGGGTGTTGGTGAATACATTTATGTAAGTATATCTATATGTGTGTGTGTGTGTATATATGCATTGTTGATTGCACAAAGGACAAAAAAATTGTTGCTTGGAAAACCAATCGATAAAACTAACCTAAGCTAGCGAGCAACAGACTGCAAAAGAAAACTAGATTATGTTAAGAATTTTATTCTATTGCAAACATAGCTAGAAAATGGAGGTCATAGAAAGTAGCTGACAAATAAATTGACATTGACAAACCCATACAAACTGCTGCCTTGTTGTCCCAAAAAATGGTTGGAAAAAATTATCACAGGTGACACTTTTGTTTTTCTTTTACAAAGATCATTACCTACAAACACACAAAATAGCCTCTAACCATCTATACAAAAGTTCCTATTAAGTCTTCCTTATGACACTTACTATATAGTCCATCACTCTGACAACTCCTTTTTTGAGGCTGGAGAAATAACAAATAGGAATGTGTATTTAATGCATGCTTGCCCCATTGGTGATAGCTATTTTGAAGAACAAGCTAAACCCATAGAATTCACCCAACAATGTGTTATCAAAAAATTGAAACAATATAGTTTTTTTCTCAGCGGGACCCTTGGAGAAACAAATCAATCTAGGCATAGGGCAATGCCCTTTCAAACATTGTGCAAGCACTTGCTATCTTCATGACTACTTGAAAAGGCAGCTACTGATAATCGCTATTGTGACTACATGGAAACCATACAACAATTAATGTTGATGCCATTCCACTAGCCTTCTCTATTGAGGTAGCAAATTTTTTTATTCTAAAAATCAAAATAGAATCTTCCACCTTCCTTTTCTGGCCACACTAAGTGGAGGCCAAAAATCACACAATATAGGCTAGTGTAGACAAGAATAGTGAATAGTTCCTTTTGCAAAACAATATCAATTGCATAACATTTACTATTTTATTGTATTGCAGCCATTGCCACAAAAATATTACTTGCAACAACGACCCATATGGAACACCCTCAAAACACAAAAATCTTGTAGTAATAGACTAAATCAAAGCCTCTACCACAAAACGTGAACCATTAATGAATCAATAATGTATATATATGTGTGTGTGTGTGTGTGTGTTTATGTATGTATACATATATTATATGTATATATATGTATACATATAACATATGTATATATATGTATATCATACATAATGAAATGGTTAATATTATACACTTTATATTGTTATCAAAATGCATTCTTCACTATCATACATACATACATGCACATATATACATATATATATGTGTATGTATGCATATATTATATGTATATATATGTATACATATAACATATGTAAAATAACATGTATATATATATATATATATATATATATTGTATGTATATATATATATATATATATATATATATCTACATATATATATATGTATACATATAACATATGTATATATATGTATATATATATATATATATGTATGTATACATATATATACATATATATACATATGTTATATGTATACATATATATACATATAATATATGTATACATACACATATATATATGTATACATGTATGTATGTATGTATGATAGTGAAGAATGCATTTTGGATAACAATATAAAGTGTATAATATTAACCATTTCATTATGCATTGGAAATAGTGAAATGTAGCCAAAGCTAGCGATGAACAATTAGATTTTGTTGTGGAGAAAAACACAGACTATTTTAATATATTGCAACCATTTACACATAACAAAAGCCATAAATGAAACAATATTACAATTTCTTTTTTGTAGATTTATGTGTACGTCAAAGTAGATGTGAGCAATGTACATACGTATTATTCCCAATGTTTATTATTTTCTCAAAATAGTTATTTTTTTGAATCTTGACATGGCATACTTCAAATGATATACTTTATATTAACTATTATATACAACACTGAAGCCTTTTTCCTAATTATTTCTTTTCCTTTGTATTCTTGGTCTCTAGGGAAAAAAAGGAAGGATTCTAAAATTGAAATAGTGAACTTGGAATAACAAATTCTATGTTAAGTGTAGC
>VDFB02270651.1:212842209-213100095 GCA_007258455.2 Sequoia sempervirens | reverse complement strand
CCCCAACCTTGCCATCATCCTCGACGAGGATGAGTATCCCCCACCTTGCAACCCTTCAGTATGGTTTTCATGTTTGATAGTTGTTTGTTGGGTGTCTTTTGATATTTGAATTATGTCATGATGTTATTGTTGGAGTTGATGTTGTTTTTGTTTGTATACATTTTATTTAGCCTTGCAACTTCTAGGAGAAATTTGAAGCCTAGGGGCAGGATGTGCCCTCCACGGTTCACCTTTCAGGCTATTTAATTAGTTTTGGTTAGGTGGTTGGAACTAAATAGATGATAATAATATAAATAAATAAATCGTGGTTAAGTTGAGTTATATATTTAATTATAAAATACAAATAATCAGGTGTTTAATTATATTACTTTGTAAATGTTTTATAGTTATTCACGAATTTCAATTTCTTGTTGTTTAATACTATACTTTGAGTTGTTTCCAAAATAGCATTGATTTCACCTGATGGTTCTCATAGTGCTTCTAATTAGCTTGCTTTACCTTCAATTAAAGAGGTTACTTAAATTAGAAATTGGTTTGGGGTGACGGTTGGAACATGTCATTGTTTGAGGGAAAATTGTTTCTTGGCTAAGATGGATTTGTTCCTCTTTTTCACTCCTGGGGTTGGGGGATGGAATAAGCATTCCATTTGTTGGACAAAAAGCCCCTAAAATAAATGTAGCAAGAGGGAAAAAGAAAAACTTCCTCTGCAAAAGAAATCCTTCTTGGTGGAAAATGAAGCTTAAGGGAGGACCGAGCACATTAAGCGAATGACTCTCTACTTGCAACCATTGTCAAGGAGCTAGTAACCAAGTTGGAATTTTTCCTTTCAATTAGAATATTCAAATCAATTGCAGTTTACTTTATGAATTTCTCGTATGTATTTTTTTAGGATTAAATTTGTGGAAAATAGTGGTGTTTGCATGTTTAGCATCGCTGTTTCTATCTGTAGCTGTGTGTGAAATATTTCCTCAACGTTTAACACCAGTAGCATGCGAGTCTTATTTCCCTTTGTAGGTTTGAATTTATCTTGATTTCATTGTGATGGATTGATAAAGTTTTGAAATTGATTGCTAATATTTCCTTTCCATTTCGATGGGCATTTTATATGCCTTATTTTCAATCCTTGATGTGTTGTGTTTGATACCGTATTCTTGGTTCATTTGATATCTCTATTAGGGATCGACCGACGGCTATATATATTTTTTATTTGGGATTTATGTATTACCACTGTAGCATATATGAACATGGCAATCATGGTATTAAAACAATAACCCCATGGTGATTCCCTGTATAAATTGAAATCCCATGATCAAATCTTGAGGTTGTAGGCTCTCTAATCGATACCTTGTAGTCTTTGTTCCCTGCGCTATGATTTAAATAATGTGCTAGATTTCCAAGTGAAGGGGTATTCATGCGAGGAAGTCTATTGATACACTACTATCTCTGACCGTCACTTCTCCCTAGTATGTCTTTTGCTGCGTCTTGCATACCCTATGTGTTGAAAACTGAAGCTTATGGGTTCTAAATTGCATTCTTACCATGTTCTTCTTTTATATTGATATCCTTGAAATCAAGAAATTCAAATTATAAGAGTTATAAAGGCATGTTTTATGCTTCTTATGCAATATATCTATATTCAGTACCACTATGGTTGCATGCAAAAATAAATCTGATGTAACTCTTTTAAATTCGATATTTGATAGAAAGCATTTTCTTACAACTTCTTGGAATACTAGTTCATGATTATGAATATACCATTGGTTTGTTTATGGGAATAACGTCTCCAAGGATTAATAACTATAATGTACTGAGTATTTTGTTAACAGCTGGTTTATCAACCATTTTACATATGATAGTTGGGTTTTGATTATCCCTATTTGTAGCCTCTTCAATAAATCCATTTTGTGCTTAACCTACAATCATTGCATTTTAGAAACTACATTCTTGAGCCATTTTGTCAAATAGTCCCCATGCCTTTTGTTAATCAATTTTAAATCTATGAAGAAGTTGACGACCAACGAGCATATTATTTTATTCTCTTGGTCCGCACAATGTTTCTAGCCTTTGCCATTCAGTCAAAACCAAGAGAAATTGTTGTCTCCATCTTGAGTTTAACTTACATTGATGGCCATGGTTCGCTCCTCTCAAAACAATTGTAGGTATGTGTAGGATCATGATGGGCCAAAAAGTGGCGATATGATGGGTATGTGTAGGGTATGTGGCTGACAACTTTTTTTACCCAAAATTGATGAAAGCGAAAAAAAGGTTTAAAGGAAGTTAGCTTTCCACTAGATATCGATTAAGCTTTAATTTTAATTTAATAAAATGGTATTATTCAAACTTTCTATTTGAATTACAACTAAAGTCTAATTGATGAGGACCAGTTAAAAATCTATGGCTTTCAAACAAATATCAGCCTTTTGGATTTGAAACTATATGTCCCATTCTGTACTTTGCATACTATGAGATTAAAAAAATTAGATTTCATAGAAAGTTTGGTAAGAGTTAAAGGGTGGTCCACACATACAAAGTTTTACTCTCTTCAAGTTCGCGGCAAAAGAATTCCTTAATTAATTGATTTAAACACAGAAAGAACCACGAAAAAATATATCACATGGGACCGCCGATCATTTAGCACCTTTCAAATCTGATAAAAAATAATTATCATTTTAATTTAGATTGAATTGAATTAGGACCAGAAACACCCACCTTATTTTATTTTCACGAAATTTAAGGCACTACTACATTGACATTTCAAATTGCCATCAAATGGGTGCTTTAAATAAAACTTAATAGTTTACCGGCTTCTCTTAAATTTTCGGTATGGCTACTTATATTTTAGAAATAATATAGATAACTTATTTAAATTTTGTCCTTAAATTCTTACGACTCTGATTTTTGAATTTTTTGCCCACTTAATGGCACTGTTTCCCATGATGATCTACTGCATACCCACTTTACTCTTACAACAATTTAGCTAGAAGATGAATTTAGATGTGAATTTAGCCGTTGGGAACATGTCGGAGGATCTTGTAAGTTTAATAAATTTTTAAAAGATACATATTTTAACCAGAAATGCAATTGAGTAGAATATTTTTTTACTATGGGCATAAATAATTCTCACCATTCTCTTTGCGACCACTTATTCTCATAAAAGTAGTAAATCTTGAAATACTTTTTTGTCTTCATTTGCTAGGCTAGTTTCTTAGTCTTTGCATATATCTCTCAAGTTTGTGGTTGTGAACCATATCCTACATAAAAAGCATGTACCATTTTAAGGCCTTCAACCTACTACACTAGGTATCTTTTTAATTCATCTTTCATCAATCTCCTTACTATTTTATTATCACCACACCTGTCTACTTCTGCATAAGATGTTTTTGAGAAGAACATAAGTTGCAACATTTTATAATCCAACTAAAAAGAAGTGTTGGAAATACTTCACCTATATTCTTGTGGATGTCCTAGAATCTTTCATGTAATGATAATGATTTGAAAAGTACTGCAGTCATGTGACCCCAAGGGACTGTGTCATATGTTGTGCATGTATAGTTTCATTTCAAATGTTGTATGTTAATATTATCTTACATGTTAGTTACTTAAAAAAAAATTGTGGCATGTATGTGAAATGTATTAGTTTCCTTGGGGTTCTATGGTGAGGCATTACACCAAGTAAGTATGGATTTTGTAAAGGTAATATCTGTCTCACCACGTCCAAGTTTCTAAAAGTTTACAAGAGGCATTGTTCGCTTTGAATACCAAGAAAGCTTCCAAAGGGTGTCTGCATTTTTGCAAAATGAAAACAATATAATTACATCTTCAAAGGGAAGGTAACAACATGTACTCCCTTTATTGCCCAAGTATTGAATATGAAATGGTATTTGATTGCATATCATTATTTTTCTAACAACCTTATATCTCTCATGTCTCTCTAGTTATTTCCCTTCCTCTAAACCTCTCCCATCTCTATGTCTTGTAATCACCCCTTTTCTATCTCTTTGTCACTCCTTAGCCATCTAGGTATCTCTCTCAATTCTCTCTCCCTCCTCCCCTCTCTCTCCCTCTCCCCCTCTCTTTCTCACTCTCCATCTCCCTCTCAGGCCTTTCCCTCAAGTTGTGAACTTATCTCTCTCATTTCATTCTATCTCTCCCCCCATCTCTCTATCTCTCACCTTTGTAACTCTCTCACACCTCTTTTTCCCATCTCTCTCTCTCTCTCTGCTCTCTCTTAGGTCTTTCCCACTCCCTCTTTCCCTCTCTCTCTCAACCTTATACCTTATACCCTCAACCCTCATCCCTCAATCCTTAAACCCTTAATCCCACAAACCTTAAACCCTCAACCCTTAAACTCTTAATCCCTCAACCCTTAAACCCTCAAACCTTAAACCTTTAAACCCTTAATCCCTCATCCCTTCAACCCTCAACCCTTAAACCTTTAGTCCATTGACCCCTAAACCCTCAACCCTTAAACCCTTAATCCATCAACCCTCTAACCTATATATTAAACCAGGTCAACCCTCAATTCGTAAACCTCTAGCCTATACATTGGACCCTCAACCCTATACTATCAACCCTATACCCTCAACCATTTACCCTCAACCCTTTATCCTCAACCTTATACCATCAACCCTCAACCCTTAAACCCTCAAACCTATACATTAAACTAGGTCAACCCTCAATTCGCATATCTATGCCCTATACATTGGACCCTAAAACCTATACCTCAACCCTATACCCTCACCCCTCATCACTCAAACCTTAAAGCCTTAATCCCTCAACCCTTAAATCCTCAACCCTTAGACACTTAATCCCTCAACCTTTAAATCCTTAATCCCTCAACATGTAAACCCTTAATCCCTCAAACCTTAAAAACCATAAACCTAATCCTTCAACCCTATATTGTCAAACCCATTTCTTTGAGGATTTTTTTCAATATGTAACAAGCACTACCTTGTCAATGCATTTGCATTAACACATTGGCAAGGTAGTGCTCATTGTATGAAAAAATGTCTCAAAGAAATGGGGTCTCAAGGTGACATACATCAATGTGAGACTCCATTTCTTTGAGGAATTTTTTCATACATCAAGCACTACCTTGTCAATGCTACCACATTAATGTATTAACAAGGTAGTGCTTGTTGTATGAAAAAATGCCTCAAAGAAATGAGGTCTGATGGTGATGTAAATCACTGGGAGACCCCATTTCTTTGAGGAAATTTTTGATACAATGAGAACTACCTTGTCAATGCTACTAGATTAACATATTGACAAGGTGGTGCTCGTTGTATTAAAAAAATTCTCAAATAAATCAAACCTCATGATGATTTATATCACCGTGAGACCCCATTTCCTTGAGGATTTTTTTCATACAACAAACACTAGGCTCACTACCTTGTCAATGTGGCCGCATTGACAAGGTAGTGAGCTTAGTACTCATTGTATGAAAAACTACCTTCATAGAAATGGAGTCTAAAGAATGAGCACTAAGCTCACTACCTTGTTAATGTGTCAATGTGGTATCATTGACAAGGTAGTGCTCGTTGTATGAAAAATTCCTCAAAGAAATGGGGTCTCACGGTGATGTACAACATCATGAGATCCCATTTCCTTAAGGCATTTTTTCATACAATGAGGGTTTAGGGTACAAGATTAAATGTAGGATTTAGGGATTATTCTTATGGTTAAGGGATAATGTTTAGGGTATAGGTTATAAGGTTGAGGTTATAGGGATGAGGTTTGAGGGTGTAGGGTTTATGGTATAGGGATTAGGATTTATGATATTTGATATAGGGTTTGGGAGATTAAGAGAGAGGGTGATATGGAGAGAGAGATAGGGAGATGTAAAGAGGGAAGGAGAGAGAGTAGAGAGAAAAGGAGGAAGGTGGAGAGATTGAGAGAGAGAGAAGCATGAAGGGATGGAGAGAGAGGT
Organism: Sequoia sempervirens; assembly: GCA_007258455.2. Taxonomy (NCBI): domain Eukaryota; kingdom Viridiplantae; phylum Streptophyta; class Pinopsida; order Cupressales; family Cupressaceae; genus Sequoia; species Sequoia sempervirens. The sequence continues at coordinate 213,094,166 of VDFB02270651.1, read as the reverse complement.
AGATAGGGATAGGTTAGATAGAGAAAAGTAGATAGGGAAGGTGGGTGGGAGGAAGGAAGGGAGGGAAAGGGGGAGATAGAAAATATTAGAGAAATAAGGAGGGAGGGAGGGAGGAAGGGAGAGAGAATGATGTTTGATAGAGAGTGGAGAGGGAAGGAGAGAGTGAGAGAGAAATTTAGGAGAGAGAGAGGAGGAAGGTGGGGAGATTGAGAAAGAGGGAGAGAGAGAGGGAGGAGGGGAGGAGGGAGGGAGAGGTAGAGATGGAGAAAAGTAAAGTATGTAGGGAAGCAGAGATAGTGAGGGAGAAGTAGATATGGAGAATGGTGAGATAAAGAGTAGAGAGGAAAGAAGAGAGTGAGAGAAATATGGAGAGAGAGAGGAGGATGGTTAGGAGATTAAGAGAGAGGGAGAGACTAGGAGAGAGAGGGAGAGAGAGGGAAGGAAGGAGGGAGATGTAAATATTGTGAGAAAGAGATAGAGGGAAGTATGTATAGGGGAGGAGAGATATAGAAGGGGTAGGAGGGAGGGAGAATTAGAGAGATAGATATAGAGAGAGGATGGAGGGAAGTGAGATTGAGAGAATGAGAGATGGAGAGAGGGGGGAAGGAGGAATGTGGAGAGATTAAGAGAGAGGAGGGAGGGAGAGAGAGTGAGGTAGAGAGGGATAGGTTAGATAGAGAGTAGAAAGGGAAGGTGGGTGGGAGGAAGGAAGAGAGAGGTGATATGTAGAGAGAGAATTAAAGAGGTAAGGACGAAGGGAGTGAGATATTTGTGAGATAGAGAGAAGTATACAAGGAAGGAGAGAGAGGAGGAAGGTGGGGAGATTTAGAGAGAGGGAGAGAGAGAGAGGGAAGGATGGAGGGAGAGGGAGATATTGAGAGAGAGAGAGGTATATAGGGAATATAAGACAAAGAAGAAGTAGAGAGAGAGGGAGAGAGGCAGAGAAAGATGAAGAGAGAGAGAGAGATAATGATGAGATATAGAGTAGAGAGGGAAGGAGAGAGTTAGATACCAATATGGGGAGTGAGGGAGAGAGTGTGAGAGAGAAACACAAAGTGAAGGAGGAAGGTTGGGAGATTGAGAGGGAGAGGGAGAGAGATAGAGAGGGAATGTGGGAGGGAGAGGTAAAGATGGAGAGAGAGATCTAGAGAGAAGTATATAGGGAAGGAGAGATAGAGAGGGGAGTATGGAGGGAGTAGAGAGAGAGGAAGAGGTAGGGAGGGAGATAGAGGTGAGATAGAGAGAGGGATGGAGAGAGATAGAGAGAAGTAGAAAGGGAAGGAGGGATGGACAAAGGGAGAGAGAAGTGTAATAGAGACAATGAGAGAGAGGGAGGGAAAGGAGGAAGTAGGATATATTAGGAGAGAGAGAAGGGAGGGTGAGAGATAGGTAGAGAGGGATAGGCTAGATAAAGAGAAGTAGAGAGGGAAGGTGGGTGGGATGCAGGAAGAGAGAGGGAAGGAGGAAGGTGGAGAGATTGACAGAGAGAGGAGGGAGGGAGGGAGAGAGAGAGGTAGAGGGATAGGTTAGATAGAGTGAAGTAGAGTGGGGAAAAGAGTCGTTGGAAGGAAAGATCGAAAGGTGGGGTCAAAGAATTAGGGATGGAGGAGATAGAGTCAGGATAAAGATAGAAGTATAGAGGGAGTGTGAGAGGTCTAGAAAAAGGGATAAATAATAGGTGAGATAGAAGATGATACAACGGTGAGTGCGAAATTTGACCTTGATTCTTGATGGCTGACATATTGATTACTAAAAGAATTGGCCGATCCTAAAATTTGTAAAATCTTTAAAATAAATTTGGTTATAAATCCTCGAATCTGAAACCACTCCTCCTTTATCCTAAGATATACATGAAATATAGCAATGTATAGAAATGTTCATATGCAAATGTTTATTTTATGTATACAGTTTTCCTGAAAGATAACAAAAAGAAAGAGACAAGAAAAATAGAAGAAAATAATTTCAATGTAGACCAAAACATGAGCACGTTATAGCATGCTCATGTTTTGGAAATGTCTTTTTGATTTTAAAAATACATTTTGAACTCAAAATCTTGGCGTGTTTTTGAAATTTTAAACCATGAAATACAGGGTGTGTATAATACGTTATGAAGCGGTAATGACGAATAAGGCGGTCACTGCGATAACAAATTGTGTTTTATTATAATGCATTTTAAGCTATTCCGGGATAAGTAAATTATTACTTTTTGGCCTCGTTTTACGCCTTTTTATATATTTAAAATATAAATATATGCTCATTAAAATGAGTTTTAACAAACCGACTAAAACAATCAAAGAAGTCATCAAAGATAAACGCAAACATTTCTTATCAGCGGTATCATCAGGTTCCTTACGGTAAAACCAGCTAACGACCGGGCACAAAGCGGGTGAGATTGGTGACAAATAGGTATGCGGTGGTTTTCCATAACGGGTGCTCTAGAGAGTTTGAACCTTCCATGCATCCAACTTAGTGCAACAAGTATGTAGTCAACTAATACATACAAATCATATATATCATATATCATTTTCATCATTAAAGCATTTAAAGAGTAATTCATCATAATGCATATTCATAAATTGCATTCATCCATTGAACATATTAAAATCATAATCTTGCATTTAAAATCATATTTACTCATAAAGGTAAAAGTATTCTCGTAACTTAGAAAGAAGGTGTAACACTGAAAACAATCATGACACGTATGAACACGAAGCTTTTCTCAAAAACATGTAAATGTAATTAATTTGAATGTAAATGAAAAAGACATATGAAACATCAATTTCTATATCTCAACATAAAAAATCAAAGCAGGTTTTAAAACAACATACTGTGGAAGTTGAAGGAGGTGGCTGCAAAAGTTTGGAGGAGCTCCCTTGAATGACTCTTGAATAGGGGTCTCCAACAAAAACTCAGAATTTTAAAATGTTGAATGGTTAGCTTGCATTGCGCAATTCTGGTCTCCTATATAAATAATTACGTTGTATAAATTTTAATAGGTAGGTGTAAGTGGAGATATTTGAATTTTGGGAGAAAATTTTGAGTTTGCACTGAAAAAATTAATGGTAGAAGTGATATGAAATGGGTACGTAGAAAACCTAGTTGGTGATTTGAAAGGTGATTTTGGAAAATTTGAAGTTGTTGATTTTTTTAATATTTTGTAATGATTAATTTAATATCATGTATAATTGTGAAGTATGGTTGATATAATTAGTCATTTTTTGTAAAGTTGTATTGCATAGTGAGCCTCAGAATTTGTTTTTGCATTTTTGTACGTAAATTTCAAAAAAGACTGGTGTATATGGACATGGTGAAACCAGTAGTTTGTCAATGAGGGATGAATAATAAAACATCTTTTATTGTAATATATTAAAATATATTTCCAAGTTGGTCAGTTGACAAGGGTTTTGTACATGTCAGCTCACTTTTAATGCAATAAAATATATATTCTGAAAATAAATATATATCTATTTGCATTAACCTATTTTTGGGAAGGTGGCAAACAATATTTATATTGTGGAAATAAATATATCTATTTGCATTCACTTAATTTTGGAAAAGTGGCAAATATTTACTCTACCCATGATGAGATATAATTCTGACTTCACATGAACTTGTCCTATCATATTAATAGAAAGATATGAAAAAAAATTGAATCTTTTATTGTTATTAAGTGGGACTGAGACTGTCACATACCAAACCCACAACACAACCCCAATCTATGAACAACCCAACCCACGATTGACCCCTCTCCCTTATATTAGCTCCATTCCATCCCTTTTAAGTAAGAACAATAAATAGAAATCTTTCTCGACATAAACAATCTCTGTGACGAATAAGCTTTATATTTTCAACAAAATGGTCTGGTAACAGGAAAGATTAGACTTATAGATCGAAAACATGTAAGCTCTTGATGTAGTTCCATACTACCTCTGCCGCAAATTTCCAGTTTTACTCCTAACGTACGGCGGGCGACTGTATAAAGGAGTTTTCCGTTAAGATACTCTCTGTGCTGATTGAAACTATGGTAGAACTGCTATCATCGGATCTGGGATATGGCCAAACAAAGGACGGTCTAAATGGAGGGACCCGGGGAGGCGGTATGTCCCTGAACAGAATTTGTTTTACCTGCCGAATGGTAGGCCGCTCGCCAGGATTTGGATTTGAGCACGCCAGTCCGACCATTAACAAACGCTTTATATCGTCCTCGTTGACAGAGTCTGCCTCAGCCAAGCTGAGGCGGCAGTCAGCGGCTTCCATGAGCTTGTTCTCTCGATGTAAATCCCACACCCACCCGACCAACTCTGGTGCCTCTCCTCCCCACTGAACGGGTCTTCCACAGACCACTTCAAGAACTACGGCACCAAAGCTAAACACATCCGACTCCACGGTCGCCCGCCCAGTAAGAAAGCACTCTGGAGCAATGTAACCCATGGTGCCGGCCACGTTCGTCGGCTTGTTGGTCGTCCGGTTGTGTTCAAGCAAGCGGGCGAGGCCAAAGTCGCCGAGGCGGGCATCGTAGTTAGAGTCGAGCATTATGTTGCTCGGTTTGAGGTCCCGGTGGATCACCTGCTTCTCACATTCTTCATGAAGGTAAAGCAAAGCCGACGCCAAGCCCGAGAGGATGTTGTATCTCTGATCCCAATCCAGTGACCCCCGATATATGTGCTTCTCTAGGCTACCGTTCGGCATGTACTCGTACACCATCATCAGTTGCCGGTTGTCGTGGCACCACCCGAGCAACGGTACCAGATTGCGATGACGCAGCTGGTTGATTATGCTTATTTCCGATATGAAGTCTCCTTTCCCTTGTTTCGAGTCTTTCAACATGCGCTTCACGGCCACCGTGGTTTTGTCCTTTGGAAGGACTGCTTTGTGGACGGATCCAAACCCGCCGCTCCCGAGCTCCGACTGGGCGCTGAAGTTGTGCGTGGCCTTCTTAAGATCCTTGAATTTGAACTCCCGAGGTTGACCCGGGAGATTCTGTATCGTCCCCGTTATATCCGCGGCTTCTGCCCGCGATTTCCGATACTTTATCCAGATTAGGACAATGACCACCAGTGCTGCAAAGAACAGGGCGCCCGTGACCCCAGAAAACGCAATGTATAATGCCCTTCTGGTCCTTGAGGGCACGGGTTCGATAGTCAGGCTCCACGATTTGACACAGTTGAGCTCAATACTCTCGCCCGTGGAAGCGGAAAAGCCGAAATGAACTTTTGACCCGAGAACGCCATACAGATCGAGCGTAACGGAGAGAAGGGGCTGCAAGGGCATGGGAGCCGGCGACATTGCCATGTAAACTTGAAGTTGCTGCTGAACGCCGTTGAACTGTATCCACACCGTAATGTCCTCGCCGCTCGTTAGATTGATCTGTGATCGATCAAGAGATGTTATTTTTGTGGAATTGATGCTATTAACGTTAATTCCGATGTGGTTGCCGTCGGGATCATTGGTGCCATTGTTCTTCCTCGTATCGAACTCAACCGCTACCATCTCATTGCTGTTCAGTCCGTTGATTGAGGAATTGAAAAGCCCCATCCAGAGCCCGTAACTCTCCTCTGGTATATCTTTTACATTCTTGTTAGAAGATATGAGAAACGCCATTCCCCCATCACCAGTCCCGTTCGGCACTGCAATATTCAAAACAAAAGTGGTATTGAAAGATACAGGGGCGCCGTCTTCTCTCCAGAGCTTATATGCTTTATTGTATATCACTCTTCCCGATCTATTAGCCATGGAATATTGTGCATCGGTGTTTAGTGTTTCCTGTGTGACTTGCAAGGCACCAAAAGCTATGTTGGAATTGTTGAAAATGAAAAGGTCGTTAAGCGCTTCATTGAAGGTGGGAAAACTGAACAACTCGCAAACAGTTTGCCCCAGCAAAACATTGATGACTGCAAGCAATAACAGTCCACGGAAACCCATCTGCTCTGCTCTCAAAATTGCTGAACTGATAATATTAACGTGTTCCCTTATAATGACCTTTGGTCAATAAATGCGAGATAGAATGAATAAATAATAATTTGCCTCTAAATTTTGGGAGAGCTTCTACGTCCGTTCTCCTTAATTTCGAGAAGGTACGGAATGAAATACCGACCCTTCGTCACAAGTTTCTTTCTGATAAGGAAGTCAGTCAAAGTACTCATGCAAAATAAAATCGCAGTCCACCAACTTTGTTTTCATCCATGATAATGCTATAAGAGGCAGACGCCATAGTTCATCAGCTCCTCACGACTAATTCAAACTAGTAAAACTTTTGAAATGAATAATACTAAGCAGTTTCTCGTGTTTGGTGAAACGTGCTTTTTGTATTGAAAGAATAATAACAAATTACAGCATCCATGGGCCCAAGATAGCACTAAGTTCATAAAAAGGTTATTATAGGAATAAAATATTAAGGAAAGATGAAGGTGGCTATATATGATCTTTTTAGAAAATTAAAACATAATATTGGTTGCTGTGTACATATCATACGTGAGGCATCTTTTTCTATTCAAATGTCTAGAGCATACCTTTGACTTTTACCATTTGTTTTGTGTTGTACTTTTATCATCTCATTATGATTGATTTTTATTTTTGTTCACTATACTTTCAAATTGATTACTAAAATTAAATTTTATTTTTTATTTAGATTATTTTGGGAATATAAATTATTAGTTATTTTTATAAGTTTAATTTTGTATTTGCAGATTTAATTTATATTATATATATTTGAATTTTATATTTTTTTTGGCTTAGATTAGCTTCTTTTTAATAAATTATTTTTGGTTGATTTATATGTAAAAAAATTTAATTTTTTTAAGTGAAGTAAAAACTTTAAATTTTTTTAAGTGAAGTATAAATCAGTATTACCCTTACATCATATTATCATTGAGACTTCAAAGATGAGAACGAACTACCATTTCAACACACACGAGGATCATTATAATTCAGTTGCTTTTAGAATTCATCTTTTAGAATCATTCTTACCCTTATTATGACCTCACAATATTTCAATTGTAATGTCTCTTTATTGATAAGATTTAAAACCCTAGTTTGAGACTCAGGGGACTCACTTAATAGACCACTGGCATCGCACATTCATTCATAGGATACTAATAAAAATCCTAATTTTATTTGTACAACTCAAATGTATAGTCTGATATGATATCCACTCTACATATACTAGCATAATTAAACTACCTCCAATTTTTTACTAAATGTATTATTAGCCTATTTTTAATGCATTTTTATATCTCATTATTACTTTTACCCTATGAACCAAGGGTATTTATTGTGCCTACATTTGATTCAAAATCAATTTTCATTGTCATCACATGCATTAATGACTCAACACAAAAAACCTTGACGCACTAAGATAAATAAGTCATCCTATATAAACATCCAATTTAGAAGTACTTATACATCTCAACCTCTAAACCTTTCCCACACCAACACTAATAGTGAACACCTTAATAAGATATCTCAATTATTGTATATATATTCATCTAAAATATATTGGAGGGTTATGGTGACTACAACTTACTAGAAGGTATCCATCAACTAATTTTAGGAAACAAGGGTAAGATTGTACTAAACTTGCATGACCTTATTGTGGCATTATTTCCTTTCTTAACTACACTAGAGTTAGGATTAAGTGAGTGTATTTTGAATGATGAGGCTTTGAGATGATACAATAAATTATGTCGTATAGAAGAAAGATGGGTTCAAGACTCTAACAACACCAACATAGTGAATGGAATTTTTTCTTATTAGCATTTACAAAGTGATCTATAGAGGATATAGAGAACCACTTATAGACATCCCACACACCCTCTTCTATCCATGCCATCTAAATTAATACTTGTATCACATTAATTAAAGTATCCCATTTTCTTGTACTACTAAAGTAATACTTTCGACCACATTATTTTAAAATCCTAATATGCATGCACATGATAAGGTATTACTTTAGAGGTGAATTCTTAAGGTTTGACCTAGGGCCTTTGCATCACTCTTTTATAGTTTTTTGCATTTTTATAGTTATCTTCATTTATATAGTGCAAAATAAATTCATTGCATGTTATCTTCTAAAATATTATATAAAAAAATATTTTAAATCTAAGGGCTTTCCATATTGATAAGATCAATGCGAGGGAAAACTTTAAGAAACCCCCCCACTCGATGAAGGTGTAAAATCTTGGCGAATCTTGTATACTTCCCGTTAAAAATATTAATTTTAGTGGCAATTTTTTTCATTTTTTGTGAAAAAAAAATAATGTCCATTGGCGAATCTTTTCTAATCGCTAGAAGTCTGTGGAAAATCCTGGCGAAATGCAATTTTTTTAAAACCACTAAATTTTTTCCATTGACGATTAAAATCTATTTTCAAACTAATAAAATATTTTGATTGGTGAATTAAACCTGTTTTCAAACCAGAAAAAATAATTTTTTTGGTGATTAATTTTTTTTTCAAACTAAAAATAAATTCACTAGCGAATTAAACATAATATCAAACTAATAAAAAAATGCAGTGGTGAAGTGTTGGTGCAAATTCACCAGTGTCATCTTTGTAGTTGGTGGATCAGAGGTTTCAAAAACTTTGAAACTTTAGACTTTGGTTCTAAGGTTCCAAGTTTCAATGACCACACAACATTATGGACCATGATCATTCGATGAATTTTTGATGGATGATTTTAGTTGCATTCCGGAAGTATATCTCTCAAGCACTAGATTTGCAAACTAAAACCTCCAGAATTACACTAGAACTGTTACATTTTTCAGAAATCAATGGTTGAGATTTTATTAATTATTTAGGTATGTCAGTCATCGTGCTCTTGTTTAGTGTTTACCGTTTAATATTTCCTAACTCAGACCAAAATATTTTATGAAAAAGCCTTAAATCTTAACTCTTTAGTCTTGAGGGTCGAGTCTCATCAACCTAGCGATGTCCCCATTTTAAATTATGCACGTGCATAATGTTTTTTTTAAAAGAAGGACCGTTCGATGAATTTTTGATGGATGACTATAGTTGCATTCTAGAAGTAAATCCTTGAAGTACTAGACTTGTGAATTGAAACCTGCGGAATAACACTAGAACTGTTAGATTTTCAAAAATCAATGGTTGATATTTTATTAATGATTTAGGTTTTGTGGTCATCGTGCTCTTGTAACCTTGTTTACCATTTAATATTTCCTAAGTTAGACCAAAATATTTTATAACAAAGCCTTAAATCTAAACTCTTTAATCATGAGGGTCGAGTCTCGTCAACCTAGCGATATCCCCATTTTAAATTATGGACATGGATAAAGTTTGTTTTAAAAGAAGGGTCGTTTGATGAATTTTTGATGGACAGCTATAGTTGCATTCTAGAAGTAAATCCTTGAAGTACTAGACTTGCAAATTAAAACCTCCAGAATAACACTAGAACTGTTAGATTTTCAAAAAGCAATGGTTGAAATTTTATTAATTATTTAGGTATGTCGGTCGTCGTGCTCTTGTAACCTTGTTTACCATTTAATATTGCCTAAGTCAGACCAAAATATTTTATGACAAAGCCTTAAATATTAACTCTTTAATCCCGAGGGTCGAGTCTCATCAACCTAGCAATGTCCCCATTTTTAAAATAACTTTATAGTTTATTTGCATGTGCACTATGTAGCCATCTTGTCATCTATCGTAGGCATACCTTTTAACCTTTTAAGCACTTGTTTATAAGGATTCAAGTGTTGAAATAAATGTTAATTGTCACATCAGTGACAGTGGTGAATTTAAAAATGATAAGTGTGATGTCACACTGATTGTGCTCATGCTAACTTCTATATATACTTCACCAACTTGATGTTCTTCATATCATTTATAATATATTTGGTATTGATTTATTTCTTCTCTATTCTCAATTTAACTGAGATATTATGGAGTCTTCATGGCATGTCATGCTACCCAAATTTTTTTAGGAGAAAAGAAGGGACAATGCATATGGCAGACGAAAGTTGGGTATGGTTTTTACAATTCCTTATGTGCAGGTTGAGAATGCTATAAGAATAATTATGGGTAGGGAATGGCTTCAGAACAACCCTCGTGCTCTATATTTTGAGGTAGATTTGGCTTTCTTTTCCAATTGCATACACATTTTGCTCGATAAATATTTGGTGAAGATGCTGGCAATATGTAATTTATAGCCTTTCATTTACTCTATTTCTTCATTGGAGTTGGCGTTGGAGCATTACAATTTTGAAAGTGGGTTAGCGCTTGTTGGTGGAATCTTCAGGAAAGTGGAATTGCAAGCTTCTATAGCATAGGCTCTTGCCCTGGTTAATATGAGATGGGGTCTGCTATGTGATATGAAAACTAAATCATTAAAGAGTCTAGAGTTTTGGAGGAAGGTTTAGGGTGATTCTCTTTTCTTCTCTGATGTTAATTTGTTAAATTCAATTTACATTCTACTCAAACAACTAGTTGATGGCCTTAGCTAATGTTACAAAAGAAATTAGTAATGAATTGTGTGACGTGTCATGTGTCTATATTTTATTTATTGTACAACGTAACAATTCTTGTAATATGTACTTTGTGACTAGTTTTTTGTCACGGTTAGTGGCTTTTTGGCCATGCTGGTTCTGTACTATGTACTTCAATATTTAGCAATAGATACTTAAATTAAAATGTTTTTCGTGGCTCCATTCTTGTAAATCCCTTTTTCTTTGATCAATATAAGAATGTTAAATGTGGCTTTTAAAACTAATGATAATTATCAACATATAGTTCTGATCATAAGAGAAAAATTTATTGTGACTTATTAGTGGACATTGATAATGATTAAGGTAAAATGAGACATTTAATTCTCTCTTTTCAACATCAAAGTACTCTACCTTTCATTTATTGTATTGAAATTCTTAATTTGGCTGTGGTACTAGGAAACGTTATAGATTAATGCCATATGAATAGCCAGAGTGATTGATTGGATAGATTTATATTGAAAAATGCATGATGTATTATAGAATCGTAGATGATGATGTCAATAATCGAGTGATTTTGACAATCGATAGCTTGTGCGGCACTACCGATTTTGACAATTAACAACTTGTCAGCTTGAGGTACAATTTGCATGTAGCCAGCTTGAGGTACTGATTAAGTTGGATTTTTGGTTTGTGTGAGGGTATGTGCAGGATCATGGTATGCCAAAATGGCAATATTTGTAGGGTGGTGACGACTTTTTTTTCACCCAAAATTAATGAAACGAAAAGGGTTTTTAGAGGAGATTCTCAGCTTTCCAAAAATATAAATTATGACTTAATTTGAATTTAATAAATAATTATTATTCATTTTCTATTAGAATTACGACTAAAGTCCTGATCGATAGGCTGATTGAAAAACATCTATAACTTTCAAACGGTATCATTTTTTTGAATCCAAAACATGCGTCACATTCTATGATTTACATACTATAGGATTAAAAAAAGAAAAATAAATTTCATGAATTTTGACCAAGTTAAGGTGGCCTAATGACGAGTTTTTATATTTTCTAAAAAGTTGTAATAAAAAATTCATAATTAATTATTTACTTGGAAAAAAAATTACAAAAATATGCATCACATCCGACATGAGTCCTCTACTTATATATATAAAATCTTACAAAAAAATATTATCATTTTATTATGGTTAGGTGGTCAGACAGACACCCACTTCTTATTTTTTCCCTGAAACAAGTACTATTGCATTGAAATTTCAAATTTTCACCAAATAGATTTTATTTATTTTTAAATAAACCTAGTATTTTAGAAACTAAATTCAATTTTCTATAAATTATATTCTTACATATTTTTGAAATAATATAGATAACTTATTCAAATATTTACGCCAAGTTGCCTAACATGATTTTCTAAATTTTTGCCACTTAAGGGCCTCGCTTTGGCATACCATGATCCTCACATGCCCGTGAATCACAATTACTACTAGTCAGTAGTAACTATACACGTAACTATACACAACCTCACATGTGATACGTGTGAGGTGTACAAGGGACTAGGCTAGTAGTTGCACTTTTGGTGACACTTTTGGCCCATAAATAAGGATAGTGAGCACAACTAAAATCATTCGTTGAATTTTCATAAGGGTTTTCATTTTGTAGGGTTAATAACTTAATCAGGATTCAAGAAGAAGATGATGCAGTATTATTGGGGATGCTCTAAATTCTCATGCCTCCAGTTATGTAGTTACAGGGTAAAAGAACAATTTCCTTCAAGTTCAGAATGGGTGGAATTGGAAAGAAGTTGATTTGGTTCATCTAACTTCTCAGACAGGTTTTGAACCAGGATGAGGAGCTATGATGGAGATAAGTGATATCCTAGTGCATGGAAGCTGCAATTAGAAGATGGGAGTAGTTTTATTACCCCTCATCGTTTGCATGGTTTCCTAGGCAATTCCCATGCATTTATTTTCAGTGCTCATCTTCTGCATTGGAGCAGTTTTAATACTCCTCATTGTCTACATGGTTGGCTAGGAGAGTCTCTTGCATTTATTGTAAGACACCATGGCTTACCAGGCAAGCTCCAAGCATTTATTTTCAGTGCTCATCTTTTGGATGGGAGCAATTTTACAACCCCTCATCTTCTGCATGAGTCTAGTTCTGAAATGGGCTAAGTACATTTTGTATCTTCACAACTCCCATTTCCCCAGTTTGATTGGTGCCCCTTTCCCCATGCATTTATTTTCAAAGCCCATGGCTAACCCGACAATTCCCATGTGTTTACTTTTAAAGCTCATGGTTGACCAAGCAAGTTCCATTTATTTTTAGAGATACATGTATCACATTTATGTTTTTGACTTTTCACCAGTGGTCCAACATAAGCTTGGTGCTTGAGCTTACATTTGTATTTGTACTATGTAATAATGTGACATTGTAATTTAGTTGTAATAAAATAAATGGTTGTGCTATTAATGTGACATTGCAATTCATTTTATTAAGTCCTATGCAACTTAAGTGCTATTAATGGTTGTGCAATGTCCTATTAATGTGACATTATAATTCATTTTATTAAGGTCTTTGCAATGTTAAGTTTTTGACCCATTGGCCTTGATGTCAATCCTAGCGCATTAAAGTTTAAAGAAAATTTAAAACACATGTTTTATGTTTATTATTTATGGTTGTAGTTGCATTCTAGAATGAAATGCATAGAGTGCTAGGCTTGTGAACTTAAACCTCTGGAATCACCCCATAACAGTTAGATTAACAAAGATCAACGGTTTAGAATTTGTTGTCAATGCAGGAGTAAATCATTAATGGCTTGTTTTAAATATTTTCAGTCATGTGTCATGTACTACCTAATTGTGTGCTATGTAGTTCGTAATTAATGAGTAGATGTTTCGATGTCATTCACTTTAATATTTGGAAAAACAACACTTTTTATTGCTAAGTGAATTTATTTTGAAGTTAGATGGTCAGTACACGGGGAGATTTCAGTCTTCAATTCGCTCATTGCAGTGCACCACCCTGTTCTGGGTTCCACAGTTCCACTTCTAGCAAAGCCATTCCAGTAACCCAGTTTCAAGTTTCAAACTAGTTTCAACTTCAAGAATCAAAATTCAAAATTTGAGTAAGTTAATGAATTCCTATGGCTACGTTTCATCGTTTAACATTTCTTAAAATCTTGTTTTGTCAAACTTTGAAGTGTAGGTTTATGGTTAAGAGGCTTAAGAATTAAGAAATATTAAGGACTAATAGGGAATTCACAAATTTCACATTGTTGGTTGTATCATAATGTCTACCACTAGTAGCAGTACCACTAGAGCAATGTCGGATAAAAAAATACATTATGAAAAATTGCTTAAAACCCCAGGTTTCATTGATGAATACCATGATATTTATGATCCTAAAACCTATGGTAGGCGTACCTCAGAACAAGTATTTTCATCTCAAAATAAGGCTTCAAAGCAAATGTAAGTTAATAGTTTCAGTGCACCGTGGGTAAGTGGATTAGGGCGCATGATGTTACACGAGGTTTTCCCTTGCCCAAAATTTATCATGGTCTATGCCCTAAATTATGATGATAACAAAAGAGAAATTGTTAATAAAGATAGCAAAGAAGAATTGTTATCCATTAATTTGGAAGAACTTGGAAAAGTGTTGGCCTTGGGGTTTACAACCGAAGAATTTGGAAATGTCCACATTGACCTAGAGAAGCTTGTTGGTGATTATGAAGCAGTGGATGAAAAGGAGGAAAATTCTTTCTTAAATAGAATAGTTCAAGATAGAAACAAATTGAAAGGTGATCATAAGCATCGTTATGATTTGGATATTTTTAAACTATGGGCTTAGGATACTATTTTCATGCTAGCATTTTGCCTCAGACTGGATAGGAATTTGGAAGTGGGTGCAAGCCTCCTTGAAATGGTATATAATATCCATTATCATGTTCCACATGTCAAATATAATTTTATTGGGCACATTGTAGAATCCATGCATAAACAATTTTTAATGTTTAAAGGAGAGGTTTTACCAAGACATTTAGGTTCACAACCTACTTGTGCTATCTTTTTCTATTCAAATTTAGAGGAACGTTTTTGACCAACAATCTTCAGATTTATCCCTATAGTAATGTTGAGGAAAAGAAAATGGATCCACTTCCAGTATGTGAATGGACCACTATGATAAGGATGCATGATTCTAGAAGGAACTATAGTCATTTTGTAGACTACTTTTTGGCTCCATTGCATTGAGCAATTATAAATACTCCAATACCTAGATTGCATATGTCATGTAGAAACTACATTCAACTAGGAAAAGAAATACAATTGGCTGATTGGTACTTAATGGAAGAATATACTGTGCTAAGATTTTATGGATTAGAAATATAGCCATACAAACTTCCAATACATGTGACAGAAAGGGTTTTTGCTTTGGAATATGTAAGGCAGATGTAGAGTACTGATGAAAGACACTTTACCATTCAGGGAAGGAAGACCTTATTTCCTTCTTTACCTTTTTCATGTGGAGGGATCACATTCGAGAGAAAAGAATTTAGTGTGGCACATGATCTTTTGAAAATTTTGATTTTGATGCTATCTGTCACTAGTAGTATGATCCATGTGACACCATTAAATCACTGATTGTGCTCAATAAGAATGTTGGAAGTAGAATTCAACATCAAAGTAAACCCTTGCTTGAAAACTTGAGAAACAAGGATTCTTGGGATGAGGTCAAAGTAGCAATGGAGAAAAGTGCTACTGAGAATGGTATTTCTTTTGAACAATTGTTAGTAGAAATTATGGCATTGCATCGAAAGACAATTAGGAGGTACAACAATTTTTATGAAAAAAATCATAAACCATCTAGTAGAGTAAAAATGCCAGATTCTCTAAAGAAGGAAGTTACAGAAAAAAATTGGTCACGATAAAAAATTATTGCCTTTTGGTTTATGAGGAAGGAGCTAGGTGATCCAAGAGCTCTTGCAGAGTATGGAGATAACGAAGAAGATCTTGATTTTAGCAAATTGTGGAATATAGAGCATCCAGATGAATGAGAAGATGAAGAAAGTGATGATGAATCTAATGATGATAGGGAAGAAGAAATCCATGTCAATTTCAAACTTGGTTTAAGTGAGGCCACAAAAGAAGCATTTACTACAGAAGCATCCATAGCTAAAAAGATGGGTTATGAAGGTGGTCCTTTGGGGTCCCAAAGACAAGGCCCTTGGATTGTAATAGTTGTAGAGCATAGAAAACCAACTAATAAATCTGGCCTTGGGGTTGGAGGTGAAAAAGTAGACCTAGGGCATATAGGTCAATTTGTTAGAGCTTCAAATCATCATCCTCATGGTTAGACACAATCACAACTAGGACATGCCAATGGTGGAGGGCTTAGTGCAACTAGCACTGCCTCTGATGGCGATGGTATGGGTAGTAATAATAGTAGTGGTTAGCATGTGCTACAATAGAAGATTACACACAAGAGGAAAACAACACAGTATACCATAGAAACACTAGGTGATCAAGGCATACAGAAGAGGCAAAGGATTTTGACAAGTCCAACTCCAAGTCACACTACTAGTGGATCCACCACAAAGGAGTTATTTCCAGGCACTCCCCGAATTCCAGTTAGTTTGGCTATGACATCATTAGCAACTACAAGTACTCATATTCCTTCTCCATTTAAGCATTCCATTGTTCCTACATCCCTGGGTTTTGATTACATTGAAGAGTTTAAAAAAGAATTAGAATTCAATAAAAAAGAAAACAAGCAATTGATGGAGAATACGTCTGCTCTAACTTTAGAGCTTGCAACAACCATGGTATTATCCACATTTGACACAAGTAAAGAAATCATGGAGTACACAATTCTTGTTCCCACAGTTCAAAACAAACTAACAAATTAGATGGCTCCATCTGAATTTGAGGTGAACAATTTTCAATTAGATTTTTTTGGACTCAGAAATACTGACATAATTAATGTATCAAAGAAGAACAATGGATTGGTGTACACATCATTTCGAAAGAAAGATAGAAAAAAAGGTTGCACACTCAAATTGAAAAGTTACAAGTAGACCTAGCAAATGAGAAAGCAAAGAGGCAAGCAACAGATAACAAGAGAAATTAATTAGAAAAAAGAATTAAAAAATATGCATCTACATCAACAAGCAAAGAGGATAAGTAGAATGAGACTTCAATGAATGAACTAAAGCAAAGGCTAGATGAGAGCAACGAGAAATATGATGAAAAATCCACTACAGAAAAATTAAGACTAAGGATTGCAAATGGAAATGCACAGTGGGAACAAAAATTGGAGAAGGAGAGAAAAATAAATGAAAGATTGGAGGTAGAGCTGATGGAAGCAAAAAATGAAATTAAGTCTTGTCAAAATAAGTTATCTTCATTTTGTACAAAAACAATGAGGCATATGAAACAAAAGATCTGGGATGAAATAATGAAGGGGATCGATCATTTGTGTGACATGTTTCAATTGATTGATGCTATTAGACAACATCATAATAAGCTCAACAAATATTTAATGGACAAAAAAATGTGCTGGCATTAAAGAAATCAACAAATCAAAGTCAACAAATAGTCTACAAAGCCAGTGACAATGTTTTGAAATCAAAAGGGATTACTAATTGGCTTGCTACATCAATGATGTTATCATCTATCATTGAAAAGTGTTTGAGAATGCGTGAAACAAAGGAATATTTGCATTTGACTATAGACCAGATGAAGAAGGTGGATGAAAAGGTAAGGAAATTCACAGAGCTTGGTTTGCTAGAGCCTTTTGACACAAATGAGCGATTCATTGGAAAGAATGATTTCAGAAAGAAGATGGAGGATGCAAGGAAGATTGATTTGGACCAGTTTCCTTAGAACTCAGATGTGGTGACCTATTTCGATTCCATCAAACCATTGCTAACCTTGAATGCACAATTGACTGAACAATCCAAGATAGGTTCCAATTTGAATCATGAATTGTTAACAAATCTTCAAGTCAAACAACATTAGTTAGAAAAAATGACAATTACAACACCTGAAGAGTGGAAGTTGCTAGAAAAGGTGATAAAGTGATTTAATTTTTGATAATATGAGTTTCAAAGTTCCAACTCAGCTCTGTACAGACTTGTCTTTGAGCAAGATTTTGCATTGCCAATGCCTCTATGTATTCCTTCATGTGATAATCAATTTAAAACCTCAAATTCATACTTCAGTAATGTGTTGATGTTTAATTATCTATATTATTTATTATATCATTTGAAGAAAATTTTTGGTAGTGGTTTCAACTTCTAGATACACTTTAAACAATTGTTGATGTTCATTGTTGTATATGCTAGTAATAATATTGTTAATATGTTATTAATCTAATAAGCATTGAGTTGAGTGATGAATCACTGATTACATGCTCAAGTTTTACTTTTAACACAATTAAAATATAAATTGTAAGGTGATTTTAATTCCAGGCATCCATAATCTTAGTGAAATTGCATTACAATTCATACATCAATAATCAATCTTCGTGACTACTTAGCAGATCCAATAAACATTTATATGAATTCATGCTTTAATCAAGGTACTTTAATTGGTTTATTAAACCAGAGCCAAAATTAAAACATACATCAATGCATAATATTAATGACAAAGAAGATTAGTGAAAGATCATTGATCAGATTTCATTAATAATTCATGTAAAATGTTACAACTGGAGAGATGATAGACTCAAAATAAGGGAGAAAAAAAAGCTTAGTCACTAGTCCTGGATGAGTTTTATAACCTTGTCGTGGAGTTCTAAATTTTCATAACTTCTCGATTCTCCGACTTGGTTCACTTTGTTGAGAAAATGAGTTGCAAGTATTTTAGACCTAACCTTTGAGTTTGAGTTATGGTGTGTGGATTTATTCTACTTTTGTTGAGTATTTTTCCATGGATTATCTATTATTGGAATTGGAATGATGGATTTTTGGTTTGTTTCATTGTTGTGGTTACTATAACTCAAAGTCGCGGTTTTGGTGCTTTTCCTAACCTTAGTCGCTAGTCCTCAGAGTTTTATAACTTTGTCGTGGAGCTCTAAATTTTCATAACATCCTGATTCCCCAACTTGGTTGATGGTTCACTTTGTTAAGTTGCAAGTCTTTCTTGGTCATCTTTCTATTTGGTGGGTCGGAGGTTTCAAAAACTTTGAAACTTCATACTTTGGTTCTAAGGTTCCAAGTTTCAACAACCATGCTACATTATGGACTTTCCTTTCCTTTCAAAGGTGCCATCATCTGACACCTCATTGAATGCTATGTACAGACTAATATAAAATATAAAATACAATATAAAATATAAAATATCATAATTTCATGGAATACAACATAAAATATCAACTACAATTTGACTTTGGAATATGATTCATGAAGTGCAATATAAAATAAAATATCATGAAATGCAATGATTCACAATTTTATTGAATACAATATAAAATATCATCAACTATAGTATGGAACAATGGAAACTGATCCTGGGATCCATGAAGTGCAGTATAAATACCTAAAAGCTACTAATTCTCTTCCATTTCCCAAATGGACTTGGGGTCCTCAAACAGACGTTTATCATCAGATAAAGTAAAAGAGTCATCTTGAATTTGATTCCAAGTCTACTCTTCATTTTCTTCGGCCTATGTCTCAAATTCAACATTCATTGTGTGATTTGTGTCAATTTGAACTGTCCCAGTTGCACTGCTACTACCACCCGTACCACCATTTAGAATTGGAGTGTTGCACAACCCAGTCCTTCCTCTTTCACATGTGGACCTCCAGATTGTGAGTGCCCTTTCAAAAGGAAAATTAAAGACATTATACACAGTTCCTTTCAACCTCAAGCAATTTTCCAAATTTTTGTCTAGTTTGTTTCTTAATTTTGATTTCAAAATCCCCAATGTATAGAAAAATATCTCATCCTCCACCGACCCCAATATCAGTTTTTGACATAAATCAGCAATTTTGAAATATTCAGATATCGAACCATGCAATATTTCACTCTAACCTAAGTTTGTCCAAACCTTTTTTATCGATCTCAGTTCAAAAACCTTCTACTTGCCCATGGATTTATACTGGTCCTTCATAGCTATTGCAAATCTCCCAGATTGTTTTCTAAGCTTAGCTTCATTTAAAATTCCTTCTATTTTATGCTCATCGCATGCTACACTTTTCAAAAATTGTTCGATCAATATTTTTACTTGATCATGAAAATATTTTGGGTTCTCTCGGTTTGCCCAAAATTGAGGATACACAATACCTATGGCTTCAAGTATTTCATGTCGAGGGAATCTTTCACGAATCTCTAAGGAAAAAGATTTTTCAATTTCCTTCAAATTATCACCAATAGATTTAACAATGCCTTTAAAATATTCCTCCTTAACAACTACTTCTCTACTAGAGTGTTTGGTTGTCTTACAATGGTACATTGGTATCTCATATCCACGTACATAGATACATAAGTTCCCGCTTGCATTAAACTATAAATAATTATCAGGATTATTAAAATTAGTAATTTTATGCCACATGAAATAATTTGGGCCATCTTGTGTTAGCTCTAGATATAGATGATTGAGGTCCAAGCATGTATGTTTACGTAGATTGGAATATTCATTAATATACATAGTTCTATCTTGGACTTTCTTCACAAGATTTTTCATCTCATCTAGCATGGGGAGAAGACTAGATAAAGTCAAGACTGTCTCTATATCGCTTAACCTATGTAAGAGGCCAAGAGCTTTGTCTACTGTGTTTCGATTCTCATGCATCACTCCAATAAAGGATTGATATTATGAAAGAACTCATTTTCTGGTCCATGTAGGGAGATCCATCTGGTATCAACCTCCTTGAGAAGCTTGTTTCTTGGTGTTATTCCCTCAAAAAATAATTAAAATTTTGTGAAACATTTGGGACTTCGACAGAAGTATGCGTGGATCTCACAGACTAGATTTTCAACTTTTGATACTGTAGGAAAATTGCTTACAATTTTGAATGCTAAATTCATTTTGTGGGCCATGCAGTGAATTCCAAGCATGTATGGTGCACAAGTATTTTATAACTTTGTGCAAACACCGGTCCTTTGACCTTGCATCATTGCAGCTCCATCAGCTCCTACACACACTAACTTTTTGGCAATTGTCAACTCATCCATACCTACAATTTCATTCAAATATTTCTTAACTAGTTCAAATATATTTTGCGATGTTGAATTGTCCTTCATTTTATGAACACAGAGAAGATGAGCTTGGTGAAAATGTCATTCTATAGTATACAAATGCATATAGACCCAAGAAGTATTGTCTACCACAATAACTTCATCTAAAGATAATGCAATTAAATTTGAATATTTTACTTTCTCCTTTAAATATTCCATTTCAACTACAACAAGACACTTTGCCCATTCCCATCCAACATTTACTAACCAATGTGACAAGGGATAGTGAGGAACATTCAAAAAAGATAATAAACTATAATATTCTGGGTAGTTTGTCATAGGACGCCCTCTGGAAAAAATATGAAAAACAACACTCATGTGAATAGTTTTTGACATATTTGTTGCTTCCATTACTTTTCCAAATTGAGCCTCAAGTGTACCTTTACATGCAGCAATGTTCGACATTTTTTTTTCATGCTCTTCATAATCTGTGTCATACCTAAAATGAAGACATTCTTCCTTTGATTTCCATGATACGAATGATTGTTCCTTTTCGTCTATGATTTTTTTTTCATAAAATTTACCGATATGCTTTTTTATAGTGTCAATATTTAGTTGCAACATCTTGGCTCTTCCACATTTCCAACTAAAAATCGTACATTTTTCCAATGTTTCCTTTTCAATATTGTTTGAATTGCCAATTCCCACTGGTTTCATGAATGGGTAATTTGACAACCAACCAAGTTGAAACTTTGTCATTTCCCACTCGCGCCCCATTTTTTATTTTCTTCTTCTTTTCTTGCTACCAACATCATCATCATCATCCAACTCAATTATCTCATTCTAGTTAACCATGCCCACGATATCCCTTGGAACATATTCTGTGGTATTGCCATCCTGATTTGATACACTTTGATTTAAATCAATGACAATCTTAACTTCACCTTTCGGTGGCGGTGAGGTATTGCGAATGCTACCAATATTTGGTAGAAGAGTTGATGATGTAGATCCATCTTAACCTGATGGATAAGAAGCTTTGGTAATTCCAAAGTAAGATTGTATGGTACGTCTAAGTTTTTTCTGTTTTGATGGCCTCCCAATCTCTTCACAACCCTGAGGAGTGGCAGGAGTCTCTTCACCACTCTGAGGAGCCTAAGGAGTAGTAGGAATTTGAGGAGTGGCAAGAGTCTCTTCACCACCCTGAGGAGTGGCAGGAGCCTTACCCTTGTTGCTTGAGTCGCTCAACATATTGATCTCTGATTCGCTTGACATATTCATCTCTCACTTCAAATAAAAACTAGAAAGAAATGTATTCTTGTTTAAGAAGGATAAATAACAATATTATAGATCCTATTCCATACTCAATATCATCTTTAAGACTGAAGCAAGAATGGAAAAGAGATAAAGAAAACTTATTATTATAACTAATAACACTATGAAGAAATGATCACTCACCTTTAAGTCTATGTTTTTGAATTTTGCTAATTTCCGAATTGAGAAGTAGAACCTCAGAACTGAAAAAAATGTGTAAGAATAAATTACACTTTCGATTGTATTTATATCAATCCATGATTCCATATTTGTAAAATTTTGCAGGATTTTTAAATGGTATATTAAAAATTTGGCGAATCTTGTGTGCTTATACAATGATACGTTGTAATTTTCAAGGCGAAATGTGTCCTCATATGTAATTATTTTTTAATGTCATTGGTGAAATAGGTCCTCATAAGCAACTATTTATAAATTTTAATTGGTGAAATGGGTATTCACAAGAAACTATTTGTAAATTTTAATTGGCAAAATGGGTCCTGATACAATGTTGTTTTAATAGTATTGGCGAATATGTAGGTGTTTTATTAAATTCTTTTGGGATTCCAAGTGAAAATATTAGTCGGTCCAATTGAAATGTGTAGTTTGACAATGGAAAATGTGTTGCTTAAATATGCCTCATAAAAAACTCATTGGCGAATGGACATGCATTGGACCTATAGTTCGTAAAATCTTGGTGATTTGGACACCCTATTGGGTGCGAGAAATTCACCAATTTTGACTTGGCTGATTCCTATAATTCACCAATTGGCGAAGATTCACCACTAAATTTTCCCCTGATCAATGCCTAGCAATATCCCAAAAGTACTTGTCAACACAAGTTATCTCTTATAATAGATACAAACATCGAGGTAAATATATTTATGGGAACAATTTCTTAAAGATATTAAGTTAGTTTACATAGTAAATTTCTATTTTAGCATACAAAAAATAGATTAGCAAGCACATAACTACTTTTTAAGCATACAATGATTTTAGTACTAAACATAATGTAGCATCGTAAATTATCACCCTTGATAATTTCAAACTATATTGACACTATATTCTCCTATAACATTAATTATAATAATAATTTATTTATTTCAAATCCAGATTGGAAAAGTAAATTAAAATTCTCAATATCCTAGTAAATTTGGCCAAAAATGCCCAGTCAATGGTGAGGGCACCCTATTTCAATATTTATTATTTTTGTGTTGACCCTTGGATATTTAGAAAGGAGCCTAGACCAGCCTATGTCCAAAAGGATCAAGTGGGATGCATATATAAACAAGTTTCCCTCTCCTTTGAACATTAGAAGGAAGCATTATGAACAAGGCACTACTATGATCAGTCATGTTATTATTGTGAAGATGTATATGAGTTATCCTCTACATGCTAGCTACAAAAATCAATTATGTTATGTGGACTATCCTCTTGTAGGTCTTCAAGTAATCCACTCATACATCAATCAAAATTTTGTGGCTAATTATGGTGTGGAAATCACTTCGATAGAGTTTTCACTCAATTATTGTTTTCCCTCTACCTTACATAGAGTAAGCCCTATTTACCATCATCATTTGTTGTTTGTGGAGGTGGAAACACAAAAATGAGGTTTGACTTAGGTAAGCCCCTGTGTAGCACAACCTTTTCTCCTATTTCCATGTGTACAAGTCAAATCCAGAGGTGTTATCAATATAATGATAAAAGAAGACACAAATTAGATTATGATATATCATTTGTAATTTAAAGATACCAGAAATTAGCATTCTTCCTCAAGGGTGCCCTTGCCCTTGACCCTCAAAATCAAGCTCAATTTTAATGTGCAGATTTTTGTTTGTCTTCATTTCTTACATCTATGTTTACATTCCATTAATTTTTGTTTTTCTAGGTATGAAAATTTTCATTTTTAGATATAGGGAACTTTTATGTCAAATAGGCTAATTAAAACACACACTTCAAATTTCTCCTCTTTTCAACATAATAGAACAAAACCCTAACAAATTGGCTCTCCTCTAAGGTAGCTAGTCAATCATCAAACCCTAGTTGGTTTGTGTTTGAATGTAGGGGAAAGAAAATAATTGATCCTATATATTCTACTTGTTAGATATTTAGGATATCTTTTTTCTCACTACATTTTGGTGAACCTAATATATCCTACATTTGTAATATTTTGATTTATCAACATATATTCTAAAAAATAATAAAAGTACTAGTTATTTGAATATATTTTTATTTATTTACATTAAATGCTTCATTTTTAAAAGAGAGCATTTGCACTTTTTTCAATAAAAACTAGGCACTAGTATTTTCAAATTAAATCAAAATTGCAAAATATTTTTAATTTAGTTGCATAATTCCAATTTTATTTTGCTTGTTTAGGTCTCAAAATCTAAGTTATTTCATTTCAATTTACAAATTTTGTATATTTACTTTAGAAAATAGAGCACTTAAAGCATTGTGTTCCTCGTTGTAGCATCATAAATTGTCACCTTTGACAATTTCGCACTACATTGACACTATTTTTCTTACATAATTAATTATAATAATAATTTATTCATTTTGAGACAAGATCATAAAATAATATTAAATTCCCCGATTTCCTAATAATTTGAGAACAAAATCACCCGGTTAAGGGTGGGGTAACCCTTGACCTTAAAGGTGTCCATCTCAAAATTTAATTTGGTGTTGACCTTTTGTGGTTTTAAAAAGATCCCAAGTCAGTCTATGTTCAAAAATGTCAATTGGAATGCATATATAAATAAGTTTTATTCTTATTTGAACATTACAAGGTGTAGCATTTTTCTATGGAGATAGCCACCAAAGATCTAAAGGCATATGGAAAGTACAAAATACTCAGATGATCAATATGATAAGAATAAACTATATTCCTATCAATGAATGCAAAAATAATCAATGGATTTGGTTAGAAAGTGTGAGAGACCCTTCGGGTATGTGCAGGATCATGATGGGCCAAAAAGTGGCAATATGATAGGTATGTGGCTGACAACTTTTTTTTTACCCAAAATTGATGAAACAAAAAAGGTTTTAAAAGGAGATTCTCAACTTTTCACCAATATAAATTATGCTTTACTTTGAATTTAATAAGTAATTATTATTCATTTTCTATTCAAATTACAACTAATGTCCTGATTGATAGACTGATTGAAAAACATCTATAGCTTTCAAATTGTATCACATTTTTTGAATCCAAAACATGCATCATATTCTATGATTCGCATACTATAGGATTAAAAAAGGAAAAATTGAATTTCATGAAGTTTTGACCAAGGTAAGGTGGTCAAACATACGAGTTTTTTTATATTTTTTAAATTTGTAATTAAAAAATCATAATTAATTTCTTTATTTGGAAAAAAATTACAAAAAAATATGCATCACATCGGGACATGAGTCCTCTACTTATATCTAAAATATTATTAAATTTTTTAATCATTTTATTGTGGTTAGGGTGGTCACACAAACACCTACTTATTTTTTCCCTAAAATTTACGTACTACTGTGCATTGAAATTTCAAAATTTCACCAAATAGATTTTTTTATTTTTAAACAAACCTAGTAGTTTAGAAACTACATTCAATTTGCTACAAATTCTATTCTTACATATTTTTGAAATAATATAGATAACTTATTCAATTTTTTACATCAAGTTGCCTAACTCAGATTTTTCTTATTTTTTTGCCACTTAAGGGCCTATTTTTTCCATGATGATCCTGCACATACCCCTTGGTTATATAGCCAAGGAGAGACATAAGATTCCATAAGATTACGTCAATTTTCTTAATCTTATGATATGAGACAACTTATCATAACTACCTAGGAAATGATAAAGTCTAGACATGACAACTAAGTCTTCTAAAACGAATCTTGTGACTTGTTGTGTGGTCTCACAACATGCCCCATTTTTCTCTTTGGAAAAATGTGGACCCCTTATTTTTCATGTTCCCTTTCAATTTCATTTGCTTTGGCATTGTTCTACAGCTTGGTCTATTGTTGGTCTCATTTTCAGTTTTGCTTGGTCCTTGTTTTATTTTATTTCTTTCCTAGATTCGATGTTTTGGTCTTGTCATGAACTTTAACATATTACCAAAAACTAGAATCTTGGGGTTGTGTGGTTGCATCAAGGTGAATTGTATCTTCATTTGGTCCTAGCTGCACCTGGTAAGTCATGCACCGAAAGTGTCAATCCCAGTAATATCATTTTCTTCTTGTATCGTAGTCCGGTATTTTATTTCATTCATTTTATTCTAAATTGAAAAACTAGAGAGTCTATTTTTGAAATGTTGTAATATCTCTTGAACCCAGTTCCTCATATTTCCTTTTGTTCTTGTTTTTCTCTGAAGCTTGGAGGTAAGTGCCCTAGATTCTGGTATTTCTCCTAAAATTTTGATAATGGAGGTTCTAATCCCGGTGATCACAAATTGATCACATATCATTAATGTCTTATACCTCACCAAAAGATTAGAGTGACACCAAAGTACCACGTATGATCATCGTGCCATCTTTCTCCTCCAGTGGCGAGCCTGCATAGAAATATTGGCGTTCGTAATTTGAACTCTAATTTGTAATGATTGCACCTTTATTCAAGGAATTAATGCATTATATCAGGTAATTAATGAAGGTGGAAAACTACTCCCATGTACTTGGCACCACCTTAAGCATGCAATTGATTTTGTAACACTCCACTTCACATCATGCTACAAATTTGCAAAGGACATTGAAAGAATGAAATAATACTGGCGTGCAAGGAGAGGTAATTTTGAGAAAATGAGAACACAACTACCAAGGGTTTTGGAGTTCTATTTTGTAAATATAGTCCTTATCAACTAGAACCAGGTATGTTTCAAATAACTGATTTTCTGTTAATTATTTTCATACATGAAAATATTGAAAGATGATATTTCCCTTTAGAAATTGAAATGTTGTTCATTCTTTGATTTGAATTTAGTTGAATGGTGAATTGAAAGTTTTATGAATTGTAATTTTTTTGTTAAATTTAACCCTAACTTTCACACAAGACACACATTTGAAAAATGCAAACCACACTAGTGAAAATACATACTTTTGACGCAAGGGAAGAAGATGAATTTAAATATTACAGTTTGCAAGCCATACCAATCAATGTGGTAGTTACAGACACTCATATGGGGTGGACTTATAATGACAAAATTTGCACTCAGGTATGATAGGAAAATGCTTCTTAGTGTGTTGGAAATGTTATAGCAAATGGGCTACTTTCAGTAGGATGGTTTCCACCAATAACGGAGGCCTCTGAGTTGGTTATGCAATGCATGAATTATTATAACCCATATAAAAGAGTTCTTGAAAAAGAGGGGAGAATCTATGAAAACCTCTCACAAAAGGGAATTACATAAACATTTGGGCTTCCTTTTTTCACCCAGATGTATAATGTTGATATGAAGGAAAAGGCCAAAACATATCAGAATGTTGAAGCCCACAACAAAGAAATTATGAGTACCCAATGGTTCCAAGAGTTGATTACACCATACACCAAAGTAATTCAATAGTCTATATTTAACCAAGAAATTCAAGATATTGTAACTCTTCTAAGCAGGATGACTAGTTTACGAGATGGTTGTAAATTTGAACCTTAGATGTTTGTAATAATATTCGGACTGATGGAAAATCCCATGCAAATGCATTGGGGAAAGTTTATTAGTGACATATTATATGAAAAGATAATGGAATTCCCCAAAACCAGATGTTTCTATATGTCTTCATATGTGATTTATTCTTGTGCCATGAGGGCAAGCAAACAAGGGTTGAAAAATATTGGTACTCTGGGCAGGGAAGTAGGAAACAGTTTGGTATATGCCCATTTACCCCATATCACTATCCAGATACAAAGAGAATTACAGGATAGTTAATGATTTTTTCTCCATGAAGCTGGTCAGAATATTGGAAGGTGATAAAACCAAAAGATTGTCCTTGGAGGCACAAAGTTCCATTAGACCAATGGGAGTTGATATATTCAATTCCCCACTTACTCCTACATTAGGATAGAAGGGTTTGATGGAAAACCTTTCATGCTGCCCAAGTATCCAATAGAAAAAAAAAATTATTAGAACTTGTGAGATAGTTAAAACCATCTCAGTCTCTTTAGAGCAATGCTAACAAGAAGGCCTCCTTCAGATTTCCTATTATGGTAGGGAATTATAAGTGCAATGCAATCAAGGTATCTGACCTATGTGAAGAAGAATTAAGAACATATAATTTTGAGTATTTTCCACTTCAAAGAATGTATTATGATATTGAAGGGAATATTTTCAAGGCTATAGCTAGTTACCATGCTCATGTCCCACACCTAGAAGATTATTGGCTTAATTATGAAGATGAGCACAGAGTAAAAATAAGAAAATATCAAAGATTGTCTTTAGAGTTTGCTTGGATTCTTATGCTCCATGACATTCTAGATTAGTTGGAAGAGGATGATGGACAAGTGTTGAACAAAGCCTATAACAAAGAAAGAGTATATGATGAACCCATCCCAAACCCAAATTATGATGGTGAAGAAATGACATCAATTAATGAGTTCTCTAGATCAGTTCTATTATACACTCAACACCGGATAAATGAGTTTTGTAAAGCTTTAAGAAAAAGAGGAATTGAACCAACATTCTCAGAAGACAAAAGAAGAAAACAAAGAAATGAAACTGTATTTAAGAGTGGAGAGCCTGTTAGGAAGAAAAGGAAAACTAGTAAGGTGGCTCATGGTATAAGGATAGAAGAAAGAACCCCTAAAGCTTCAAAACAAGAAGTTCCCATAAAGCCATCTGATAAACAGAAAGATGCAGAATCAAGCAAAGATAAGTCAAAAGCAAGACCTAAAGGTGCATCTTTATCTATAGCAAAACCAAAGGTTAAACTAGTTATTGTAGAAGAAGCAAGAGTAATAGAAAATGTTGGCACACAGACCAGATCGACATCTCATAGGGTTGCAACACTATTTACTTCTCCTCCTTCTGTTAACATGGCTAGTATGAAACAAGCATTGGGAGGAACTCCTGTGGTTTTGGATGAAATTTTTGAGGCATGTGAATCCAAAATTAAAGAACAAATGGATAAATGGGGTGCCATGTGGGAGAAGGTAAGAGAAAAGAAAGGTAAAGATAAGCCCATGGTACAAATAGTGATAGAAGATATTTTGGTTACAGGTTCCAGTCCTATAAATGTTGAATAAGAATAATTCATACAAGGAACACTCGCTTCAGAAGTAGGGAACCCTGAAGTCCTTGAGATGGAAATAGGGGAGATTGCAGAGTAAGATCCTATTGATGAAATGATTATTGAAGATACTTTTGATTCTCAGCCTTCGCTTGGGAATGTTACAAATGATAATGAAAAATTGTAGGTCTTTACAGAATCATAAAAGGATCGGGTTAAAGTTGAAATTGAGAAAGGAGAAGCTACATAGGTTTCAGGTAATGAAGTTAGAGATGAGGAAAACCCTAGTGTAGCAGAGAATAAATAAAATAATGTCTAGGAAACTAATGTTGAACATCTAGATAGACAAGAAAATTTAAGTCTTCAAATAGAGGAGACCGTTCCAAACCCTAGTAATCCCAAATCTATGCCAGAAATTGTTGAGGAAATTCTTATTTCAGAGGTTCAAGTGACAGATAAGTTTGGAGAAGTAAGAAAGGAGGTTCCTAAATCAAGTCAAAACTAGGAAAAAAGTAATGTTGTAGAGGTAGAGCGTGATGGAGATGCACCTGATTGGTTGATTAGGGAATTAGCTTCGCCAATGGAAGTAGAAATATTGCCTCTATATCTTAATAGTTTCATACAGGAAATAGATACTCCTAAACCTAGGCGTAGATCTAGAATGAAACATGTCATATAGAGAAATGCAGATGGTGACATAACCATCCATATAGCTACTCCAATAGTTGAAAGAAACATGCATGAAATAATTCCTAAGGAGTATATAAGATAACAGGTATTAATCTTCGACACTCATCTTGGAGGTAAGAGTTGGAAGAAATAAAGGTGAACCTAGATACCACTATTTCCAGAGTAAAAAAGTATAAAAAGAAGAAAAGAGAATTAAAATAATGGGTTGATACCTTGGAAAATTTTATAAAATCTCTAACCCTCTCTGGTCAAGCACAAACTGAATTTCCCCAATATCTAGTACTAATGTCACAAGAATAGGTGGATGCAATTGCGGTAGTTCACCACAAAATGAATGTATTTGAAGAATAGATTGAGTACTTGGGTGAGATAGGGAGAAGAACTCATTACAGATGCAATAGGGAAGTATAAGGAAGCATACTGTAGGCTAGAAAAATCCAAAAAGGTTTGAAAGTGAATGCAGGTTTCGCCAAGAACAAGTTAATGATGAAAGGTGAAATATTGAAATTCTCATACAAATGGATGTTCAAGAATTAATGCAAGGAAATAAAATTTCAGAGCAAGAAGTTCTATTACCTGAAAAATGGAAAAAATTGTTGAAATGGGAAGGTGACATGCTAATGCAATGCATTGAAGGATTTGAAAAGGTCACCATGGAATGTAGAAAATTGCTTGATAAAGATCAAGATTTTATTGAATTGTTAGAACACCAAGGTTATGATCCCCAAATGCTAGGATAGGATGGTAAAGAAGCTAAAGCCTTGAAAGAATGGATTGAGAGGATAAATAGAGAACTCATTCAGCTATTAACCCAAGATGTCATTGAAGAGATTATACAGTGCAAGAACACTATAGCTAGATATGAGACAAACAAAGTGCAAAGGAATAATATTGTACTCTAGATATCTCAAGAATACACTAGGCTCAAACTCATTTCCAAGGCAGTGCAAGGGATTTCAAAAGGACATATGCATCAAACGTTGATTGCTTTCTGAGAATATCAATCAAGGAAAGGCGAAGAGAAGATCCTAGATCCTAAGCCCTAATGATGAAAGAAAGAACCAGATACCAGAGGAGTTACAAAGATATTTGTTTAAGTTATGAGTTTTGTAGGTTGTTCCTGGTCCCAGTAGATGTTTCCTATCCGGTATTTTGAAGAATGCTAGTAATATTGATTTATGTAAAGTATTGCGAGCTGGAGTAAGAGCTGAAAAGTGTTGATGCTGATGAAGCCAAAGCTTTGACTTCATTTGGAATATTCTGATGATAGTTAGCATATGCCACGTGATACATTTTGATTTGTTATTTCTTATTCTTTGGATAAACTCTAAGTTTGAACTCTTGAGGACTTGTTCCTATAAAAGGCTGTTTACTGCTTTATTTTAATTTTAAGCTCAAAATTTATGGATGTCGGAAGAGCCAAAAATTCTTTAAGTTTTGTTCTTTTTTCATTTTTTTTGAATCATTCTAGTGTAAAAATTTGTATGCACGTAGACATTGATTAATATCAGAGCCAATTGGATAGCTACCTATCGAGCATGAATCTTTTGTAGCTAGTTTTGTTAGTTCAACCGAACAAGACTATGTGTTGCGCCATTTAAGGGTGCATGCAGAACCTACTCGGTGTCCAAACAAAAATCCCTCCCTTTAAAAAATCACACTGTTTTATATGTAGCTTTGAAACAATCTGGTGAAGTATAAAGTGGTTTTCTCTGTTTTAGTTAATTCTTTGGGGCATGCATGGAGAATAACCAGGAGAAAATTTTAATTTTTAGTGTTTTACGCTTTATTTTAGAATGATGTTTAAATTTCTTGAAAATTTTCCAAAAACTAAGTGAATGGATGAAAATTTGTTGAAAATATTTCATTTTCTATGAAATTGATGGATGCTTAATGCTAAATCTACTTAAGTGATAGTAAGGAAATTGTTGATGTTCATGAAATATTATTTCAAATCTTTTGATTTCATGAATTTTGTTCTTAAGTTCCAATTGAAAACTCAGTGTTTGATATATATGATGCCAATCAACCATATTCGCTTTGAGATTAATAGCAATTGTATCTAAGGGTTATTTTTAGGATTAGATTCAATGAATTGAAAGCACAATAATAAAACCTAAAGAAGTTATGAAGCACAAAGAAAACAAATAATAATGAAATGATTATACCAGATTCGTGAAGCTTCCATGAATCACCTCCATAGCACCTCCTAGCTTGCAGCGTAAGATTTGATGCCCTCAGATCGAGTGTGTGAGCAATTTGACTATGCCATTGTCCTATGTAAGTTTTGAAGGATTTAAGTAAAATTATGCCTATGCCTATGACAAATGATAAATGATGATAAATGATAAATGACTATAATGCCTATAATAACAAAGTGGTCCCAAAATTATGAACAAAATTGTCATTTTATAGAAAACACAATTTTGAATGGACGGACGAGATTGACTCTTGACAGAAACCTAAAATCAGAGGTCAAGATTTCATTTGATAATCCCTAATTAGGGTTAGGGAAAAATCCTTAAGTGAGTGGTCAAGATGTCATCTGAGAAAATCATATCGGCGATGGAGAAAAGATGAGATAATTAATTTCAAAAATAAAGATTTTCAAAATTAAGAAGATAAGAGACTACCTGCTTTGTGAGATTTGAAAAATCAGATAAAAGATAGACTGAAAAGCAAATTTGATCAAATCAATAACCTGCTTGCTTTATTTGATTTTTTGAAGAAAGCTACCAATTAACTCAAAATATGGATTTTGTGAAATAAATAAATAATCTTTTTCAGATTATTTACCAAAATGGACTGTCAGTTAAGATTGCGATGACATTTTAAATAATTTCATTTATTTAAAATGAGATGAATATTAATTTTGTCAATTAAATAATTAAAGATAATTATTTAATTTAGAAGATAAGATTAATTAATTAAATAAATTAATCAATTCATTTAATTATGACAATTAGTGACATATTAAATAAATAAATAAGATTTATTTATTTAATAATCAGGAAGAAATAAATGAAGAAAGGTAATTAAATAAATTTAGAAATTTATTTAACTAAGGGAAGACTTAGACAATTAATGATGTATTTAATAAATAAATAGAATTTATTTATTTAATAATCATGAAGAATAAAAGGACATGAATTAATTAAATAATTATGAATTATTTAATTAATAGTCGAATGTGGACCAATGACATAATTAAGTGTCATAATTATGCTAGGACGAAAGTGGTAAAAATGAAGCTTGCAGGCCTAGGTCATTTTTAGGTGTCTACATTTTGCCCCTCTTTGTCATAATGTCGCTTGTCGCGTTGTGACAAAGAAAATAAGTCAAAGATATTCCCCAGTGCAAAATAAGATGAGGAAGAATGACGAGGAGGGTTACGGTATGCCCCCTCGAGAGGACAGACAGGTTCCAAGAACATGGGTGTGCTCTCAAAATTAATGAGAAGACTAGAATATGAAGAGACACAGAAATGTTAGTGCAAAAGATATGGATGATGATATGGATGCAATGCCTATATGAGATGGGCGAGAGAAGATGACAAGACAAAAAGAGATGCATGTTAGTTCCTAGACCAAATCCTTCAAAACATTGCCATAGGACTTTAATATTTATTGCTCTTAATCATTATTGGGTAGTAAAAATGACACAAATGGACAACAAACATCATGATATGACATAGTCCAAGGTGTGCAAGGTCATCCACTTGAAAAATAGACAATCAAAAACAAGGAATGTCCTAACTCATACTAAAGGTCATGTTGCCCTAGTCTTTTTGTCGAGACAATCCATAGACAACAGTCAAAGAAAATAAAATAGGCCAGGAGATGTCATCGCACCTCTAAATCCTTTATGGGACATCCTCAAGGTAGCTAGTAACATGACCAAAAAGACAAGACAGTAAAAATATAAGACAAAATAGCCAAGATAGTCAAAAGATAAGACAAGATAGACTAGAAAGATTAATAGCCATTTTATTTTGTTTGCCAAAGATTGATTTCTTGTCGGTTTGACAATTTTGATAGTTTAAGAGTTTTGCCAATTTGACGGTGTTGACAGTTTGACGGGGCCTATTGTCAGGAAGGACACATCCTGATAAAGGGAAAGGACATTTTGACGAGGTCCAAATCTGAGGACACATCTTGAAGAGGACCAAAGAGTGACGAGACTGACATTGTTTTGACTAATATGTTTTGGCAAGTTGACTGATGTTGACTATATGATTGATTGGACTGTGTTGTCTGATTTTGACCAATTTTGACATTGAGGTTTCGAATGACTGTTTTGTGTTTGAGTTTGACTATGTCTGACTTATTTGACCGATGTGACGATTGTGACAAATGCCATGATTTTATTTGGACCAACCTAAAAGAACTGACCTAATGTCTTGGGGACTCATCGACTGATGGCCTTGCCTACGTAGCAAATGCGCAGAGACACCGTAGTTTGACAATGACATGGACTGACTGACATGACTAACTTTGACTCCATTTTAAGGATTTTGACATTGATTTGGATGTTTTTGTGTTTTTCTTCAGGACATTTTCTGAAGTTTTTTAGGTCTTTCTTCAAGACATTTTATGATGTTTTTGGTCTCTCTTCAGAACATTTTATGATGTTTTTGTCTTTTTTCAGGACATTTTATGATATTTTTGTCTTTTTGTCGTTTTATGATTTTTTTGCATTTTGAGATTTTAAGAGGATCATGACAAATGCATATGACTGATGCCTACACATGAGAATCCAAGGACAAACATGATTGTGCCCCTAGTCAAGCTGAATACCAATTGACAGGTGATGACAACGTTGTTTGACGTGGGAAGGATGCATCCTGAAACAACGTGAGGACGATGACGATAATGTGATGAAAGTATGGAGGTCTACAGCCAGGCCAAGAACACAGTCAAGTAAAATTTTGGATAATGTGCTTGTATGGATTAGACTCATTGCATTTTGAATGACTTGGTTAGGACTAGATGGGATGATGATTATCCTTAGACTGTTTGACAAGGGAAAGCCTAGATAGGTGACATACATGAAAGGATAAGAGGTGGCCTTGGTAAAGGATGGGAGACATGAGACTAAGGGAATTGTCATATGATTTTCAAGGACTATGTTGTACAAGGACAATAAGACTATGATGATCAATGACATGATGTTTCGTGAATCGTGTATGACCGAAGGATAGACATGTCAAGAGTTTTTCCAAAGCATGATTTATGTGTGCCAGTTTTATGTCAAGACCGAGGTAAGTGGGAAAATGCATGGAAATGATAGGGCTTAGATGGACGTCAATGTCATGAGGAAGGCATGGGAAAATGAGACGACTTGGCCCCAAGTATAAAATTCCACATAGACGATTTATTTTACACATGACGCCTGTTTGCTAGGTTTTCATCATGGTACTTATCCAGGGCACCTGTTTGCCAGGTTTTCACCGTAGGATGAAATTTTTCTCTTTACTATTTTCTTGAATTTTTTATTTTTTTGGTGTCACCAAGACGCCTGTTTGCCAGGTTTTCATCAAGGTGACGATGTTTTACATTTTTCAATTTTTATTTATTTATTTATGATTTTGTGGATAGCCTGGATGCTTTAGATGACCACTGCCTATTCTGAATCCATTGATGGTGCCGATGTAGAGACTGGTGCCATGATATGCCAATAATAACCTTGTTGAAGGAGTTGTCTTGTTAGGATCGTAGCGCTTGTATACAACTGATCAATGTCATTATGGTCCTTTCTAATACTAGAGTTGGCCTTATCAGAATACGCACATCGTGATAGAGTTCCATGAGAGTCCTTGCGGTAAAGAGTTGATGCCAAGATGTGACGGATTTGTGACGTAGGATCATTGGACTTTAGACGAGATGTAGGCTTATGACGAATGATGGTAGACATGGAAAGATTGTTTGGATGTTTGAATGAATGACTTTTTATTTTCCAAACTTGGGATGGTGTTTAGAACCAACACTTTTATATGCCTTGATTGATGACCATTTTGAAGGAGGTGGACATGTGTTATATGTGGGATTCCTCTTGTCTTATGGCTCCACATTGTGATTGAATTTTTTATTTGACTTGGTGTCTTTGTTTGATCCATCTTTCTTTGGGATCCATTTTAATTTCATTTGTCCACTTGTCCTTTTGTTTGATTCAATGGCCTTTGACATTTGATTTTGATCTTTTGACTTGTAAGACTTTTGTTTTTGTTGGTTCCAAAGGGAAGGTTTATTTATGATGGAATGACGGTTCATGTTGTGGGTGGAGGGGGTGTTGGCAACAATCTTATGACAAGGATTTCTCATGGACTCCATTTTGACATTTGTATCTGACAAGGTTGCCCCCAGTATCGAGGAGGTGCCATTGACATCATTTGATTTGTTGTATGAGGAATAGCCAAGACCTTGATGTTTGTAATTTTCCTAAAGTTGTATTGGTTCTAGAATGCCTTGCTCATGTATGCCTAGTCCTTTGCCTTGATATTGCATGCTTTGATAGATTCTATTTGCGATGGGGTATTTGTTGTTTTGAAAGCAAGATGCTAACCCATCATTAGGTATGTGGATATTGTCACTTGTAATATTTTCATCTGCAAGAAAGCCTGCTCTGACAAAGATAGATGACCCTAGTTGATAAAGTGTCTTAGCTTCATTGTCATGTTGGACATATTCCTGACTGATATCTTTGGTCTGATCGTGTGACATGTCAGGTTTAGATGATTTTGTTGGTGCTTCCAAGGAAATGTCGAAGCCATCATTATGTTTAGTGTCATAGAGCCCAATGATTTTAGCTATAACTTGATCATATGCAAGCATGTCCCTAGTGGAAGATTCATGTTTTGGAGGAATATCGTCTATGTGTCCCATGGAGGAAAATGTCTCATCGTGGGAAGTGTCAATAGTTGAGGCCTTTATAGGGTCGGAAAGTGTTTGAACATGAATGGCATAAAGGTCAAGGAGTGGATCGTTTTGGATTTCTTGGTCCATGGTAGGGTCTTGGTCGAAGATGGGGTTTTCATGGATTTGGACTTCTTGGTCAATGGTAGGGTCTTGGTCAAAGATGGGGTTGTCGCGAATGATATAGTCAAAAATAGAGTCATTTTCAAGAAGAGGTTTGTTTTGGATGTCATGATTGTCTTGAAGGACTTCATGGATGGACTAAAAGATAGGGTCATGGGATGGACTACCTTGTCCTTGACATGAGGGTGACATTATAAGGTCATGCTTTGGGATTTCATTTTGACATGTATCCTCAAGTTTATTAAATGGGATTTGACTTTGAGTAATGATAGAATTTTCATGACTAGATGTGGATTGTGAGGGGGTGACTTGAAAAGGATTAATGAATGATGGACTAGGATAGGACGTGGGGATTTCGATTAGACTAGTATGTGAAGGACTAGGATATAACATGGGGACTTGGACTGGACTAGCATGTGAGGGACAAAGATAGGACATGGAGTCTTGGACTGGATTAACTATTGAAGGACAAGGATATGACATGGAGACTTCAAGTGGATTGGTGTAAGGTTGACTAAAATAGGACGTGGAGACTTGGGCCAGATCGATATGGTATGATGTGGGGACGTGACAAGAGTTGATAGATAGTTGATAAGGCATGTAGACTTGGATGGGATTAATAGGTGAAGGACTAGCATATGGCGTGGAGACATGGAATGGATTAGTGGACAGCTGGTTTCCCTTGTCAAAGTTAGGATAAGGGTGAGTAATGGATGTTTTTTGTGGACTAATGTCATGAATGGTATTAAGTTAATTTTGGTAGTAAGGGTAGATGGACGGAGGACTAGGACTCATGGATTGTTGGTATGAAGGACATTGATTGTCGGTTTGGAGGAATTGTCTCCTAAGGTCTAAGGCTTGTTGGTATTGACCTCTATAGAGTAATTGGTATTCAACTTTACTAGCAAGCCTATCAATATGTTGGTGAAGGGAAGACAAGGTGGTGGATGTCATGATGTTGTTAAATGCAAAGTGATAATGGCGTATGTCTAAGGGAGATGACTAATGCAAGATGACAATGTTGTCAAAGCCAAAGTGTCAAATGTGGACTAAGACGATAATGTTGACGAAGGAATAAAATGATTAATGCAAAGTCTAGGTTCAAAATGAGGACTAAGATGAACAATGCAAAGTCTAAGTTCAAAATGAGGACTGAGATTGTTTTTTGATGTTTTGTTGAAAAGTCTGAGTTGTCTAAGGTCGATTGTTTGTGTCCAGATTTGTGAATGTTGTGCATAATGTTTGAGTAATCTAGCAAGCACTTGAAAAATACAATCTTTTGGGTATAAGAAAGCACACATAAGACAAGTACAATCCTAAAAGGCCAATAAGCCAAGGGTTTGTATACTTGATATAGCCCACTGATATACCCTGGATTGGTGATAAACACCTTTCCTTCTC
Source organism: Sequoia sempervirens (assembly GCA_007258455.2). NCBI lineage: Eukaryota > Viridiplantae > Streptophyta > Pinopsida > Cupressales > Cupressaceae > Sequoia > Sequoia sempervirens. The sequence continues at coordinate 213,055,913 of VDFB02270651.1, read as the reverse complement.
GAGAGCAGATAACTTAGAATTTTGGTGGCATTGGCTCCCCTCCATAGCTCATTAACATCATTTGAGCACACCAAATTTAGATTATTTGGGTAATGACATCCCAAGAATTGCTATCTCTACTCAAGGGGATCAGTAGTGAGTGTCTTCAGGCATGATATTGTACCCTGCACTATATCAAGCAATGGCCAATAGAACGGTTGGACACTAAGACAAGAGGTGTTTAATACGGACATTCCATTCGTGGGGCATGATCTATGCGGCGAGAGTCTCTTTTCAGATCCATCTCGTCGAAACCACACTCATGATTATTGGGTTTTCCCCAAGAATCCACTTTTATATACCGATTGGAAGTCCCTCGGTATCAGGGTGCTACCGATCTAAGTCGTCCTGGGGTGAGTACTTTTTCCCACCAGAACAGGCCCAGATTCTAGAGTCAGTAACCATTTCTCTTACACCCAGGATCGTTTGAAAGCACAAGGGGAGAGGATACTTCGATTACTAAATCGTGAGGGTGACACAAAAAATAAGGTGGGTCTAGTTTCTGATCACCTAGTTTTCACAAGGTGAGAGCATAATCACCTACCACCTTCAAGCACAATCAAACATAATCAAACACACATTCATTTTAATGCACCAAAGGAAGTTTGTACTAATCTAAAAAAAAGACGAGCACAATGTTTAGTTTTCAGTCTTCGACACTCAAACCTGCAAGACCACAAGTTAAGAGTTTATTTGATTTTTAGTCTTTGACAAACGTATGCTTATGCAAACCCGGAAGTTTTTGCTTTCCAATATGTTATATATGACTGATATTTCTGCTACTATAGCTCCTTATGATCACATAGAAGATCAAAAAACAATATTATAATGCAGCCAAAGGAAAAAAAAAAAAAACAAGTTCATCAGAAAATTGCAATTTCAGATACATGTTTTTGACATAGCCGAATTAGATTTTATTATTTGATGATTTTATTGATCTGAAAAATAAAAACTCAAAGAAAAGATCCCTACTAATTTTCTGAGGGCTTTCCAGAAATGTAAAGAAGTCAAAAAAAATCTTTGTTTCGCACCCAGAAACCCGAATTTGTGAAAACCATAGAAAAAAAAAAGATTAGATTATTTCACATTGTATTTGATCTCCAAATTAAATTTGTAAAACATAGATCCCCATTAGAATTTAAATTTATTTCCAAAAATGTAAACATTTATGAAAAATTCATCGATTTGCGTCCAAAAAAAAAATTTTATGAAAATAATTAAAATCAAAATAACTCCCACAAAATTGATGATAAACCCTCGATTTTTCTATTGTAGCCTCTTGAGATGATGTAAAAGATTTTGTAAAAATTGTGTAGAAAAATTCGCATTTGTGTAGAATATATGAAGAAATTGGTAAAATCTATGATTTTGTCTAAAAATTGACAGATCTGCAACAAAAAGTCAATAAAACCTACAAAAGGAAAGCTAGATCAAAGGATTCATGTTGGGTTCACCAATGTATCAAAGGGTTATTTTTAGGATTAGATTCAATGAATTGAAAGCACAATAATAAAACCCAAAGAAGTTATGAAGCACAAAGAAAACAAATAATAACGAAAAGATTATACCAGATTCGCGAAGCTTCAATGAATCACCTCCATAGGACCTCCTAGCTTCCAGCATATGATTTGATGCCCTCAGATCGAGTGTGTGAGCAATTTGACTATGCCATTATCCCATGCAAGTTTTGAAGGATTTAAGTAAAATTATGCCTATGCCTATCACAAATGATAAATGATGATAAATGATAAATGATTATAATGCCTATAATAACGAAGTGGTCTCAAAATTGTGAACAAAATTGTCATTTTATAGAAAACACAATTTTGAATGGACGGACGAGATTGACTCTTGACAGAAACCTAAAATCAGAGGTCAAGATTTCATTTGATAATCCCTAATTAGGGTTAGGGCAAAATCCTTAAGTGAGTGGTCAAGATGTCATCTGAGAAAATCAGATCGGCGATGGAGAAAAGATGAGATAATTAATTTCAAAAATATAGATTTTCAAAATTAAGAAGATAAGAGACTGCCTACTTTGTGAGATTTGAAAAATCAGTTAAAAGATGGACTGAAAAGCAAATTTTATAAAATCAAGAACCTACTTGCTTTATTTGATTTTTGGAAGAAAGCTACCAATTAACTCAAAATATGGATTTTGTGAAATAAATAAATAATCTTTTTCAGATTATTTACCAAAATGGATTGTCAGTTAAGATTGTGATGATATTTTAAATAATTTCATTTATTTAAAATGAGATGAATATTAATTTAGAAGATAAGATTAATTAATTAAATAAATTAATCAATTCATTTAATTATGAAAATTAGTGACACATTAAATAAATAAATAAGATTTATTTATTTAATAATCAGGAAGAAATAAATGAAGAAAGGTAATTAAATAAATTTAGAAATTTATTTAAATAAGGGAAAACTTAGACAATTAATGACGTATTTAATAAATAAATAGAATTTATTTATTTAATAATCATGAAGAATAAAAGGACATGAATTAATTAAATAATTATGAATTATTTAATTAATAGTCGAATGTGGACCAAGGACATAATTAAGTGTCATAATTATGCTAGGACGAAAGTGGTAAAAATGAAGCTTGCAGGCCTAGGTCATTTTTAGGTGTCTACATCAATATCACATTATACCTGAGAGCGAACCTAGTACAATCAAGACCTAATTACCATATACTTGGGATTGAATTGAGTCAATATTTTCCTATTAAAGTAGATTCCCCTTTTAGATTGACTTTATTCCATATATTTCAAGAAATATAGGTTCTTTGTGGTTTATCTGTGAAGAATTTATTCACCCTGTTGCTGTGAGTAAAATCATCGTCAATAGGACCTAAGTAAACTTAACATTTGAATATGTGCCCTAAGTCCCTAGTAAGTGAATTGATTAGGTACAAGACATTTATTCACACCAACACCCCCCCGTAACTGCAGCTAGGGAGAAGATTATTATGCAAATAGCACCAAGATGCAAAGATGGGTCCTGACTATAGGCCATGTTAGGTACGCTTGTACAAATGCAATGCAATCCCTCACAACCATGAAAAAGGAGAAAACCTACTGGGACAAAAATCCTCCCCAAAATAGTATAAAACAAGAAACAACTCTCAAAAACATGAGGACAAAACCTTGGTGATGAAAAAGTTCCCCCCATAAGAGAGAAGGAAGAGCAACCATGTAGCCCCCCCTCAATGGTGAGTCTCTACTCAAATGTCACAAGGTTAGGAGTCCCAATATTAACAAAAGAAGGAGACAATGAAGAAAAATGTGAAAACTAATGTAGTGCATGAAATGATGATGATGATGAGTCCTCCAAATCTTGCTCCAAAAGAATGCCAAACTATACATAAAACACTGATAGAAAGAATCGGGTACCACTACAAAAGATGTCAATATAAATGATGACTGAGCTAAAACTGTCAACTCATGAGTAACTGCAGAATTTGTCGATGAAGAACCATATATGAATCAACACTATAATAGGAATAAGGTTAGAACCAAGGAGACAACTGTACGAGTATCAACTTGACACTCTCTTGACATAATCATATATCCCTATCACAACTTGGAGATAGGTACCAAGTCTCTGGATGTAGAACATGACTATCTGACTGTAGGTAGATTGCTTCTGTAATAGGAGTGTCTATATGGTATCTAGTCCATCACTCCAAAATTCATGGGTAACCATCCACTGCATTCGCTGAGTATATAGAAACTAACACTGGATACAAAGATCAATCTAAAGAAGCTTGAAATATGACAAAATACACTAAAATAGCAAGATTGTGGCACTTTATTTTAGTGTATTTGCAACATTACAAAGAGGAGAACTATAATGATGAATCAAATCTAGAAATCACTATTGAAGAAGCCAACCAAAAATGTGCCTCGAAGTAGATGATCATGAAAAAAGTTGTCCATTTAGATATCGGTAGGAGCAACTAGCCCCTTTTGACTGCTAGTTGGAAGAGTGAATGGTACAAGACACAGCTCAATCGGTAGGAAATTTATTCCCAATTTTTCTTATTGAATTGCAATTTATTTATAAAAAAAACTTAATCTAAAAGCTTAATCTAAAAACATTATTTTATTTTTTTTAAATTATTTATTAAAAATAATAAAGAAAATAATTATTAAAGAAAAACTTTAGCAAAAATTTAATTTATTAAAATACTTAAATTAAAGAAAACTTAAAAGAGTTTTATTTAAAAACCATTACTAAAATAATAATGAAAAGTTTTATTTAAAAAACTAAAAAAAAAGCATTATTAAAACTTTTAAAAAAAAAGTTATTAAAAGCTAAAAAGGCTTTATAAGAGAAACTTTTAAGAAAACTCTTATTAAATAACACCTCATGTAATGGGGATAAAAAAAGGAAGCAGGGCTCATGGGTCTGCACCCTTATGGGGCACAAGAACCTATAGGTACCATGTACTTTTGTGCAGACCTGCATAGGTACTACCTGCAGAGGCTACATAATTTTTTTTTGTTTTTTTTAACTTTCACGATTAAATAAAATTATTTTACTTTTTTAACAATTTAAAAAAAAACTGCAAATGTATTATGAAAAAATAAATAAATCATTATTTTTTTAATAAAATCTTACCTGTGTAGGTAGGGTCGTACGACATGCCTAGTAAAAAAAATTTCCTCCAAGAGCAACTTGTCTAAAATTGATGATGTGACAGTCAATCTTGAGGCCCTTGGGATTTTTGCGCACGATGGAATGGTTGGTTTTGATCCAAAATGCTTCAAAAATATGGCTACCTTCTGGATCTGACAACCAACACCCAACTTCAAACCCTTGCATATTTGGCCTCCAATGTCCAACTAGGGTGAAATAGAAGGTAGATCTAACTTTCTCAGATGCTCTGAACGTAATGGTGAGCTCATATCTAATGGAAAAAGTTTCCAAAATGTACTTGCAATACAAATCCAAAGAAGGACCCCCTAGAATATGGTATTTCTATCACAACTTTTTTATTCTCTAGATCATCCAAAGATGCAAGAGAAGAGCATACTCAATACTTCAAGAAAATACAAGATTTTTACTCAAGATCTCCTAAAAGAATAACCATAGGTAGTCAACTTGCTCTGATACCATGTAATATTTTTCTATGGAGATAGCCACCAAAGATCTAAAGGCCTGTGGAAAGGACAAAATACTTAGAAGATCCATATGACAAGAATAAATTGTATTCCTATCAATGAGTGCAAAAAGAATCAATGGATTTGGTTAGAATGCGTGAGAGACCCATGGTTATATAGCCAAAGAGAGAAATAAGATGTCATGTAAGATTATGACAAGTGTCTTAATCTTATGATACGAGACAACTTATCGTAAATACCTAGGAAATGATAAATTCTAGACATGAAAACTAAGTATTCTAGAAAAAATCTTAGGACCTAAGTAAAATTAACTTGTGAATATGTCCCCTAAGTCCCTAGTAAGTGAATTGACTAGGTACATGACATTTATTCACACCAATAGAAGGAAATTATGAATGAGAAGCTATTATGATACAATTATTGTAAATATGTATTGAGTTATCCCCTACATGCTAGTTACAATGATCTTTTATGTTTTGTGAACTAACCTTTTATACGTATATCAAGTAGTCAAGGTATCCATCAATCAAAATTAATGGAAACTTGTGGTGTAGTATTACTTCATCAAGGATTTCACATCAAGGAAATATTTTCATATATCATTTTAATTAACTATTGTTATTTTGGCCTTTTCTCAACCTAGGGTATGTCCTCTTGATCATCATCAATCATTCTACATAGAGAAATGAATACCAAGTTGGGGTTTGAATTAGGCAAACCAATATACAACACAACCTTTCCCCCTCTTTTCAAATATGTAGGTTAGATTTGAACATTCATCAGCTGAAAGTTACTAGAAACACAAAGTAGGTTGTAACTCACATCTCAAAGTTTTCAGATCTTAAAAATCAATATTTTCATCTATGACACCCAGCTACTTCATCCACCTAATTCAGCCTCAAATTTATAGTATAAGTTCATCTCTATCTCTATTTTTAAATCTAAGGTTGTTTTGTTACTTTATAATTCTTCTTGTTCAATAAATGACATTTTAAAATATAGGGATACATATCAAATGGGCTTATTAAATCATATCAAATTTATTATCAATACAACACAAAACTATACACAAGGCCCTAGGAGATGAGCTCTCCATTGATGCAGCAATATAATCATCAACCCTAGCTAGTGTTGTGTCCAAATGTGATGTTAAGTGAAAAGAGGTTAATCTTAGTTGGATCTAGGATCCCTTTTCCTACATCATGTTTCGGTGAACTTGATGTATCCTACACTTGCAATGTTTTGATTTTTAGAACATAAATTCTAAAAATTGATTCAAAACCTAGGTTATTTGAAGAACCTGTTCATTTGAAATTGTTTTCATTTTCAAAAATATGCATTAAAAGTCTTTGATTATTATACATTAAAGGAAAAATTGTAAATAATTTAAACTAAATTAGATAATTTCATATCTAATTTTTTGTTGTTTAGGGCTTAGATCTAAATTATTTCATTAGGAAATCTAAATATAATTCTAGGTTTCTTTCATCTATCAAAATTACATGTACATTTTAGTGAATTTTTAAAAAAAGTGAAGAATTACATATTATTTTCATTTCAATAGATAAATTCTTTTTACCTTTTTGCAATTTTTAAGATAAATTTAGTCAATTACAACATTTTAAATTTTTAAATTCATCATTTAAAGATATGATATTTCCTTAAAAAGTAAATTTTATGCATGTGTGTGTTTCATATAGGAAAATTAGGTTTTCATGCATTTCTAGAAATTTGTTCACTTTTAAACAAAAACCTATGTAATCTTAGACCCTTAGACATTGTAGTTACTTTCCATATTTTGAAATTGCTAAAATCTTGCCTCTAGTCTAGGGTACCCAATGTCCTTTTCCAATGAGTTTGGCGTCAAATTTCTAATGTAAGACCCTATTTGTGGTCTTTGTTAACTTGGTTCCTATTTTTGGCAGTGTGTCCTAAAAATTTAATATTTTATCGATACATTGTCATCTATCCCTAATTATCTTAGCTCATTGTATTAGCCCTAAAATAAAGACAATAATAATATATATTCTTTTCCAAATTCTGGTTTTGATATAAAAAAATATGGCTTATCTAAAAAAATATTTGGGGCACTACCTCGAACCCAATTTTCATCAAAAGGGATATATGTTGTCCTTCAACCAAGCAATAGTTCTTCTACCTATGAGAAAATCATGGTGGAATAAAATAAAATTATTTTTATATTTATCAACATCACTTCACCTAATCTTCATTTTTCTAGTTATCATGAAATTCATATTTCTCCCTCTCCAAATATCTCCCATACTAGTGAGGATATTTTTGTGCAAGAGGATGCAATCATTAGTATTCATGTTTGTCCCTCTCCCATTATCTTCCATACTTGTGAGGATATCTTTGCACAAGACTCAGATGCAATCATTAGTACTCATGTTTGTTCCTCTCCCAATATCTCCCCTACTAGTGAGGATATCGTGGTGAAAGAGGATGCAATCATTGATATTTTACCTAATCATGAAACTCATTTTTATTTATCTCCCAATACCTCTCCTACTTGTGAAGTCATATTGGCACAAGAGGATATAATTAATGATAGTAAAGTTGTTTGTATAGATGAATATTCAAATTTGACATTAGATTCCCCATTGATAGAATATCGTCAAAAATTAGTTAAATCAGTTGAAATTATAAGACTAGGACTCTCTCATTATAGGACCTCCAAAACCTCGGGGAAATATCCTAGACTTTACAAATTAGCTCACTCAAAATAACCATGCACAAAAAGATGTGTCGAAGAAACCAATATATCATCTAGTTGCTCAAACATATAAAACTAGAAATAATAAGCAACCAAAAAAACACCAACCTCTATTCCATTTCCTCAACCATATCTCCCCCCACACCTATCCTTCCCCAATGTAGTGGTAAAGAATATGATCTTGTTGAGAAAAATAATAATACTCTAACAAATATCTCCCTTTGTGACTTGATTCAAAGATCACCTACATACCACAAGATACCCCAAGAGGCTTTGCAGAAGTTTGTTATCTTATCTTTTTTCAAACCAAATGATGTAGCAACCTTGTTTGATTGCATGCATGCAACAAAGTTGTATATTTCATTCCCTCAACTTGATATACCTTTTCTTGAGGTACAAAAAAAATATGAGGCTCCAATGATAATGGTAGTTATTAAAAAAATTGGTGTTAGATGTGCTCTTATTGACAATTTATAAAGTCTTAAAGTTTGTACCATTGATATTCTAGATAAGCTTGGTGTGGACAATACTCTCATAAAAACTAATAATGTTTATATTAGTGGCTTTGAATATGTTGGTAGGAAACCATTGGGAACAATAACATTACCTATTAAGCTAGGGCTCGTGGTTTAACCTACTCTTATCCATGTCATTTTGGATACTTTCTCATAAAATATTCTTCTTGGTAGACTATGGATTCATGCCTTGAAGGGAGTCCCATCTACTTTTCACTATGAGATGAAGTATGAATATAATAGCAAGATATTGTAGCATAGAAAATTGTACACTCTTGAAGAAAGAGGCAATTTCATGCTTAATTTGGAACTATGTTGGCATCCTTGCATTAATTGATCCTTAAACTTACCATTTATAGGCCCCTAAGATCCATTATTTTGGACCTTGAGGCTTATTCCACTCAAAAAATTATATAAATCTACACAAATAACACTTAAATCATTCAAATTTCAAAAACCCACCTCAAAAACCTCAAGTGGGACCCATTCGCCAACTTGGGTGAATGAGTCCCCTTTGGTGAGACTAAGTCTCCTAGTGTGGAAAATTAGTCCTTTTGGGGCATTTTTTAATTTTGAGCAGGAAATTAATCGACCTAATTCAAATTTTTGATGGATCTCAACCTATGAGGTCTAAATAATGATTAATTAGGTATTGATTCCCATAAATATAAGTTTTTAGGTCATTTTTCACATCATCTAGTTATTTTCAACAAAGAAATTCAAAATTCAAGTGTTGAATATCTTTCACAAGAAGATTCATAAGTCTATCTACAACAAAGTTGAAGCTTTAGGGAAAATTTCAAGGGTTTTTGCAGGTCTTCAAGCTCGCTTTTTGTCTGAGATATTTCATTGTTTAGGGTTGATCATGGATGCCTATGGAAAATCATGAAGAATTCTAGGTTGGGGAGATGCAACTAGCCATCAAGTCAAGCCTAAGGGTATGTGCAGGATCATGATGGGCCAAAAAGTGGCAATATGATGGGTATGTGGCTGGCGGCTATTTTTTTACCCAAAATTGATGAAACGAAAAGGGTTTTTAAAGGGGATTATCAGCTTTCCACCAATATAAATTATGTTTTACTTAGAATTTAATAACTAATTATTATTCATTTTCTATTTAAATTATGACTAAAGTCCTAATTGATAGGCTGATTGAAAAATATCTATAGCTTTCAAATGGTATCACATTTTTTGAATCCAAAACATGCTTCGCATACTATAGGATTAAAAAAAGAAAAATTCAATTTCATGAAGTTTTTACCAAGTTAAGGTGGTCAGACATACGAGTTTTTATATTTTTTAAAAAGTTGTAATAAAAAATTCATAATTAATTATTTACTTGGAAAAAAATTACAAAAAAATATGCATCACATCGGGGCATGAGTCCTCTACTTATATTTAAAATATTATAAAAAAATCTTATCATTTTATTGTGGTTAGGGTGGTTAGACAGACACCTACTTATTTTTTCCCTGAAATTTAAGTACCACTACTTTGAAATTTCAAATTTTCACCAAATAGATTTATTTTTTTTAAAACAAACCTAGTAGTTTAGAAACTACATTCAATTTGCTACAGATTCTATTCTTACATATTTTTTAAATAATGTAGATAACTTATTCAATTTTTTATGTGAAGTTGCCTAAATCTGATTTTTCTAAATTTTTTGCCACTTAAGGGCCTATTTTTCCATGATGATCCTGCACATACCCCTAAGGACTTGTCTCCTAAGTGATTCCATCTTCCATTTTCTCTCTATATTCAACCTAAGGAAGGTTGGCATGTTATTAAGATTCCTTTAAAGTAATTTAGGGTCTCTTAAAGTGAGTCTTGCATTGTTCAAATTTCATCCATGCATCTTATTCTTGCATGTTAGAATAGGGTCGCATCTTGCTTCAGATTTCTTAGTCTTAGATACAACTTAGGGCTAGGGCTTTGCTATATATTTTATTCTCTTTCAAGGTTTAAATACCAAACTAGGGGTTTGAATGAGGAAAAACCCCATTAGAAATCAAATTATATTATGTTTTGTAGGTGTTTTCGCAGAATTGGATCCAGGTTTCAATCTGGGAATGAAGTGCAGGTATTGGAGTACAGATCTGTAATTTCAATTTTTAGAAAAGTAGAAAAGGACTAAGTCGCCATTAGTGGTGTATGAGTCCCACTTGAATTTTTTGTTCGATCAATTTTCATATTCCAGTACCCATTTCTTTGAAACTACTTTCTGGCCAGAAACCCTTATTTGGGACTAAGTCGCCCAGCTTGGCGTATGAGTCCCAGTTAGCCAAAAAATCAAATTTACCATAATTTCAGAGACATTTACAGTCTTCACTCTAGTCTCTATCAGTTTCTAGGTTCACTCTTTCTGTTTGGCTTCTCCATCTTGTTCTATATTGCATTCAATCTATCTTTCTGCATATCATAGCGTGTTTTCAGGCACTTTGCATTTTCTTAGTACCCATTTCTTTGAAACTGCTTTCTAGCCAGAAACCCTTATCTGGGACTAAGTCGCCCAGCTTGGCGTATGAGTCCCAATTAGCCAAAAAATCAAATTTACCATAATTTTAGAGACATTTACAGTCTTCACTCTAGTCTCTATCAGTTTCTAGGTTCACTCTTTCTGTTTGGCTTCTCCATCTTGTTCTATATTGCATTCAATCTATCTTGTTACATATCATACATATCATAGCGTGTTTTCAAGCACTTTGCATTTTCTTAGTTTTGTATTAATAGTGAATCTCTTTTATTAGTTCTTTTCATCTAGGACATTCCCCTTTGATAGATTCCAATCATCTTTGCATTGCAATCTCAAGGGCTTATTCTTGTGTGAGCCATTAAGGTTTTTGGACATCTCTCTCCTTTTAGGTGTAAAACCCTAGAAGTGTAAGAGAGCCCCCACACCGCTAAAATCTATGGTTCTTTTTGGTGAACCTGCATTTAGAACATCCTATTTCTGATTTAGAGTACATTTGTACACCCTAGTAATAGCTTACATTTCCCTTTGTGTGATTTCATTTACATTCTAGGGTTTCATACTTTGCTTTAGTGAAGAGCCCATTTAAGCTTGCATTATTGCACTTCATTTCCTTAAACAATAGTAAAATTTTGCATCTACACTTTAGACTTGCATTGTACAACATAGAACACATAAGAATCCATAAAAAAAAATAGAAATTTTTAAAAAATACCCCTATTGGGACTCATTCACCACCCTGGGTGAATTAGTCCTAGTAGACATTTTGCATCACTATTTACAACATTCAATTTCCAATTTCTTAAGTTGTTGTTTGTCTCAGTTACTTTTCTGTTTGAATTCTATTATTTTTCGTTACATTGAAATCATTAGAACTAGCCATTTAATTTCATAGCCATTATGGATAGCAGAAGCTTTTTACAATTTTCAATTTCAACATTACTTCCTAGTTCATTTAGATCAAATTCATCAGAAAATGAAAACAAAAAACAAAAAACATCAAATGAAACAATAAAAACAATGCTTCACTTTAGAAAAACTATATCATCTAAACCTTTTAGTAGTGATGACTTGGATATGTTAGATGAATCCCTCTAGGGCTTCCTCTCACTAAGTTCATCCACTAAGGTTTTTCATGGAAAACCCAAACCAACCGAAGATAACTTACCTTGCAAACCTTTTAGTCATGATGACTTTGATATGTTAGATGAAGCCCTTCAGGACTTCATCTCACAAAATCCATCCACTGAGTTTTTTGTGAGAAACCTAAAACAAAATATGTCAATGTAATTCAACCTCAATTCATCCTTTACCCACCTTCACATAAGCCTCAACCTCCACATAAACTCGAGTTTACCCTTTACCCACCTAAGCATGATGTTTTTTCTCACACATATAACACTAGAAATAATCCCCAACCACAAAAACCCACCCTAACACCCTTACCTTGGCCCAATCCCATATTTCCTACTGCTCCTCGATTAAATTCACACATTAGGGAGTATGATCTTATTGAGAAACTTAAGAATACTCCTACCAAGATCTCCCTTTGGGACCTGATTCAGAATTCACCAAACTATCACACTATGCTCCAAACAACATTGCAACAAATAGTGGTTCCTCCTGGTACAAATGCAAATTATGTGGCCACTCTAATACAAGGAATGAATATAGTTAATTTGGACATTACCTTCCATCAACATGAGCTCCCTCCATTCGAATTAAGAAAGATAAATGAAGCCTTTATGATAATAGCTCAATTCAATAGAATAGGCATCAAACAGACACTTGTTGACAATGGCTCTGCCCTTAATGTGTGCAGTGTGAAACTTTTAGATAGATTATGTGTGGATAAATCAAAAATAAAACCTGATTCCTTATCTATTAGAGGATTTGACAATATAACAAAGCAACCACTCGGTGTAATTACCTTACCTATTACAGTCATAATGAATACCTTGCAAACTCCTATTCATGTAATGCCCTATGATCTTTCATACAATCTTCTTTTGGGAAGACCATGGATTCATGAGATACATGTGGTGCCTTCGACCCTTCATCGAATAATGAAATATGTCTATAACAACAAAGTTTATCAAGTTGAAATAGACTCTAAGCCTCAAATTTTCTTACAACTTGAAAAAGTAACAACAAGTCCTTTGAACACACTGATTCCAACATCTCACATAGAACCTTTTGAGACCAACAAACAAGAAGAAGAAATAATGTCTAAATTTCTAGGTGATGATTCATTATCATTAGAATTCACACCTTCGTTTATGGGAGAGTATATAATCACACAAAAAGAGGATGAAAAACTAGAACAATAAATAGTTATGTTAGCTCAGAATTCGAAAGAAAATTCCCAAGCATCTACCTCATTCACTTTGGAAGGAAATGAAACTTACAGAAAAAATTTCGATGAGATAGATTATCAGCAACCGCTCAACCCGAAAGAAATGGAAAGAATTTATCGAAGGGGTTATGAACTCGTGAAACTATTAGGATACAATGGTATAGGATGTGGAAAGCATGAACAAGGCATTCAAGTTCCTATAGAACCTAATACACAAGAGACAAAGACTGGATTGGGATATTCATTTTCCAAGACAACAAAAGAAAATCAACGAACATCGCTCAACATCAACACCATCACATGCAAACCAAGAATCAATCTCACACTAAAGCATCCTGAATTACTTGATATAGATTTACCACCATCATGGGAGTACTTTGAAAATGATGAAGCTTTGAAACAAATGTTAGGTGCTTATGATAAGACATCTTCAAAGAAAAAAGTTAATTGTGCTATGATCAGTACCAAGCAAAAAGATATCAACATTAATGAGAAAGACACAAGCATGAAACCATATGATCTTGAATTTCCTAAGTCAAATGCACTTCCCTTGGGAGATACAATTGATTTACCAATGGACATAGATGATAAAGAAAAAATCATTAAAATAGGGAAGTGCCTTGATGATGAAGAACAAGAGGATACTACAACCTTGCTTCATGACTTTCCTGAACTATTTTCTTAGAAATATTCAGACATGCCCAGAATAGATCCAAAGATAGTGACACATAATATCATTCTTTTTGAAAATGCTAAGCCTGTTCGACAAAATATATGAAAGATGAATCCTAAAATATCCTTTCTTGTTAAAGGAGAACTTGAAAAACTCCTTAATGCAGGTTTCATTCAACCTATTGATTATTCTCCTTGGATCTCAAACATTGTTGCAGTTGCAAAACCTGACAATCATATTAGGATGTGTACGGATTTTCGTGACTTGAATAAAACCTCTTTAAAAGATGATTTTTCCCTTCCTAATATCAACATGATAGTGGATTAAGTTGCGAGACATGCTTTGTTCTCATTCATGGATGGATTTTCTGGATATAATCAAATCTTCATCAACCCACAAGATCAATATAAGACAACATTTACAACCATTTGGGGGACATTTTTTTGGATTATGATTCCTTTTGGATTAAAGAGTGCAAGCACAACTTATCAACGAGCCATGACATTAATATTTATGATTGCATACATGTAAAATCTTTGAATATTATGTTGATGATATCTTAGCTAAATCATTAACCAGAGAAGACAATGTGAATGTCCTTTGGAAGATCTTTGAATGAATGCACAAATACAACATGAGACTAAATCCAAAAAAGTGTCTTTGGAGTAGATAGTGGAAATTTTTTAGGGTTTATCATATATCATAGAGGCATTGAGGTTGACACAAAGAAAAATGATGCTATAATCAACATGCACCACCTCCTAGAAACATTTCTCAATTGTGTTCATTACAAGGAAGAATTCAAGCCATTCATCATTTTGTCGCATCCTTAGCCGATCGAACGTTACCATTCACACATCTCCTCAAAAAGGATGTGCATTTTTATTGGAACGAGGACTATAAAAAGGCCTTTGAGAATTTAAAGGAATACCTTGCAACTCCGCCTGTTCTACAACCCACTGTGCCAAGCAAAATGTTCATCCATTATATAGCCACATCATCCCATGCTCTTGCAGCATTGTTGGCTCAGCAAGATGAAAGTGGTAAAGAACATCCTATTTATTGCATTATCCAAACTCTAATAGATTATGAAACACGATACACACCAATTGAAAAACAATGTTTGGATCTTGTATTCGCTACTAGTAAGTAGCAAAATTATTTACTAAATGTGGAAATATAATTAATGACAAAATTTGATCCTCTCAAACATCTTTTAAATAAAAAAAACTTATCAGGACGTCTAGCTAAATGGGTGATGTTAATTGAGTTTGACCTTAAGTTTTTTTAACAAAAATTAATGAAAGGTCAAGCCTTGACCTACCACTTAACCGATGCTTCTTCTCCTTTAGCACTACCTAGCAATGACTCTTTTCTCGATGACAATGTGTTGACAATAGAAGTTCCTACATGGGAATTATATTTTGATGGATCCAAGTGTAGAATAGGCTCTAGCATTGGGGTTAATGGAACTTCAAATTTTTTCTCCTTGTGTTCCATTCCTACCCTTCCTTATGTTATTGGTCTTTCATGGTGTCATAATTTTCCTAGGGTTGGGGGTTTGAGCTTTATTTTCATGTAAAACCCTTGTCTTTATTTTATGCCTTGGTTGGGATTTTTTTTCACTGTTACATTTTTGAAGGGTTTTAAAATGACTTATGTCCTATAGTTTCATCTAGGCTAGGTCCCTTTGTCTTAATATTTTAATTCCTCCACAGGGTTTTATTTTCCTAAGTCTTGGTTGGCCCCATGTTTCATCGTTTAAAAACAACTTATGTCGTTGTTTACCATCTACCTAGTGACGTCCCCTTATCCTTTTAATAAATGTTTTATTTTGCAGATGGATAAAATTCGCATGACCGTTGATGAACTGTCGTTTGATCTCAGTCGTTCCTCGCCATCGCGCGATGACCCCACCACATTTCTTTGGTTGATCACGATATCACGAGTGGGCACCATGTGTCCCATCTGGTGAGGCCAAAGGGGATAAGTTTGAGTGACCGTTGATCAATTATTGTCAGATCTCAACAGTTTCCTGTCATCACGTGATCGAGAATTGCAAGGTTTTTATTGATTGTGATATAACGGGCAGGCGCCACATGTCTCATCTGCTGAGGGAATAAGGAAAAAATCTTGGTGGATTAATCCGGCTTTAATACATTAGACAATGGATTACTAAAGAGTTCTTAAGATGTACATGTTTTAAATCAATGGGTATGTTATAATATTGGTGGGAAAGCTACTCAACGGTTAATGATAAGGTTGGCGACTATGTTGAAAGAACAAGATTGTCGATGATGAAGATCTACAGTTGCCCGCCATCGCGTGATCCGAAGTTGCAAGGTTTTTACTGATTGCGATATCGCGGGTAACCGCCACGCGGATTTCCTTGGCAACGTATGGTATGGTGGGCCCTTTATTACCATGTTGGTGATTGTGTCAACTTTTTTTGAAGGCGATCGTTCGATGATATCATCAAACTGAAGGATCGACGGCTAGAATTTAAATCTGCATCAAATATGATTGGAGTCGTTCGTGCAATGCGCGAGTGAGCTTTAATGGCGGATGAGACACTTGTTGGAATGATTTGATCAAAATAAACTCAATTCTCCTGCTTTATTTGTATCACAAAGTATTCAAGTATTTTGCGAAGCAGTCTTAGAGCCGAAAGTGAAGTTGTGAGTCTTTGCAGCCAAAATCTGGAATTTTTTCAAGCACAAAGTTGTGAGTTAATTTTTGTGTTTCTTGGTTACTCTGCACTTGAGTTTGGGAAAAAAGTTTCTGTACTTGTCATAGGGCTTGTTTATAAATGTTTTAGGGCTATAGTTTAATCAAATTGTGAGAAATTGCAGTGTTTTGTTCTATAATTTCATATCTCTGGTTAGTCCTAGCTGTTTGAAGTGTGAAATTGTAAAGAGGCCCTAGTTTGTCCAAGATGGCACTGCCAAAGCAACATTTTGGCCAAATTGACTATTTAAGTAGAAACCTATACGATGATTTCCTGGATCAATTGCCCTTGTCAACAAATGATAGAAAGAAGGGATTGGTTCTAATGCGAGGAAAAATCCTAGGGGAAGGGTTAGTAAATAATTGCTCCAACATAGTTGATGTTAAGTTTCCTCTCATAGGTTTGGAAATGTTTAGATTGTGGTATGGACAGAGGAATTTTCCTCACCACTTTTCAAATGGCTAGATGTATGATTTGGGGAAGCTGGTGGTGCCAAACGTATTCCCTGATATAGACTTGCTTAGAGTAGTGGCCTCAAGATATGACCCTGTCACATGGGTAATCAAGGATAATAATGGAAGGGTTTTGTTAACCATTAACAAAGATGAAGTCCAACAGTTTTTGACTTGAGTGAACCAATTGAATATTTGGTTCCTATTAATATTGAGGAAATGAAGTAGGAATATGCAAAGTTGAAGTCTCTTTTTAGAGCTAAGTTGTTTCCACCTCATCTGGCTAGGGAAGGAGGTTCAAGATTTCATATTAGCCCTAATGACCAAGAACCTTTCAGATAAAACTATTTTGCAAATCATTTCTTGGACACTTTTTATTCATTATGCTAGATTTTGGGTTTTAGTCCCGGTACGGTGATGCCCATTGCATACATGTTCATGGGGGTGCAAATACAACACCCTAACTTCTCTATGACTTATGACTTTGCTTATTTCTTGGTTGAGAGGATACATGAAGGGTTGTCAAAGTTGCAAAAAAATGATACCGATACTCAATTCTTTTGGTATTCTATGTTGATGTATATGTTCTTGTGCAAGAATGTTGACTTTTTCTCTAAGAAGATGAAATTGAGGCAATCGGTTGATGGAGAAAGATTGCTAGTACAATTATGGACTGCAAATTTATCTTGCAATAAGGAAAGCACTAGTTATGTGCAATTTGATAATTGCTTTGCTTCCAGATTAAGGGCTAGACTGATGGTAAATGTACCCAGTATCCCTGAGGAATTGAATGATTTCCTCAAACCAAAGGGGAGGAAGCTAGAACTGAAATTATTCCATAACTGGGGTGACATTATCCCATACCCACTCAGTACTATTTTAAGGGTATATGGTTTTCAAGGAGCCTCCCATATACTACCATACAATGTATCACCAAGAGTGGGGTTTACAGAAGTTATGTGGAAAATAGGTTGTATCCATGAGGACAACCTCACTAGGAGGGGTAAGGGAACATTTTTCCTAGATTATACAATGGTGTCTGGTTTTTCCTTTTCAAAAGGAGGTTGGGTACATTTTGGGAATTTATTTGATGATTATCATTTGAGGTGTGGTCCAAAATGACAGCATGATCCCGAGGGTTTGTTTTCGCTTTTCAGACAAAGAATAAAGGGTGGAAAGTTTGTGCATGAGTTGAACTTTCCTAAGGACCTGATTAGAAATGAATTTGATTTAAATAGGCAGGAGTTGAATAAGGAGAAATGGATAGCTTATGATAAGCTATTAGATGTTGTGCACAAAATTGATCCAAAGTATGATTCATTGTTGGAGTTTAGTCCACACCATAAGAAAATTGATTTTCTAGTGGAGAACTTCAAGGAAATTATGGGCACCTTGAGGACCAAAAAGATAAATTTAGAACTGAGTCTAGGTGTACAAGAACAAGGTGCAAGACCAATTGAAACAAGGCCAACATATCAGCCTATAGGAAGAAGGCCCATTTATAGGAGGAAAAGGGATGACAACAGTGATGAGGAAGAAGTGGACAGAAAGGGGAAGCAAATAATGAAATTGCCTTCACGGCCAGGTCCAAAATTCAAAGTGCCTAGGGAAATTAAAATGATTGATTTAGAATCATCACCAAAAGATAGTCCCTAATCATCACCATCTGATCCAAGCCCTAAAAGGTAGAGAACTGATCAACCACAGGAGGATCTGATGGATGAAATTGTTGTTACTGATCATGACATGCAAGTCGGTATGCTTTCCCCTCCTAGGCCAGCTGAGTTGGTTTTATCCGATTTATATATGAAAGGAAAATGTGTACAAGATGCAAGAATGGAAGCATGCAAGGAGTTTCTAGATGACAATGCATTTTTGAAAACTCTTGTATTCTTGCAATTGGTATGGAGGATGAAATTTGAAGAATATCACTTGATAAATGTAAGAAGAGAAGAGAACTAAGACTTGACAGGTTAGACTAGGTGAATGATGAGGAAGTGAAAGCTGAATTAATGGAATAATTCAAGAACATCACTTCTAAGGAAGGAAGAAAATTGGTGAGTCAGGCTGGTGTAATGATTCTTCCTGAATGGGACATTGTAGATGCAGTAGCCTTTAATGCTATTTTGAAGTCCAAGCATCCCTTGCAAGACTCTGAAGAAGAGGTCAAGGAAGCACTGCAAGACTCTTCCTTTAGTGAGAGTATAAAACCTTGGCATTTTGGGCATTGGACCCACAAAGGAGAAAGCCAAATGTTTCTGATATCAACCCAAATTTTAGAGGGCTAATAATAAAGAGAGCTTCAGAGACCTCAAACACCGAGGCCACTAATTTGACTATGAATGTGGCCAAATTGGCCCAAAAGACTGTTGAAAGGGAGGAGAACGAAAAGAGGAGCCTAATGGAGAAGTATAACCTTTTGATTAAGGAATACAACAAGATGCAGGAGAAGAATTTTGAGCTGCAGACTAAGGTGGAAAGGTTAAGGTACAAATAGATTGGGGAGACATCAAGTGCTCTAGGAATCAGTTCATTTCCTTCCACATCAGGGTTAGTTCCTCTTGCTTCTCCAATTGTTTCCACACCAGGGTCTCCCAGTCAGAATCCTTCCTTCACCCCTTCTTTAGAAGAAATTGATGAAGAAATAGAATGATCTATGGACCCTACAAAGAAGCAGCTCATGCACAAAATTGATGAATTACAGGCATCTTTGAAGGTAAGTGAGGAAGGATTTCTTTCAAAGAAAAAGGAGATTGTTACTGTTTTATTTTAACATTTAAATGAGAGGGTTGATAACAAATTTATCTATACATTCTTTATATTCTTTATTATTAGATGAAATAAAGAATATTGATAGGGATCAGGAGGTAGTGATACCATTGATTGAAAATTGGATTCCTAGGGCTAGTGATTTAGATGTAATGTATAAGGCCTCATGTTTGATACAAATAATAGGCCCCAATCATTAAGGCCTACTAAAATATTAGTTAAATCACTGCAAGGTTTTCAGACCCTACCAGATAATTTGAGTAGAAAGTTCAAGGAATTGGTGAAGAATTTTAATGATTGGGGTAACACATTGTTACCTGATATAATTGATGAGCAGGAGAAAATCAAGTCACTCCAACAATGGTAGGATCAAGCAAGTGAGGTCATCAATGATCAAATTAAGTTAATTTGTGATGACTCAGATTATGATTTGTTGGTGAGCTATATGGATAAAATCATTAGCACTAGCTCATTTTTGGAATCTTTTGGAAGAGATGCAAATCAAGTAGTGGTAAGATACACACCTTATAGTTCCAAGGTGAATGAGGTAATTAATTTTGACTGGCTGATTGATGAAGAATACCAGAAATGGGTAACTAAATATTTGACTGAGGAAGAGTAAAAAGAATGAGCTGCTAACGGGTGGTAGATTAGATGTTGTAGTTACAACGGTTTCTAGTCTTTCTTTGGTGGCAGTCTTGGTGTGTGATTCTTATGGTTTTTTGTTGCTGCATCAACTTTTCCCAATGGGCACGATGATCAAGAATATTCTTCAGGGTGATGGTTGTTGTAACAATTTTTGGAATATCATCAGGTGTGCCAATTGGCTGGTGACATGTGTACTTTCTAGCCTAATGTTTGTTTTCTCCTTCATTTTCTATAAGAAGGATTTCAAGGCCAGAAGTAGGGGTTAGCAAGTTAGATAATTTTGGGTCAAGTCTAGGTGAAGTTGCAGAGAAAATTGTAAAGCTTGATGGTTTTAGAGAGAAATGCAATTTAGGTTATGAGTCATTCTGTAATAGGTTTTGAATTTATGGGGATTTAATGTTGTATAAAAGTACTAGCATTTGAGTTGAAATGATAAATTCAAGCTCATGTCTCTCCATTGTACATGCATATATGAAATTTGAATAAGATAACTAAGGGTTGCTTCATTCATCTCACTATTGTGGTGTGTATGATTCTATTTTAGCTTTAATTCAAGGAACTAATTAAAATGATTGAATGGGATTATAGGAGGATATGTTATGTACAAGGATTTGATAAGTAGTATTGAGTTAGAATACATATTGATCAGATTACAATGCAATGTTGTCAAGGATTTTATATGTTATGTGTTAAATCTGTCATAAACCGTTAGATGCTTATGAATTCGACTCCTATAATGGATATATGGCACTGTTCTAAGTTGTAATTATCCGTATGATTCATTATTTGTTTGTCTTTTCCTAGAGCTTGGTACAAATTGAAAATCAATGGCTATCTTATATTGTGGATTGTGCTATAGTTATCTCAGGCTCCAAATAGTTGATATTATCGATGAATAGCCAATTCTATTCGATATTATCCTATTGTGTTGAGCTATTAAGTGAGATTATCTGTTATTGTTAATGTTGTTTATAATAATGGTGCAGAGGTCCTTCAAGTTGCCCTTGATTGGAATTGGAAATTCTATAGGTAGATTAGAATACCAACCTAGTTACATTAAAAACAAACCAACAAAATGGAAACTCTACTGGGGAGCTAATTTTAATATTTCTTGTCAGTGTGTCGGTTGTCCATTTTGCATAGAGTTTTCATAGTGGTTCTCTGATTTGAAGGTTGAGCCTGTAATTCTGTGTTAGGTTTTTCCACTTCTTCTATTTTCATAAGCGTTAAGAATTATGTTGTAAGGAACTTTTGTTTGTTTTCAATACGAGGTTCCAAAGGTTTTTATATTCCACCACGTGTCTTTAGGTATTTGGTATGCCCAAGGAAATTGGGTGGCGACTCTGAAGTCTCTGCACCAGTGTGCATTTTATTTTGAAAGGTTTTTTATAAGTGGAAAGAACTTTTGGACTAGTACGAAGAATGAAGAACACCAGGTCATTCATGAAGAATCATCCAAAACAGAAATTGGAAGGTGAACTTCCCAAAATGAAGAAGAAGGACTGGATAAAGAAAAGACCAGAATCTAGTAATGTTTCTCCCACATCACAGAACCATGTACACCAAGGTACAAGTAAGCCTTTACACCCTATCCCTGAAAATATTGAAGAGGTGCCTAGAAATTCAGAGTAAGATAATTATGGATTTTTTGATGAATTATTTAATACACTGGTTCAAGAAGATGTGACATGTCAAAGTAAAGGGCCTTTTAGTGTCAAATATGCTGAAAAGAGAAGAGGCAGGAGTAGAAGTCGAATCCATCACAGAGAATGCACCAGTTATGTGCCTCCTCTTCCTGCTGAAAATGATTTAAACCCTTTATTGTTTGAACATGTACTGGAAGGGGTCAATTTAATAGACCTAAGTGACACATCAAGTTCTAATATGACTTTTCTTGACCCTGACAATGTTTTTGAAGACATTAATTCCTTGAAGCAGGAAATCCAAGAGCATGTTGAGCTCAGAATGTAAAGAGAAAAAGAGAGGGAAGCAGAGTTGAAGAATGTTGTGATTGAAAGGGATAGGTTGATGAGACAGTTGGCAACAATGAAGTTCCTGAACCAAGAAGAACCTAAACCAGGTGTTGAGGATCCAGTTGTACAAAATATTGTTAATAAGGAAACAAAGCCTTGTGTCTAAAGAAAACCCAGCATGCCACATTGATGTCCAACCTAGACTTGTAGACCCAAAACCCTCAAATCATGTTAAGTCTCAACTGAGTAATACAAACCTTAAGCTTGTCTTGGATAAAGGAAAGAAAAAGGTTGAGGGGATTAAAATAAATGAGAAGGTGACTCCCCATTTCACTCAGCAAGATCTCCCACCACAGGTGTCATTTCAAACAGAGTCTGCCTTAGAAAAGGCTAGGAGGGAGAGTGAAGCTCTAGTAGAAGTGTTGGAGAGAACAGAGATTGAGGCTGTAAATGCATAAATGAAGAGGAAAATAAGTTTCCTAAAGATTTCAAGAATGGATGAGGCTACACAAGCTGCAACCTCATCAAATCACCAAGATGCCTTAAAGGACATTCCTAACATTAATCCAGATCCCACCATAAATAATTTTGACTTGAAGATTCATGCAACTAGGTTTGTAAATCCAAATCAGGATGGTCCTAGGATACAAAATTTAGGGTTTGGTGTTGATTCTCAGAAGAATGAAGGATTATTTCAATGATGACCTATACAGTTGGAAAGGTATAGGCCTTTGTTCTTTGATGGTATTCTTGGTTATCTAAATTCCATCCCTGCTGACTTGAGAGGAAAGATGAGTAAGTTTGCTAGCAATAATGTTGTAACAACAGAGGAACACTTGAAATCTTTTATGGATATGCTAAATGATTATGAGGTAGAACATGAAGATGTTGTAATGAAATTTTTTGTACAATCTCTAGTAGATGATGTGAGGGATTGGTATAGAGGTCTACCTAATGCTAGTATTGGTTCATGGGATGAGTTTGAAAAGTGTTTCAAGGAGCAGCATCGTGATAAAACTAATGCTAGTTTCATGCTAAATGAATTTAATATCATCAAGAAGTCATTGAATGAGCCTGTGACAGAGTTTAATTTAAGATTTCAGAAAGCAATGTATAAGTTGTTTCAGGTTTTGAGGCTTGATGAAAATGTTTGTTTAACTACATATTTCAATGCTTTTGATGTTAAAATGGCATATCTCCTCAGAGATAAGGACCCTCGAACTATGAGGGATGCATTTAGGGTGGCTATAAATATTGAGAGTAATAGAAGAGATTTTAGGAAATATGGTAGGAGAGAAGAACCTACACTTTTAAAAAATCCTAAGAATAAGACTGAGAAGGTTCCAACCACAAAGCCTAAAGATGATGAAAAGTGGGAAAAGGTTTATAGTACTTTGAAAGACATAAAGAAAATTGTTGCCAAGCAAGAGAAGGGTATAGGAAATGAAAGGCAACCATATAATAAAAATGATAGGCCACCTAGACTACAAAATTATCCTTATAATACAAATTGGAAAGATGGAAAACCAGTCTTTCCTAGCTAGAAGCCTAAAAATGACTAGCATACACTAGACCCCTTGCAGAAGCATGCAGTAAATCTAGTATTGGATAGACCATGGTGTGAAGTGTGTGAACATCCACATGATCAAAATTATTGTGGTATTTCTCAGTTGCTTGTTCTTGAGGAAGTAGAAGAGGATGTTTGTGATCAAACATCAAAATATGAGTAGGATGATGTAGATGTTTGTATGGCCATATCATACATTAATGAGGCAAAATGTTCCTTTGATGATGAAATATAGGAAGCTGATGTGGATAATCAGAGACAGAGAAGTGAGATGTACCATCAACAAGTCTTTTCTGATGAGGAAGGTGATTTTGATCATAATGCTTGCAATATGGAGCAGGCTGAAGGTTCAATGTCATTAAGGAGACCATCAAATGAAGAGATTGCAAGATTGGCTGAGGAAATGGCTGCTCAAATGAGAAGTAGAACTGTGGGTGGTGAACAGGGTAAACCTGCTAGCCTATTTATTAAAGAACAAAAGGACAAAAACAAAGGTATTAAGGTTGAAAACAAAAAGGATGCTATAAAATTCAAAGAGGTTAAGAATGATAAGGTTTGGACAAAAAAGAATGAAACCCGAAAGCCTCAAGAAGATGTGACTTCATCATTGGTGAAGACCAAGGTGATTAAAAAGTTAGTTGAACCTGTTGCAAAGGATAAGAAGCAAAATAAGCTAGGAGGAAGTAATCAACCAGAGAAAAGGGAAAATGATGAAGGTATGATGTCTAATCTACCTAAATATACACCTGTAGATATGTTTCATGTTCTTTCTTAGGTTAAAGTAACCGTACCTCTGCTAGAAATGATGAGAATAAATGAACACAAAGAAAAGACAATAGCCTTGATCACAGATGTTGCTGGTAATAAGACTAAACAAGGAAGTGGTAATGAAGCGAAGGATAAAGAGAAAGAAAAGGAAGTGGAGGGAATTGTGTCACAAATTCCCCTTGTATATTTAGGAAATTCTATTAACATGTGCCTTGAAAATATAACCCCTTTTTTCTTAAGTGTGGATATAAATGGGAAAAATTTAAGGAACTGTATGATAGATTCAGGGGCATCAAATAATGTTATGCCAGTCAAAATAATGGAGGCAATGGGCTTGATAGTAGATACTACTCAAGGTAAATGTTATGCTATGGATTCAAGAGAAGTGCCAGTTGTTGGAACTATCAAAGCATTGCCTTATAAATTGATTCAGTACCTTGATAAGGATTTAGTCATGACTGTATTAGTTGCAAACATCCCACCTCATTTTGGAATGCTCTTGTCAAGAAAATGGAGTGCATCAATGGGGGTAACATGCAATGTGATTTGTCATTTGCTACTTTCTCCATTGATGGTAAGGATGTCAAAATTGAAAGAGAATCAAAATTACCTCATCTGATTGAGCATGGCCCGATTGAGAATATGACATGTTTTATTGACAGTGGTATAAATGAATTAAGGGTTGAGGAATTTCCTAGCAATTATGATAAGCCTTGCATTGATTGATACAGAAATAAAACAATTGTCATAATCTGATTACTTGTGGACTATGATTTTGATGGTGCAAGTTCAAAGGAAGGCTTTGGTGCAGGTGTTTTGTTACGATCATGAAGTGGAAAGACATTCGGGTTCTCTTTTACTTTGTTATTTGAATGCACAAATAATGTGGCAGAGTATGAAGCCTTGTTATTGGGGTTGAGATTGGCTAAAAAACATGGATCAAGAAGCTCAAGGAATTGGGGATTCTAAGCTTGTTGGTCTCCCAAGTTAGATCCAAGTATGTATCAAAGAACAAGAGGTTGAAACAGTGTAGGAATGTTGTTTGGGATGAATTGGAGAGATTTGATGCATTTGGCATAGGATGGATGGAGAGAGGTCAAAATAAAGTGGCAGATTTATTAGCCAATATTGCAATAAAACTAGATGATATGACTTATGCGAGAATTTCAAGGGTTGAGGTGCAAACCAGGCCATCTATCCCTAATAACATAAAAAATTGGAATTTTTTTGATAATGATGATGATATATTAAGGTTTTTGAATTGTGTGGGTGAATATGAAAATCAAGAAATTGACTTTGGATCTTTTGTTGAAAATGTTGATGGTAAGGATACTATATTTGGAAATGAGGTCATTCAGTTAAAGACAAACACAATTCCCAAGGGTCTAGTTGTACTAGAAAGAGTGTTTGATAATCAAGATAAGACAAGGCTAATCATACTATTTCCCATCCTGATGACTTGGAAGAGATAAATCTTGGAACAAAAGCATCCCCAAAGAAGGTGTATATTGGAAAGAAAATGTCACCAAAAGTGAGAAGGATGCTAATTGACTTATTAAGGAAGTTTAGGCATGTGTTTGCATGGTCCTATGATGATCTTAAGGAATACAGGGAGGATCTTTTCCAACATGAGATTCCTTTGCGTGATAATTCCAAGCCATTCAGACAAAAGAAAAGGCCTATTAATCCCACTTTGGCCCCCAAAATGCAAGAAGAATTAATGAAACTAAGGGATATAGGGATCATCAAGCCAATCAAACATTCATCCTGGGTATCAAACTTGGTACCAGTAAGGAAGAAAAATGGAGACATCAGGTTTTGTGTAGATTTCATAAATTTGAATGTGTCTTCATTAAAAGACAATTATCCATTACCCAATATGGAAGCCATGTTGCAAAGGGTGATAGGCTGTGAATTGATGTCTATGATGGATGGTTTCTCTGGTTACAACTAGCTCATGGTCAAAGAGTCTGAGAATTTTAAGACAACTTTCACTACACCATGGGGAACATATGTTTATGTAAGAATGCCATTTGGTCTAACAAATGCAGGGGCTATTTTCATAGAGCCATGGATGTGGCATTCTTAGATTTCATTAACTTGTTTTTGGTGGTCTACCAAGATGACTTGACAACATATTCTAAAAAGGAAGAGGATCATTGTGAGCATCTGGAGAAGATATTCATTAGAGCTTTGGAGTATGGTATTTCTTTGAATCCAAAGAAATGTGTGTTTGGAGTACTAGAGGGAAAATTATTGGGACATATTGTTTCCAAGGATGGAGTAAAAATTGATCCAAAGAGGGTGATTGCAATAGATAAAGTTCCACAACCACGAAATGTCAAAGGAATACAATCTTTCTTTGGAAAAATAAACTTCTTAAGGAGGTTTGTGACAAATTTTGCTGAGACGGTTCGCCCTATTTCCAAAATTCTCAAGAAAGAAGCCAAGGTTGAATGGGATGAGGAGTCTATGCAAGCTTCCCAGGCCATTAAGCAAGCAACAAATGAGGCTCTTGTGTTAAGAACCCCCGATTTTTCCAAACCTTTACATATTTTTTCATTTGCTTCTTTCCACACAATTGCAGCTGTGTTGTTGCAAAAGAATGCAGAAGGTTTTGAACATCATATAGCCTTTTTCAACAAATATTTATAGGCTGCAAAACTTAAGTATGATATAAATGAAAAACAGGCATATGCACTGGTAAAAGCAGTAAAAGCTTTTAGGCCTAATTTGATTGGAGCTATTGCAATTGCCTATGTGCCTAGTGTTGTTGTTAAGGACATTTTCACACAACAAGAAGTGTCAGGAAGAAGGTGTAGGTGGATAAATAGGATCCAGGAATTCAATATTGAGGTCCAGAGTACTAAACTGGTGAGAGGACAAGGATTGGCCAAGCTTATGGCCCAAAGTAATCTAGAATAAAATTAGATAAATTTGCTAGAAGAGGAAAATAGATCACACATATGTGATATGGAGTATTCTGAATGGTATAAAGATGCAGTATATTATTTGCAAAGAATGAAATGTCCTAACAATTTGAGTGAAAATGAGAAAAGGACATTGAAGTTACATGCTATCAAATATGCTATCATAGCTGGAAAGCTCTCTAGTGGAGAAATGAAGGTGTCATGCTGAAGTGTGTTGACCAAGATCAAGCACAAGAAATTTTGAGTGAGATGCATGGTGGAGTTTGTGGAGGGCATTATATGGCTAAAACAACTGCACATAAGATAATGAGGGCTGGATTTTGGTGGCCTACAGTTTTTAAGGATGCACACCAACTAGTGAAGACATGTGATGCTTGCCAATGTTTCTCTGGTAAGTTAAAGTTTTCTAGTAACTTTCCTCTAAAACCAGTTATAGTACAAGCTCCATTCCAACAATGGGGTATTGATTTTGTAGGAGAGGTAGCATGTAAATCTAGTGGAGGTCACTCATGGATATTGGTTGCCACTGATTATTTTACCAAGTGGGTGGAAGAAATTCCAACAAAGAAAGCCACTAGTAAAGTGGTAATTGATTTCTTGATGAGTAACATATTGACTAGGTTTGGATGTCCAAAAAGAATTATGTCAGATAACGCAATGTGTTTCAGATCTAAGGAATACATAGAACTTTATGAGAAGCATGGCATCCAAATTTATTATTCATCACCATACCACCCACAGGGAAATGGACAAGAAGAATCAAGCAATAAAAGATTGATCAAGATCATTAAAAGAATCCTGGATCAGAATAAAAGGGCTTAGGATTCTACACTGAGATTAGCAATCTGGGCAGATAGGGTAATTGTGAAGAATGCAATAGGTTGTGCCCTATTTGACTTGGTTTATGGGATAAATTATAGGTTTCCCCAAAATAACTTAATGGAAATGTATAAGTTTTTCCAGATGTGTGATAATGAAATTGATGATGAGATGCAATTGAGAGTAGAAGCTCTTATAGAATTAGATGAAACCAGGAGGGAAGCTCAAAAGAGAAATGCAAAGTTGTAGTTGCAAGTAAAGAATTTGTATGAAAAGAGGGAAACTGCAAGGAGTTTCAAAGAAGGAGATTTGGTTTTAATGTGGAATGCCAGATTAGAAGATAAAGGGAAGCACGATAAATTTGATGCAATCTAGTTGGGTCCATTTTTTATTAATGGTAAGTGGGGTGAAGATTCATACTTCCTCCAAAATATGACAGGGGATATTCTTGAACTGCCAGTTCATGGACAGTTCTTGAAGTTATACTTCACTTGAAGTATTCTTTTCCATGAACAGTAGTTTAGGATTGTATGTTTTGTATATATTTTGTACATAGTTTGGGTTGGTTTGTCCAAACAATCCATTTTTGGTCATCTCTGCATCTTGGTCTGCTCTACCTGAGATTCTGAATTCTCGCTTCATTCCAGTGGAATGAACATCCCCAACTGGAGCCACTAATGGAACTTCAAATTTTTGCTCCTTGTGTTCCATTCCTGCTTTGCCTTATGTTACTGGTTTTTCATAGTGTCAGAATTTTCCTAGGGTTGGGGATTTTAGCTTTATTTTCATGTAAAACCCTTGCATTTATTTTACACCTTGGTTGGGATTTTTTTTCGCTGTTACCTTTTTGAAGGGTTTTAAAATGACTTATGTCCTATTGTTTCACCTAGGTTGAGTCCCTTTGTCTTAATATTTTAATTCCTCCGCGGGGTTTTATTTTCCTAAGTCTTTGTTGGCCCCATGTTTCATCATTTAAAAAAAACTTATGTCGTTGTTTACCATCTGCCTAGTGACATCCCCTTGTCCTTTTAATAAATGTTTTATTTTGCAGAGGGATAAAAATTTTGTGACCATTGATCAACTGTCGTTTGATCTCAGCCATTCCTCACCATCCCACGATGACCCCACCACACTGCTTTGGTTGATCACAATATCAGGAGTGGGCACCACGTGTCCCATATGATGAGGCTGAAGGGGATAAGTTTGAGTGACCGTCGATCAATTTTTGTCAGATCTCAACAGTTTCCCGCCATCGTGTGATCAGGAATTGCAAGGTTTTTATTGATTGTGATATCACGGGCGAGAGCCACGTGTCTCATCTACTGAGGGAATAAGGAAAAAACCTTGGTGGATTAATCTGGCCTTAATATATTAGATGACGGATTACTAAAGTGTTCTTAAGATGCACATGTTTTAAATCAATGAGTGTGTTATAATCTTGGTGGGAAAGTTGCTTGATGGTTAATGATAAGGCTAGCAACAGTGTTGATAGAACAAGATAATAGATGATCAAGATCTACGGTTGCCCGCCATCGCATGATTACAAGTTGCAAGTTTTTTACTAATTGCGATATAGCGGGCGACAACCATGTGGATTTACTTGGCAGCGTATGGTATGGTGGGCCCTTTATTGCCATGTTGGCGATTGTTTCAGCTTGTTTTGAAGGCGGTCATTCGATGATTTGATCAAACTAAAGGATCGACGGCTAGAATTTAAATTTGCATCAAATATGGTTGGAGTCATTCGTGTAGTGCACGAGTGAGCTTTAATGGCAGATCAGACACTTGTTGGCATGATTTGATCGAAATAAAATCAATTCTCCTGATTTATTTGTATCACAAAGTATTCAAGTATTTTGTGAAGTAGTCTTAGAGCCGAAAGCGAAGTTGTGAGTCTTTGCAGCCAGAATTTGGGATTTCTACTAGCACAAAGTTGTGAGTTAATTTATGTGTTTCCTAGTTACTCTACGCTTGAATTTGGGAAAAAAATTGTTGTACTTGTCATAGGGCTTGTTGATAAAAAATTTAGGGCTATAGTTTAATCAAATTGTGAGAAATTGCAATGTTTTGTTCTATAATTTCATATCTTTGGTTAGTCCTAGCTGTTTGAAGTGTGAAATTGTAAAGAGACCCTAGTTTGTCCAAGATGGCACCGCCAAAGCAACATTCTAGTCAAATTGACTATTTAAGTAGAAACTTGTACGATGATTTCCTAGATCAATTGCCCTTGTCAACGAATGATAGAAAGAAGGGATTGGTTTTGATGCAAGCAAAAATCCTAGGGGAAGAGTTAGTATATAATTGCTCCAACATAGCCGATTCTAAGTTTCCTCTCACAGGTTTGGAAATTTTTAGATTGTGGTATGGACAAAGGAATTTTCTTCACCCCTTTTCAAACAGCTGGATGTATGATTTGGGGAAGCTGGTGGTGCCAAACGTATTCCCTGATATAGACTTGCTTAGAGCAGTGGCCACAAGATATGACCCTGTCACACGGGTAATCAAGGATAATGATGGAAGGGTTTTGTTAAGCATTAACAGAGATGAAGTCCAACAAGTTTTTGACTTGAGTGAACCAAGTGAATATTTGGTTCCTATTAATTATGAGGAAATGAAGTAGGAATATGCAAAGTTGAAGTCTCTTTTTAGAGCTAAGTTGCTTCCACCTCATCTGGCTAGGGAAGGAGGTTCAATATTTCATATTAGCCCCAGTGACCAAGAACCTTTCAAATAAAACTGTTTTGCAAATCATTTCTTGGCAACTTTTTATTCATTATACTAGATTTTGTGTTTCAGGCTTGGTACGGTGATTCCCATTACATACATGTTCATGGGGGTGCAAATACAACACCCTAACTTCTCTGTGACTTATGACTTTGCTTCATTCTTGGTTGAGAGGATAGATGAATGGCTGTGAAAGTTTCAGAAAAATGATACCGCCACTCAATTCTTTTAGTATTCTATGTTGATGTATATGTTCTTGTGCAAGAATGCTGACTTTTTCTCTAAGAAGATGAAATTGAGGCAATCGGTTGATGGAGAAAGATTGCTAGTACAATTATGGACTGCAAATTTATCTTGCAATAAGGAAATCACTAGTTATGTGCAATTTTATAATTGCTTTGCTTCCAGATTAAGGGCTAGACTGATGGTAAATGTACCCAGTATCCTTGAGGAATTGAATGATTTCCTCAAACCAAAGGGGAGGAAGCTAGAACTAAAATTATTCCATAACTGGGGTGACATTATCCCATACCCAGTCAGTACTATTTTAAGGGTATATGGTTTTCAAGGAGCCCCCCATATACTACCATACAATGTATCACCAAGAGTGGGGTTTGCAGAAGTTATGTGGAAAATAGGTTGTATCCATGAGGACAACCTCACTGGGAGGGGTAAGGGAACATTTTTCCTAGATTATACAATGGTGTCTGGTTTTTCCTTTTCAAAAGGAGGTTGGGTACATTTTGGGAATTTCTTTGATGATTATCATTTGAGGTGTGGTCCAAAATGATAGCATGATCCCGAGGGTTTTTTTTCCCTTTTCAGACAAAGAATAAAGGGTGGAAAGTTTGTGCATGAGTTGAACTTTCCTAAGGACCTGATTAGAAATGAATTTGATTTAAATAGGCAAGAGTTGAACAAGGAGAAATGGATAGATTATGATAAGCTATTAGATGTTGTGCACAAAATTGATCCAAAGTATGATCGATTGTTGGAGTTCAGTCCACACCATAAGAAAATTGATTTTCTAGTGGAGAACTTCAAGGAAATTATGGGCACCTTGAGGACCAAAAAGATAAATTTAGAACTGAGTCTGGGTGTACAAGAACAAGGTGCCAGACCAATTGAAACAAGGCCAACATATCAGCCTATAGGAAGAAGGAAGATTTATAGGAGGAAAAGGGATGACAACAGTGATGAGGAAGAAGTGGATAGAAAGGGGAAAAAAATAATGAAATTGTCTTCATAGCCAGGTCCAAAATTCAAAGTGTCTGGGGAAATTAAAATCATTGATTTAGAATCATCACTAGAAGATAGTCCCTCATCACCACCATCTGAGCCAAGCCCTAAAAGGAAATGAATTGATCAACCACGAGAGGATCTAATGGATGAAATTGTTGTTACTGATCATGACATGGAGGTTGATATGCTTTCCCCTCCTAGGCCAGCTGAATTGGTTTTATCTGATTTGGATATGAAAGGAAAATGTGTTCAAGATACAAAGATGGAAGCATGCAAGGATTTTCTAGATGATAATGCATTTGTGAAAACTCATGTATTCTTGCAATTGGTATGGAGGATCAAATTTGAGGAATATCAAGATAAATGTAAGAAGAGAAGCAAACTAAGACGTGGCAGGTCAGACTAGGAGAATGATGAGGAAGTGATAGTTGAATTAATGGAAGAATTCAAGAACATCACTCCTGAGGAAGGAAGAAAACTGGTGAGTCGGACTGGTGTAATGATTCTTCCTGAATGGGACATTGCAGATGCAGTAGCCTTTAATGCTATTTTGAAGTCCAATAATCCCTTGCAAGACTCTGAAGAAGAGTTCAAGGCAGCACTACAAGACTCTTCCTTTAGTGAAGAGTATGAAACCTTGGAAATTTGGGCATTGGCCCCACAAGGGAGAAAGCTATATTTTTCTGATATCAACGCAAATTTTAGAGGATGCCTAATAATAAAGAGAGCTTCAGAGACCTCAACCACCGAGGCCACTAATTTGACTGTGAATGTGGCTAAATTGGCCCAAAAGACTATTGAAAGGTAGGAGGCTGAAAAGAGGAACCTAATGGAGAAGTATAACCTTTTGATTGAGGAATACAACAAGATGCAGTAGAAGAATGTTCAACTGCAAATTGAGGTGGAAAGGTTAAGGTACAAACAGATTGGGGAGACATCTAGTGCTCCAGGAATCAGTTCATTGCCTTCCACATCAGGGTTAATGCCTTCTGCTTCTCCAATTGTTTCCACACTAGGGTCTCCCAGTCAGAATCCTTCCTTCACCCCTTCTTTAGAGGAAATTGATGAAGAAATAGAATGCTCTGTTGATCCTACAAAGAAGTAGCTCATGCACAAAATTGATGAATTACATCCATCTTTGAAGGTAAGTGAGGAAGGATTTCTTTCAAAGCTAAAGGATATTGTTACTGTTGTCTTGAGACATTTAAATGAGAGGGTTGATAATAAATTTCCATCTATACATTCTTTATATTCTTTATTATTAGATGCAATAAATAATATTCATAGGGATAAGGAGCTAGTTAAACCATTGATTGTAAATTGGATCCCTAGGGCCAGTGATTTAGATGTAATGTATAAGGCCTCAAGGATTGATACATATAATAGGCCCCAATAATTAAGGCCTACTCAAGTATTAGTTAAATCACTGCAAGGTTTTCAGACCCTACCAGATGATTTGAGTAGGAAGATCAGGGAATTCGTGAAGAATTTTAATGATTTGGGTAACACATTGTTACCTGATATAATTGATGAGCAAGGGAAAATCAGGTCACTCCAATAATGGTAGGATCAAGCAAGTGAGGTCATCAATGATCAAATTAAGTTAATTTGTGATGACTCGGATTATGATATGTTGGTGAGATGTATGGATAAAATCATTAGCTCCAGCTCATTTTTGAAATCTTTTGAAAGAGATGCAAATCAGGTAGCAGTAAAATACACACCTTATAGTGCCAAGGTGAATGAGGTAATTAATTTTGACTGGCTGACTGATGAAGAATACCAGAAATGGGTAACTAAATATTTGACTGAGGAAGAGTAAAAGGAATGAGCTACTAATGGGTGGTAGATTAGATGTTGTAGTTACAACGGTTTCCAGTCTTTCTTTGGTGGCAGTCTTGGTGCGGGATTCTTATGGTTTTTTGTTGCTACATCAACTTTTCCCAACAGGCACGATGAACAAGAATATTCTCCAGGGTGATGGTTGTTGTAACAGTTTTTGGAATATCACCAGGTGTGCCAATTGGTTGGTGACATGTGTACTTTCTAGCCTGATGTTTGTTTTCTCCTTCATTTTCTATAAGAAGGATTTCAAGGCCAGAAGTAGGGGTTAGCAAGTTAGATAATTTTGGGTCGAGTCTAGGTGAAGTTGCAGAGAAAATTGTAAAGCTCGATGGTTTTAGAGAGAAATGCAATTTAGGTTATGAGTCATTCTGTAATAGGTTTTGAATTTATGGGGATTTAATGTTGTATAAAAATACTGACATTTGAGTTGAAATGATAAATTCAAACTCATGTCTCTCCATTGTACATGCATATCTGAACTTTGAATAAGATAACTAAGGGTTGCTTCATTCATCTCACTATTGTGGTGTGTATGATTCTATTTTAGCTTTAATTCAAGGAATTAATTAAAATGCTTGAATGGGATTATAGGAGGATATGTTATGTACAAGGATTTGATAAGTAGTATTGAGTTAGAATACATATTGATGAGATTACAATGCAATGTTGTCAAGGATTTTATATGTTATGTGTTATATTTTATATGCTATGTGTTAAATATGTTAGGAAGATATGTTATGTACAAGGATTTGATAAGTAGTATTGAGTTAGAATACATATTGATGAGATTACAATGCAATGTTGTCAAGGATTTGATAAGTAATATTGGGTTTGAATACAT
This sequence comes from Sequoia sempervirens, assembly GCA_007258455.2. Classification (NCBI taxonomy): domain Eukaryota; kingdom Viridiplantae; phylum Streptophyta; class Pinopsida; order Cupressales; family Cupressaceae; genus Sequoia; species Sequoia sempervirens. Next base: position 213,020,676 of record VDFB02270651.1, on the reverse strand, counting down.
ATTGATGAGATTACAATGCAATGTTGTCAAGGATTTTAGATGCTTATGAATTTGACTCCTACAATGGATATATGGCACTGATCTAAGTTGTAATTATCCGTATGATTCATTATTTTTTTGTCTTTGCCTGGAGCTTGCTACAAATTGAAAATCAATGACTATCTTATATTGTGGATTGTGTTGTAGTTATCTCAGGCTCGAAATAGTTGATATTATCGATGAATAGCCAATTCTATTCGATATTATCCTATTGTGTTGAGCTATTGAGTGAGATTATCTGTTATTGTTAGTGTTGTTTATAATAATGGTGCAGAGGTTGTAAACACATTAAGGGATCACCCTCCCGGGTCTTATAGAGCCCGAAGTGTAGGAGGCTTTTAAAGTCCTCGTTAGTTGGTCCAGTTCCTTTGAGCTTCCCTTGATTGGAATTGGAAATTCCATAGGTAGATTAGAATACCAACCTAGTTACATTAAAAACAAACCAACAAGGGTTATATTAATTCCACTCACAAGAAAGCATATTCCCTTGTCATATCAATTAAACTTCTTATGTACAAATAACATAGCTGAATATGAGTTGTTAATTGCTAGATTGTGTGTTGCTTTAATCATAGGTGTCAAAGATATGAAGATCTTTAGTGATTCACAATTAGTGATCAAACAAAAAAATGAAGTCTACCAAGCTAAACATGACAAATTATTGAAATATACGGATCTCGTAATTACCTTGTTGGAAAAGTTTGAGTCATTCACCATTGATAATATCTCAGGAAAAGATAATCGACATGTGGATGCAATGGCGAGTGTGGATTCTCTTATATCACCTCAAGATCCTTCAAAGGACGTCATATTTATTTTTCACCGAACCATGAAACATTCAGTAAATGATAAATTTGAAGAAGTTCTAACAACCACCAAGGGAGACTCGAGTGAATGGTATGATACAATATATAACTATTTAAAAGATAGTACCATTCCCGAGCCAACAACAACAAACACTTGAACTCACTTACAAAAAATAGCAAACAAGTACATAATCCTTGTCGATATGTTGTATAGAAGATCCTTTAACGACATTTTACTTAGATGTCTTAGGAATTCTGAAATCACTATAGCACTTGAACAAGCTCATGTGGGTGCCTGTGGAGGTCATTTTGGAGGAAGATCCTTAGTGCAAAAGCTTGTTCATATGGGATACTATTGGAGAAATATGGAAAAATATTTCTTTGTGTATGTTAAGCGATGTCACAAATGTCAAGAACACAATAATTTGATTCATGGTCCTGCTTCTGAGCTCCATACCCACATACCTATTTGGCCATTCTCAGTATGGGGATTGGATCTAATTGGGAAAATCTCACCACCATCTTCTGTTGGGCATACGTTTATCATTACAACAATTGATTATTTTACAAAATGGGTAGAATTTATTCCTCTTCGATCCACCATTGTTGATGTGATATGATGTTTCATATTGGAACACATTATTTCCTTCTTTGGAATCCCTTCCACATTAATTTCATACAATGGAACACCATTTAAGAAAAATGATGTGAAGAAGTTCCTAGACACATTTCATATCCAACATCACTTTTCAACACCGTACTACCCACAATCGAATGGTCAAGCTGAAATCACTAATAAGAATCTTGAATAAATCCTCAAGAAAGTTGTTAACAAACATCACAAGGATTGGCAAACACAATTACAATATGCACTATGGGCCTATCAAACAAGTGTCAGATTATCTATGGGAACTACACTCTACAACCTTGACTATGGTACCGAAGCAATCATGCCCTTGGAGCTAGAAATTCCTCCATTAAGGATTTCTCTTCAAGTTCTTATCGATAACGACACCTATAAGGAAAAAAAGATTACACCAGATTGAGATGCTCGATGAACAATGAATTAACGCTCTTGAGCATCTACAAAACTACACTAAGAAATTACAACGTAAACATAATAATCATGTCATCCCTCAAACATTTAATAAGGGAGACTTAGTCTTGTATGAAAATCAATGAAACACTACTATAGACTATGTTGAAAAAGGAAAATTCAGTCAAGTAATTGATTAGGACCCTACATAATCAATAAAAATTATGGATCTGGTGCTTATACATTAATAGAGCTAGATGGTACATCCCTCAAAGACCCTATCAATGGCGTGCATCTGCACCGGTATTATGTCTAATCCCTTTGGATAGTATGAATGATAAAGCAGTGTTGTTAGACCTATCAGATTATATCCTATATGCTTTCACATTGCTTTGTTCTTGACAACTAGTTATGTGTGTGTCTTGAGCACTAAAGTGATTATTTAATTTATTTTTATAGTTACTTTAGGTTTCATACTATTCAAAATTCATCTTATGTGTTATGATAGCATAACATACTTACTCAAAATGTTGTATCTAAGAGAAACTATAGTAAGTTTTAATTAGATCACATAAGATGTGTTAAACCATGAAGACATTAATTAAGTAATTTTACAAAGGTTATTTAATTAATCATATCACCATTTAACATTCCACACATAAAGACAAGTAATAAAACATCAAATGCTCACATATATATATATATCAAAAAATTTATGTACATGTCATCAATATATACATATCACTATCGTATGTGGTTGCCAGACCCCTCAGGATCTGGTACTCATGTTGCTCTAGTAGTGGTATGTTGGGAGATGGTGGTATGTGATCGTGATCACAATCCACTGAATCTGAGTACAAAATCTAAGCCTCATCTATCCTAGGACCTCCTGATGTGCTCTTGCTATCTGATCTCTTTTTTCCTGTAGCCTGGTGTGTCGCAAATAAATGTATACTTGGAAATTTTTATGCTCATTTGAGTTTTTCTTATGGATTTTGGCTTGATTTTTCCTAGATTTAATGTTGTAATGTAGTCAAAACATTCACATTAGGTCTTGGACCCTTGTGAATCATTAAGAATTCTAGGATGTCTTGTAAGAATATCGTGAAGTTTTCTAACCCACTTTCACACTTTTCTAGGACCATTTCATTATAATTCACTTACGTAACCTCTTTTTATCACTTACCAAGTCTTATTTCAAAGTGTTGTTGTAAAGAGTTATAACAAACTTTCACACTTTTCTAGGCTTTTCATCACTAATTTGACCCTTTCTTATGTTTCAATGACCCCCTAATGCACTTTTCATCCCTACTTAACTTTGTTTCAAAGAATAATCCCATTAAACATCATTTAATACACTTTAATTCCTAATACCTAGTAAAATTTCCCTAGTGGGACCAAGTCACCACTTGGGGTGACTTAGTCCCACTGGGCACAAAAATCAAAATTATTTTAAATTTTTGGTGGGATATTATTCTCTTAACCTTAAGGTTGGCCTGTGATGTGTTATTTTTGGGAAATTTTATAAAATCAATTATAAATAAAGGGTTTTCCTCTCATTTTCACCCCTATTAATTTCCTCATACATTACCATACATACATTCATAATTCTCAAGCATTCTAGGTATTGTCAAGCATTCATTGGAGCTTCTACTTGCATATTTTCATATTTCTACATCAAGGTTTTGGTGTGTTTTAGTATTGCATGTTGTTCATTCATCATTCTCTCTTTATTTCATTTCATTTTCAAGGGTTTGATTACCAAATTGGGGTTTGACCAAGGCAAACCCCTATTCACTAACCCTTAACCCTTTTTCCCTTCTTTGCATGTGTGATTTGTATGTCTTGTATGCAGATTTTTCAAAGAGAAAGGTGTTAAAAGGTGTTGTCATTCCATCCAAGTCATTCAAGTCAACAAAATCCCTAAGTGACTCTTGGAGACCTCTTACAACCTGATTTCTACAGAATCAGATCTGGACAGCTGTCAAGAAGAGAAGTGTAGACTGAGAGCTACAAGTTCCTTCCATAAATTTCTTGAAATTCCCAACTGGAATAAGTTTCCATTTGTAGTTAATTAGTCCCACTGCTAGGCCTGAAAGATGATTTTTGCATTTTTGGATACCCATTTGGTTGAAACCTATTTTGGCAGAATCTCCTGAAACATGACTAAGTCACCCAAGTTGGCATAAGTGTCCTAGTTGGCTTCAACAACAAATTATGTAGGATTCCAAAGTGTCTCTACATGCCATTCCAGTTTCTAGGTGTACCTCTCCAATCTCTTTTATTTCTGTCATCATTTGTTTGCATTCTTAGGTCATTTTTGCATATCACAATGTGTTTTCCAACAATTTGCATTCATTAGTTTTGCATCAATAGTTCATTTTCCTTTTTAGTTATTTGCATTTATAGCATTGCATTTAGACGTATTTTAATCATATTAGCATTATTCTTTATTGAACTCCCAATTTTTTGTGGGATACCTTTCTCCTTTTAGGTGAAAAACCCTAGAAGTGGAAGAGAGAAGCCCCTACAAAAATTTGTAGTTCATTTTGGTGAACCTACATTTAGAACATCTTATTTCTGATTTAGAGTGCATCTACATCCTAGGAATAACTTGCAATGATTTTTTCTTGCATTAGGTTTGTTTAAATTGCATCCTAGGGTTTTAGAAATTACATTAGTGAAAAGCTCATATAGCTTGCATTTCATTAACAATTAAAAAAAATTGCATTTTCATATTATACCTACATCTAAAAACCTAAAAAGCATAAAATTTAATTAATTTTTTTTGAAATTTTTCAACAAAATCACAACTAGGACTAATTCGCCACCCTGGGCGACTGAGTCTAGTTGCATATTTATTACTACATTTCCTAGAATTTAATCTATAATATTTTAGATTTTGTTTGATATTTCTGCATTTCAGTTTTACTTTCCATAATTTCAACTTTAAGCATTTCATTCTTATTAGTTTGCATTGCATTTACATTCATCCCACATTGAGAAGCTTGTTCATGAGTGTTTAGTCTCCTATTACTAATACCTTAGTGAGAAGAAGTTCGAGACTCATGTTATCCCATGATAATACACTCATTGTGGATCTTGGGTTACCTAAAGCTTCCACTCCTAGTATTGCAACTAGTACACTAGGCATGGATACTACCTTTAGTACCTCTTTTCCTTCCAATAACATACAAGTTGACACACAGAACGATCACATCCCACAAGAAAAAATAATTAAAATTCATGAGGACTTAACACATCTTGAACATCAAGTGTGTCTTGAAAAAATTTCAACCACTGCCATTCTAACCATAGAAAACATCCATCACATGCTTAAAAGTGAAGAAGGCTTGGATGTTATGAAACAAATAGTTGAGATATACCAAAAACATGTTCCTTCCACCTCTAGTATCTCTCAAACAACAAACACTATGGTTAGCCAAGGAGGAACTCACACTTGTCCTTCAGCAGTAGCATCCATACCTACCTATACCACTCCTCCAGTCACAACAACAATAAAATAGGTTAGTAATGTGATTCCTTCCTCAACTATTCCTGCTAGCATTCCTAATTCCTATGTGGCATTGCATGTTCTATCCTCCTCCACCATACCATCTATAAGCATTACCTTCACTTTCCCTACCACTACATACACTCCATCACCACTTTCCCTTCCACCTCATACCATTTACATTGACCCTCTCATAACACAAGTTTTCCAAACAGTCTCCTCCATGCAAAAAACAATATCCACCTTCAACCAAAATCAGAATGAACCACCCACCTATTATGTTCGAAGTAGTCCACTCTCTTTGGAAATATTGTGAACACCGATTCCACAAGGGATAGAGATGCCTATATTTGAGAAATATGGAGGGAAGGGAGATCCTTCTAACCATGTTAATGCTTACGCCACCTTATGTAGTGACTTTTTCCTTGATAATAAACTACTAGAAAAATTGTTTCCTAGGACTCTAAAAGACGCTTCCTTGGAATGTTTCTCATCTTTACCAAACAATTCAATTCATTCATTCAATGAACTAGTTGATGCATTTATAAATCATTTCCAAGTGCATATGACCCCAAAGAAGACCTTGGCCGATTTGATAAGATCTAAGCAACATGAAGAAAAAAGATAACTCATTTTATATCATGCTATCAATCACTTTATTCTCAAATTGATGTCAAGATTCTTGATCCACACCTTCAAAAGATTTTTATAGAAAACTTGCAAACTAAACTTTAGGAAAAACTCACCATGATGAAATTTCCATCCTTTATGCACTTATGTACCGCCCTTTGCAATTATCACAATTCAGTTAATAGTCGTGATGCAAAGTCCACTTCTAGCTGAGCTAGGAAGTCTAAACATACCAATCCAAACAATTCACAACCATTTAGAAAGAAAAAAAGGGTTCTTATAGTTCAATCCCCCTCAACAACCAACTCAACCCATCAACAACCAAGTGGTAGTTGTTAAAACTGTCATACCTTATAGCTATGGAGATCCGAAAAGACAGTTTACACCTTTACCAGACACCATCACACAATGTCCCAAATTTTGTAACAACAAATGATTACCTTACCTACCGTCAAGCCACCCGATCTTACTAAGCCTTTACCTTAAAAATTTAAATCCAATACTTATTACCATTATCATAGACAATTTGGACATGACATAGAAAATTGTGAGCATCTTAAACACCTTGTGCAAGACCTCATTCATTCCAGTAGTCTATCCATTGTAGGTGTTAATGAAGGAAATAAGTTTGTTGCCCCTCCATATCAAAATTTGCAAATTTTCACTAATCCAATGCCTAAAAAAAATGTTTCATTTGTCAAAGCTAGTGAAACTCCAAAGAATGATGTGATGAATTTTCATACAAAACATCTTGCTCCCATTCCACATATTACCACTATTAATCCTATGGATGAAATTGTAGGTGCAATAGACGTTATCCCTCGTACGGTCCAACCTAAGAAATCTCTTGATATTTATTTCTCCTCTAAGGACATACTTCAAAATCTCCCTGATGGTCCTCTTTACATAGCCAATTGTATTTATGACAAGTCCACTAATGGGATAATCATAGATCCCACCTATGGAGAGAATGTGATCACCGAGGAATTTTTCGTATTACATGATCTTTATCAAGATGATTATGATAAACCATAAACATGGATCAAAACACACAATGGTTTTGCTTGCCCTATGATAGGATCGATCATCCTTCCATTACAAATAGGACCAAAAACATTGGATGTTACATTCTCCATCATCCCACAATCGGACCAATTTCGTTTGAGGCTAGGCCATCCATGGCTTCACTCAATGAAAGTTGTCCCTTCAACCATACACAACTATTTAAAGTTTCCCTTTGACAATTAAATGTTCACTGTTCACCATAGTGGCTTTAACCCTTTGTCTTCTAAAGGAAACTTTTCCTTAGAATCCTTTTGGCCCGAGCCCATGGAACCTATAACGCCTTGCAAAGACTTCTTTTTCATTGCTTACTAAAAATTTAAAGCAAAAACAATAGTAGAGTTGTCTCTCCGCAACATGTCCCGTCCACTTCCGACACTCCTATCCTAGATGAAACAATGCTTCAACTTGAACAAGAACCAACCAATCAAGCTCAATCAACAACCAAAACCTCCCCAACATTGTCTAAGAGACCATGAGATAATGATAACAACTCCATCATGCCTCCTCGAATAAAAAAAGTTTACAAAGCAAAAGAGAAAGTGGCTAACAAACCTTCCATGGTTCCTTTCATTCCTCCCCCTAGGGAAGAAAAGAAACCTATGGTTGATCAACCTGCTCCCTCAAAAAAATAACTCGACAATAAAACCAAAAGAAATAGACAAACTAGGGAGCATAGGTGTAGACGTCGTGCCCTTTCTCGCAAGTTGCAAGACGAAGAAAACCAAGAAAATAAAAATCTGCACTTGACAGAAGCAATGCATGACAACCCTCCTCCCCAATCACAAAAAATAAATCCAATACAACAACAGGTAAACCCTTCATTGGACATTATCATTCGTCCTCCTATTGTGGTTAATCTAGATGGCGATGATGAGATCACTAAAATAGACGAAGAGGTGTATAATGATCTGAATACATTATTTTCCTCTTCCATGAGCTTAAATGATAAATCTCCTACAAAGAATGTAGAACCTGGTGCTTCCCCTAATTTGGCACTTCCTCTTGTCCCTTTGGCTAGTTTCTCGCCCTTGGCATATCATGAACATGATTGGGAGGTGGATGACCTACTGAACGGTTGACTCGCATTTTCCTTACTAGTCTTTTGCATTTCTTTTTCTTTTTTATGTGTGTAATGTGTTCCCTCATGATGTTTGACTTTCTCTCTCTCTTTGTGACATTCCTCTATTTTTACCTTCATTCTTCTATATCTTGTACATTACTTTCACCTTTTCTTTAGTCTTTTTCTTTTGTTTTCCTTTTGGGGATGACACACCTAGCATTGAGACAGTTCATGTCTCTTTCATGTTGACCCAAAAGGCCCCTTTTCTTTTTCTTCACCTTTTTCTTTTTCTTGTGTTTTTTTTTTTGGGATGATGCAAGGCATTGAGATAGTTCATGTCTCTTTCATGTTGACCCAAAAGGCCCCTTTTCTTTTTCTTTTTCTTGTGCTTTCCTTTTGGAGATGACATACAACACAATTGAGACTGCAATGTCTCTTTCATGTTGACCCAAAAGGCCCCTTTTCTTTTTATTTTCATTTTTCCTTTTCTTGTGATTTCCTTTTGGGGATGATGCAAGGCATTGAGACTAAAATGTCTCCTTCATGTTGGCCCAAAATATTTTTCATTTTCATTTTCCTTTTCTTTTTCATTTTGGCTTGTGTTTTACTTTTAGGGACGATGCAAAGTGTCGAGACATCCTATGTCTCTTCCATGTTGACCCAAATGGATCTTCCTTTCTCTTTATTTTCACTTTCTTTGTGTCATTCTTCAAGTTCTATCTATTTAGGGGATGATGATAGTTCTGAGCTCTCTTTCCAAAACATTGCAACAAAGAAAATATTGACCCCCAAATCCATATATCCCTTATACATTGTTTGGTGTTTTCCTTTGGGGGCAACCTCTTTCTTTTCTTTTTCTCTCACATGATGTAGCCTTATTCGGAAACATATGACTTGGCATAGGGGCTTTCCAAGTTGGCTCTCATGTCTTCTTTCTTTTTGCAATTTTCATTTGCTACTTTAAAGTAATTGCTCATAGTACGATGTGTAGCAATTTATTTAAAGTGGGGGCATACATTGGCATTATTCATTTTGCATTTTTTTCTTTTTCTTGGTTCTTAGTGTCTTGTTACTTCATACGATGAATTTGTCACTTTGTGGATGACATTGGGTGTAATGTCCTTCATGAGTGTGATCTATCTTAGTATATTGCATTCCTCTTGGTGGCTTGATGCAACACACTGCATCCCCTAAGTTGCGAATCTTCTATTCTTTGATTGGTCCTCTCTTGGAGACATTAGACAAAATGTTCCATAAGTTAAAGACCTCACATGAACTAAGAAAGACTCCTTTAAACATCGTTTAACCTTAAGGTTGGCTTTGGATGTGTTATTTTTAGGAAATTTTGTAAAATCAAGTATAAATAAAGGGTTTTCCTCTAATTTTCACCCACATTAATTTACTCATAGATTAGCATACATACATTCATAATTCTCAAGCATTTTAGGTATTGTCAAGCATACGTTGGAGCTTCTACTTGGATATTTTTAGATTTCTACATCAAGGATTTGGTGATTTGTAGCATTGCATGTTGTTCATTCAACATTCTCTCTTTATTTCATTTCATTTTCAAGGTTTTGATTACCAAATCAGGGTTTGATGAAGGAAAACCCCTATTCACTAATCCTTAACCCTTTTCCCCCTCTTTGCATGTGTGTTTTGCAGGTCTTGTATACATATTTTTCAAAGAGAAAGGTGTTAAAAGTTGTTTTCATTCCATCAAAGTCATTCAAGTCAACAAAATCCCTAATTGAAGCTTGGAGACCTCTCACAGCCCAATTTCTGTAGAATCAGATCTAGACACCTGTCAAGAAGAGAAGTGCAGACTAAGAGCTATAGATTCCTTCCCTAAATTTCCCGAGATTCCTAGGTGGACTAAGTTGCAATATGTGGAAAATTAGTGACACTTCTAGGCCTACAAAGTGATTTCTACATTTCTAGATACCCATTTGGTTGAAACCCGTTTTGACATAATCTCCCTGAAACATGACTAAGTCTCCCAGCTTGACGTAAGTGTCCTAGTTGGGTTCAACAACAAATTTTGTAGAATTCCAGAGCCTCTCTACATCAAATTATAGTTTCCAGGTGCACCTCTCCAATCTCTTTCATTTCTATCATCATTTTTTTGCATTCTTAGGCCATTTCTGCATATCACAATGTGTTTTCAAAAAAATTACATTTCATTAGTTTTGCATCAATAGTAAATTTCCTTTTTTAGTTCTTTGCATTTATAGCATTGCATTTATTAATATTTTAATCATATTAGCATTAGTCTTTAGTGAAATCCTAATTTTTTGTGGGATACCTTTCTCCTTTTAGGTGGAAAACCCTAGAAGTGCAAGAGAGAATCCCCTACAAAAATTTGTGGTTCACCTGGCTACCTCTGACTCTAGTCTCTTTAACTTTTCTTGGGTCTGAGATGACTGTGCCTCTACTATAGCATTGGTTCAGCAGACTTTCCTCCTCAAACTCTCATATGTTACATGTAATCTCGTGAATGGCCTAAGTGTCTTTCGGTCCTGATCCACAATGGGTGGGGGCACATAATCTGAGTCCATCTCCTCCTTGTCAATAGATACGAGCACTATCTCTATAGTTGCTTGTCGATAGAGATCCCACCAATCTCTCAGAGCTCCTACAAGATAGAAACAATACACAATCAGTACACATCATGGTATATATATAGAACGACAAACAAAAGCACAAAGCATTTGCATAAATACAATATCATCACCTATATATCTGGTAGGATGAGAAATATCAACCTTGTCTTATTCTTGGGGCATGGAAGATGTGCTAACCTCTCTATGACTGTGGGTATTGATGCCTACTGTGGCTGTTGCTCATGATCTAGTCATACACATGGGCGAGGGCTCTCCCCAATCGTGTTGATCCTTAGCTACTACCTCATCACCCTCACTCATGAGTGGCTCCTCCTTTTCCTCCTCCCGGTCCTCTTGGTCCTCATCCTCCCCCCTTTGTCCTTGCCATCATAATCGAGATCTGCATCCTCATCATACTCCTCATCAATGACATTCTCTAAATATCTCTATATCCCTATACCGTGTATACTTGACCCTATCCTCTATATCATCTCCCTGATCTAGAAATGGTCTTGAATCTTCTATAGGCTCATTAATCAGAAATATGGGAGTTGGTTGCAATATTTTCCACCACTCCTCATAATCATCTGTGGCACCAACATCATCTACGTCAGAGACTAGAGGCTCATCATGATCTGAGTACTCAGAGTCGCTCTCGACAACATCATCTAAAGTGATTCATACTATATCACTTGGTCTCCAAGCACTCCACACTGATCTCCTAAAAAAGGTTGTGCCCTAGGTGGTGTCTAGATTTTCCCAAACTATCATATGATTCGATCGTAGTAGAAGGGGCATACTACATGGTCATGTGAGCCAACCAAAAATTTGTCTAGTTGTAATCTCCTCAACTGCCTCGCATGATATGGCCACTGAAGTGTTAGTTGATAGGTACTCCACAAGATCTCATCCTCCTCCAGTTGGTCAAATCTCACTCTACAAAAGTGTAAATCTCTATACTACCACAACCGTTGTAGAGGATAGATAAAGGCATGAGGATACCCCACTATTATAGGACACAGGAAGCTGGTAGGTCTGGTACATATGATATACTCAAGGTACCAAACCTATAGAAATGTATAGTATAGCATGCTATCCAGCTCCTGAAACACAAACCATCCAAGATCATAGTATAGGTACACTAGGATACAACACCTCCAAGCATATATTGTCCTATGCTCTACCATCCTGCATATCAGGTGTACTAGTCCTCCCTCTAGGTTTGTTGCATGCCCATCTGGGACAATTACTACTGTAATTGTGTGCATCATAATCCATCTCACCACCAGGGCTCATGAATATATCAGTAGGGTATGTGTAAGATCATCATGGAAAAAATAGGCCCTTAAGTGGCAAAAAATTCAAAAAAATCAGAGTTAGGAAACTTGACATAAAAATTTGAATAAGTTATCTATATTATTTCAAAAATATGCAAGAAGAGAATCTATAGAAAATCGAATGTAGTTTCTAAACTACTAGGTTTATTTAAGAAAAGAAAAAATCTATTTGGTGAAAATTTGAAATTTCAACGCAGTAGTACTTAAATTTCAACGAAAAAATAAGTAGGTTTCTATCTAACCACCCTAACCACAATAAAATGAGAGTTATTTTTTTATAAGATTTTAGATATAAATATATGACTCATGTCCCAATGTGATGCATATTTTTTTGTAATTTTTTTCCAAGTAAATAATTAATTATGAATTTTTTATTACAAATTTTAGAATTTATATAAAAACTCATATGTCTAACCACCTTAATTTGGTCAAAACTTCATGAAATTCAATTTTTTTTTTAATCCTATAGTATGCGAAGAATAGAATTTGAAGCATGTTTTGGATTCAAAAAATGTGATACCATTTGAAATCTATAGATGTTTTTCAATCAGCCTATCAATCAGGACTTTAGTTGTAATTCAAATAGAAAATGAATACTAATTATTTATTAAATTCAAAGTAAAGCATAATTTATATTGGTGGAAAGCTAAGAATCTCCTTTAAAAACCCTATTCATTTCATCAATTTTGGGTTAAAAAAAGGTCATTAGCCACATACCCTACACATACCCATCATATTGCCACTTTTTGGCCCATCATGATCCTGCACATACCCAACATCGGCATATCGATCTGTGCTCTCATCCGCTCGTCATGCATTGGCCCATCTAGACAATACTACATATCAGCCTTTTGCTCGTAAGATGTATGATCTCTCTGGAAGCGTATCCATTCCCCAAATAGAAACTCGAAGGATACGGTGGACATCCTCTAGAGTGATCATCATCTCACCACTAGGAAGGTGGAATGTATAGGTGTCTACATCCCAACGCTTAGCTAGAGCATTCAACATCACGTCATGGTACCTCATGGGGGCCATGAGGCATGCCCAATATATCCCAATAGCCTACAAGTGCTCTATGTCCTCTACTCAAAGTGTGGGGGCTAGGTCTCCAAGAAAGCTAAGTTGCTTCCCACCCAAATGCTGATGTAAATGGGTAGGTAGCTATCAATAAAATAAAAATATACCCTATAAGAAATCTCAAATCTTTAAGTTTTACATTATTCATCATAAAAGTGTGCTAAAGTCACTCTAGTGTGCTTTTATAAAGGCCCTAGAAACTTTAGACCCCTTTTGGGACACTTCGCGAAGAAACATGACACTTTGCAAAAAAGTGGGACACTTTGCGAACAAATGGGACACTTCACAAAAAAAAGGGTAGACTTTGCGAACTTTTTTTCCAAGATCCTATATTCACCTATAAATATGTAAAAATCATCAAATAACTATGTAATGACTAAGTGAAGGTAGAAAAATTGACTCACCTCATGCTAATGCTCGTTGCGTGCCACCTACTCTCCTAGCACATATAGTCTTGTAGGCTACAAGAAGGTAAAATGACAAAGTAAGTTATAATTTACTTCATTATTGGCTCTTATGTATAAACCTAGGCTTTTTACTATATTAGAGTTTAAAAAGTGATTTTTATTGAAAACAACATAACGGGTGCTAGTTAGCTCTGCTTTCAATGTCATTTGTTGCGTTGGAATCATGATTATGCACCTGACATTGACAATCATCTATCATTATGCGACATGGTACTTGGAAATGTCCTACAATATGATTTTCCTTATTCGATGTGGTTAGATTGCTACCTTGATTCCACCTCCGTAAAGCAAGCAGAATCAAGGGTGGCATACATCTACCCTGGAATTTGATTTCTAGAAGTTGCATAAGAGGATTTTTGGAAAACTAATGAATTCATGTTGCAAGATGCAGTTCCCAATGTTGTGGTTTTGTAGATAACTACACTAGGGCCTTCATTCTGCCACCTTCTAAATAAGTATCCTTTTATGAAATAAAGTGTACCGTTTAGAGTCCTTTAGCTTGCATATGCACGTAGTGTCATACAAGCACTAAAGTGGGGGCTAAATGTAGTGTAGAAAATTCTACACTCTTGAAGAGAGAGGTAATTTCATTCTTAATTTGGACCTATTTAGGCATGCTTGCATTAATTGATCCTGAAACTTACCATTTATAGGCCCCTAAGACCCATTATTTTTACTTTGAGGCTTATTCCACTCAAAAAATCATATAAATCCCAACAAATAACACTTAAATCATTCAAATTTCGAAAACCCACCTCAAAAACCTCAAGTAGGACCCATTCACCACCTTGGGCAAATGAGTCCCCTCTAGTGGGACTAAGTTGCCTAGAGTGGCGAATTAGTCCCTTTTGGGGCATTTTTCAATTTTGAGTGGGAAATTCACCAACCTAATTTAAATTTCCAATGGATGTTGGCCTGTGAGTTCTAAATAATGATTAATTAGGTATTGATTCCTATAAACATAAGTTTTTAGGTCATTTTTAACAAAAAAATTCAAAATTCAAATGTTGAATATCTTTCACAAGAGGATTCATAACTCTATCTACAACAAAGTTAAAGCTTTAGGGTAGCATTCAAGGGTTTTTTCAGGTTATCAAGCTAACTTTTTGTCCAAGATATTGCATTTTTTAGGGTTGATCATGGATTCCTATGGAGAATAATGAAGAATTCTAGGTTGGGGACATGCAACTAGCCATCAAGCCAAGCCTAAGGACTTGTTTTCTAAGTGATTCCATCTTCCATTTTCTCTCTATCTTCATCCTAAGGAAGGTTTTCATGTTATTAAGATTCCTTTAAAGTTATTTAGGGTCTCTTAAAGTGATTCTTGCATTGTTCAAATTTCATCCATGCATCTTATTCTTGCATGTTAGAACAGGGTTGCATCTTGCTTTAGATTTCCTAGTTTTCGATGCACTTAGGGCTAGGGAGTTGTTGTAAATTTCATTATATCTTTCAAGGTTTAAACAAAAAACTAGGGGTTTGACTGAGGAAAACCCCGCATTAGAAATCAAATTATATTCTATTTTGTAAGTGTTTCGCATAATCAAATCCAGGTTTTAGTTTGGGAACGAAGTCCAAGTGTTGGAGTATAGATTTGTAATTTCAATTTTTGGAAAAGAGGAAAAGGACTAAGTCACCATTAGTGGAATATGAGTCCCACTTTCAAGGTGTTTGTCATATCAGTTTGCACTATTCCTGTACCCATTTCTCTAAAACCACATTCTGGGTAGAAACCCTTATCTGGGACTAAGTCACCCAGCTTGGCATATGAGTCCCAGCTGGCCATAAAATAAGATTTTCTAGAATTTCAGAGACATTTACAATCTTCGCTCTATACTTTATCATTTTCTAGGTGCACTCTTTCTGTTTCGCTTCTCCATCTTGTTCTATATTGCATTCAATCTATCTTTTTGCATTTCACAACATGTTTTCAAACTCTTTTCATTTTCTTAGTTTTGAATTAATAATCAATCTCTTTTATTAGTTCTTTGCATCTAGGACATTCCCCTTTGACAAATTCCAATCATCTTTTCATTGGAATCTCAAGGTCTTATTCTTGAGTGAGTCATTAAGGTTTTTGGATACTTCTCTTCTTTTAGGTGGAAAACCCTAGAAGTGTAAGAGAGCCCCCACATCCCAAAAATCTATGGTTCAGATATATATGGTTAAAGAAGAAAAAAAAATTATAATTTAAAATTAAAATCCAAGAAAAATAGTTCCAACTCTCTTAATACTTTGATTCCATCTTCAAAATTTGAGCTATCACCTTCCAATGATAATAATGCTATAAATAAACTTTGGTGATGATTAGGGATCATTAGATTTTACACCTCATTCCAAGTCTAAAGCATCACCATCAAAACCCAAAGAGATGAATGTGATAGAATCAAATACAAATGATGATCGATGTAATGCTTCATCTTCAAACACATGTTTTGATGACAATTGTGATTCATTAGATTATATACCCCCCTTTGTGGGATCTTTAGCTTTCATCCCTTTTGCATTGGCGATGTCTAACCTTAACATTTCAACATCTAAAAGGGATTTTCATTCTTGTGAAAGAATCAATTCTTCTCATAAACATTTAAAAAATAATTCTACAACTGGTTGGAAAAATGTTATGGTATTGGATTTAAAATTCTTTCAAAAAGTGGATATAATGAAAACATGAAACAAGGAACTTTAAGCATCATCTAAAGTCTACACATACCTTTCTAAAAGTGGTTTATCTTTCCAACATTATTCTTCATATTCATCACATCTTCTATCATCTACTATAGTTAAAACATCATGTGATAAGCAAGAAATCTTTTCTTCACGTAAGGAATGTTGGATGTTGTGGTTGTGTTTCTGATATGTGGTTGTCATTGATGTCAACACTATTAGCCTTCAATACATCAGAAGTTGTACATGTCGAGGATATTGAGAAAATTGTTAAAAGAAGTGTTCCAGGTTCTTTGTGGAACTATGAAGGTCATGAAGGTGTCTTGTTCTGTACGTTGAAGATCAATTCGTGTGGATTAAAGGGTTTTCTACTGAGTATATCTAGTTCATCCACCAGAAGTTTCAAAGGTCCTCATGAAGATCTAATCGAGTAGTGAATAGTTGTGTTCTGACAGTATTTTTGTGTGTTTTGTCAGTGTTCTTGAATGAATTTTGTGTGTTTCTGGTGCTATGAATGTTTCCCTATTAGTTCTTGTTTTTTTTGGATGCTTCTAGATAATGCTCTATCTTTGTGGTACGTCCACATTCATCGGTGTGTTCGTGATTGAATATTTTTCTCTGTATATTCAGTTTTCATGTTCTTGGCCGACATGATGGTAGTAGCGTGTTGTAGATCTTTGAGGTGGAATAAATTGAAATATTTTTGTGTTGGAGTTGTTATTTTGGGTCTCCACTATGTTGTGGCCAACCTTGGTGGATTGGCATTGCAAATTTATTTGCAATTTGGCCGACTTTGAAAATATGTTTTATATTTTCTAGCCGACTAAGTTGTTGATGTGATCTCATGTTGCGGATATATAAGAGCGATTGTTTGAGTGAAGTTAGTGTGTGCATTAGAGTGAATGTATGCTACAGAAAGTGTAGATTTTCAAATAGTGTTCCTATCATTCGATTGTAGAGCAGAGTGAGAAGAAAGTTGAGGAAAGAGCGAAGAAAGTTTTTTTGTGCTTAATTGGAACTATAATCAGGCTTGTGTAGAAGCTATTCTTTCATTTCATACTTTGTGGATCTAATCCATATTGTTGTATTGTTGGGTAGTGAGACCTATTCTATTTGAGTAGTGAGCTCTAGGAAGTGTGCCTAAATGCATGTGCATTCCCATTATTTTCTCATTATACTTTTAACAGGGTATAATATTGTGGACTACATCCATCATGGTTTTTCCCCTAACAGGGTTTCAACATAAAAATATTGATGTTCTTTGTGTTTTTGATGTGTTGATTATTCATGGTTTATTATTCATTCATCAGATCTGAGATCAAGTAAAGTAAGGTTAGAAAATTTTTAATATTATGTGACAACTGATTCACCCCTGTCTTAGTTGTCTATCCTATTTTTTCCAATAATTGGTATCAGAGCAGGTTCCTCTAAAGAAGTTTTAAAGCTTGAGGTGATCTGAGATGGTATCATACAAGAAGGAAAATCCTAGATTTGATGGAACAAACTACTCATTGTGGAAAGCTAGGATGGAGTGTCATTTGAAGTGTATTGGTGAACCTTTTTGGAAAATTACAAAGAATACATATGTTATTCCTCAAAATGCTCCTTCCACTGCTAATGAAGTTAAAGAGGTTGAGAATAATGACCGAGCTATGGAAGCTTTGTTGAGTGCTCTAACAGATTTGGAAATGAAAAATGTGTTAGGTTTGAAGATAGCTCACGAGATGTGGATGAAGCTGGAAACTTTGTATGAAGGAGATGTGCATGTGAATATGGGTAAGCTACAGAGTTTGAAAGGAAAGTATGAAAATTGGAAGATGGGTGAAGATGAAAATATTCTTATTTTATGCAAAAAGTAAATGAAATAGTGATGGGTATTAGATGTGCTAGTGGAACTCTAGAAGAGGAAGAAATTGTGGATAAGGTGCTCATATCATTTCCTACCTCCTACCAAGCAAAGGCTCATGCTATTGAAGAATTCAGATAATTGATGAATGTGACAAGAGATACATTGATTGGAAAACTTGTTTCCTTTGAGTTAAGCAAAATTGGTGATTTTGTTCCTAAGATTGAAACTACATTCAAGGCTACTGTATCTGGAAGAGACAAGTAGAGATTTGATTCGAGAGAGCTTTCTAGAAAGACATTCAAGTATGAGGAAGAAATGAAACAACTTGAAGAAGAAGAAAAATAACTAGAAGAATTGGAAGCACTAATTGTGAAGAAAAAAGGTGGAGGACAAGGTAAGTATAAAGGAAAGCTGCCTATCAAATGTTTTTCTTGTAGTAAAATTGGTCATTTTGGATCAAGATGTCCTAAAAGAGTCGCTAGATCGAAGCCTTACAAATCTAGACTTCAAAAGAAATGTTATTTTGTTGAAGAAGGAGTGACTGATGATGAGTCTAACAAAGATAATGGAAATGAAGATGGTTGGGTCTTCATTTCTATCAAGGAGAATAGTCCTGAGGCTATTGAATCTGCCAAAATTGAGAAAGCTCTTGCAGCCCGAATTGAAGAAAAGGATGAGTGGGTCATTGACAGTGGATGCTCACATCATATGACTGGTGACAAAAGAAAATTTGTAAGTCTAGAGAAGTATGACGATGGATTTGTGAGATTTGGTGATAGAAATGCTTGTGTGATTCATGGTAGAGGATCCATTTGTCTTGGTGGTAAGCATAAGACTGATGATGTTCTTTATGTTGAAGGCTTGAAGCATAATCTATTAAGTGTTGGACAGATGGTGGAAAAGGGTTATGATCTCTAGTTCAAAGATAGAAGATGTGAGATATTTGGAAACTCTGGAAATGTAATTGCTTCCGGTAAACTGTCAAAAGGTAATATTTTTCATTTGAGTGTTTCTAGTGAAATTTGTTTGATTGCTCAAGTAGATGAAAGCTTGTTATGGCATAGAAGGTTGTGTCATGTGAACTTTGATAACATTTTCAAAATTATCTCCTCTGAAGCAATAAGAGATCTGCCTAAGCTGGTAAAGTCTGCTAGCACAATTTGTAAGGAGTGTTAGATGGGAAAATAGACTAGAGTTTTTTTTAGAAGAAAACAACATAATTCAAATGGATTGTTGGAGCTTGTGCATACTAATCTATGTGGTCTCTCCAAAATCAGAAGTATTCATGGTGAAAGATACTTTATGTTGATTATTGATGATTACTCTAGAATGATATGGGTTGCTTTCTTAAGAGAAAAATGTGAAGCATTAGAAAAGTTCAAAAGTTTCAAAGCCATGGAAAAGAATGTAAAAGGTCTAAAAATAAAACGCTCAAGGTTAGATAGAGGTGGTGAGTTCACCTCCAGGGAGTTTAATTATTTTTGTGATGAGCATGGAATCAGAAGACAATTATCTACTCCCCAAACCCCTCAACAAAATGGTGTTGCAGAAAGGAAGAACATAATAGTTCTAGATGTTGCTAGAAAAATGATGATTGAAGGAAATGTGTCTCAAATGTATTGGAGTGAAGCTATAAGCACTACTGTGTACACTTTGAACCGAGTAAATGTGAATGGTAATACTAGTAAGACTCCTTTTGGGCTATGGTTTGGTTATAAGCCTACGGTTAAATACTTCAAGGTCTTTGGAAGAAAATGCTACATCAAGAGAGATGATGATATAGGCAAGTTTGAAGCAAGAAGTGATGAAGGAATCTTTCTAGGTTACTCAACTAGAAGCAAGGCTTACCGGTGCTATAACAGAAGACTGAGAAAAATGGTTGAGATCACAAATGTCAGAGTTGATGAAGATTATACTAAATGATCCAGATATTGTGGATATAATTCAGATGAAAATAATACAAACCAAGGGAATAATGTTCAGACACATAATCAACTTCAAATTGTGCCATATGTTCTAGTGGTTCTGGTAAATCAAGTTAGTCAGGAAGCAGAGATAAGTACAAGTGCAAAAGAAAGAGCATAAGAATCAGAAGTTCGAGAGAATCCTAAAACTCCAAGGTATGTAAAGCTAAATCATTCTGAAAATCAAATTATAGGAGACAAGAATAAAGGTGTGCAAACTAGAAGAAAGATTGCAGAAAAGTAATTTTCGATTTCCAATATTGAGCCAAAAGATGTACATGAAGCTTGCAATGATGAACATTGGATGGAAGCTACGAAGGAAGAATTAATGCAGATTGAAAAGAATAATACATTGATACTTGTTCCCAGAAAAAAAGACAAAAATGTGATTGGTACTAAATGGGTCTTTCAGAATAAGCTAAATGAACAAGGTTAAGTGGTCACGAATGAAGCAAGATTGCTATGTAAAGGGTATTCTAAGATAGAAGGTATTGATTTTGAAGAAACCTTTGCCCCTGTGGCTAGAATTGAAGCTGTAAGATTATTTCTTGCTTCTGCTGCATATAAGAACTACAAAGTCTACCAAATGGATGTGAAGTTTGCTTTTATGAATGGTGAATTAGAAGAAGAAGTTTACATTGAGTAGTCAAATGGATTTCAACTGATTGAGAAGGAAAACATGGTCTGTCGATTGAAGAAAGTTGTATATGGACTCAAGCAAGCCCGTAGAGCCTAGTATGCTAGACTAGAAAACTACTTACTGATGCTTGGATTCAATAAAGGTACTGTTGATAGCAAATTGTATTTCAAGTTGTATCATGATAAAGAGTTAATTATTTAGGTCTTTGTTGATGACATTATTTTTGGAGGAGATGATAATCTATGTATGAAGTTTGCTAATGAAATGAAGAATGAATTTGAGATGAGTATGAATTGTGAGATGAAGTTATTTGTGGGATTAAAAGTTACTCAGTTAGACAAGGGGATCTTCATATCTCAATCTAAGTATGTGAAAGAGCTATTGAAGAAGTTTTGCATGGATGACTCAAAACCTGTTGGTACTCCCATGGTAACCAGATGTAAGTTGACATAGAATGATGATTCTCCCAAGGCAAATCAAACAAGGTACAAATCAATGATTGGTGGACTACTCTACTTAACTCAAACTAGACCATACATTATGAATGTTGTGTGTATGGTTGCTAGATTTCAAGCTGATCCAAAAGAATCTCATGTGACTGCTATAAAGAGAATGTTCAGATATCTGAAAGGAATGATTGATTTTGGGCTTTGGTACCCTAAGGATGATGATCTTACATTAAATGCATATACTAATGTGGATTGGGTAGGAGATGTAGATGATAGGAAGATTACTAGTGGTGGTGCTTTCTTCCTAGGGAAGAAGCTAGTGTCATGGTTGAGTAAAAAGAAAACTTCCATCTCTCTATCTACTACTAAGGTAGAGTATATTGCTGCTACAAATAACTGTACTCAAGTGATGTGGATGAAACAAATGCTGAAAGATATTAGAGTAGTATATGATGAACCCGTTTCCATATACTGTGATAACTCAAGTACTATAAATATTCAAAGAATCTAGTGCTAGACTCTAAGACCAAGCATATATCAATCAAGTTCCACTTTTTAAAGGAGAAAGTGAGTGAGAAAGAAGTCAAATTGGAGTATGTGCCTACCAAAGAGCAGGTTGCAGGTATTTTCACTAAGCCATTGTCAAAGGATACTTTTGAGTATCTTATAGGGATGCTAGGGGTAATTACCCCTCCTGATATGAACTAGGATGCATTAATTTGCATCAATCCATGTATTTCATGATCATATAGTGATCCATATTGATGTTTTTGTGGCTGCTACTCAAGGGGAGTAGTCATATGTGTAGATATGTAGTTCAGATCTGGCATGTGGGAAGATAATTCTTATATTTTCCATTGATGTCAAAGGGGGGGAAGTGTAATGTTAAAAACTATTGCTTATCTGGAGAAGTTCATGTAGAAGAGGCCAAGGAAGAAGAGTCAGAAGAGTGCTAATTATGAGTTGGGTTGATGGTGTTTTTCACATCATGTGTTGCCATCAATTCCAAAGGGGGAGATTTTTCGATGTTGTAGTTGTGTTGCTGATATGTGGTTGTCATTTATGTCAAAACTATTAGCCTTCAATACATCAGAAGCTTTATATGTCGAGGATATTGAGAAAATTGTTAAAAGAAGTGTTCCAAGTTCTCTATGGAACTGTGAAGGTCATGAAGGTGTCCTATTCTGTACGTTGAAGATAAGTTGGTGTTGATTAAAAGGTTTTCTACTGATAATATCTAGTTCATCCATCGAAAGTTTCAGAGGTCTGCGTGAAGATTTGATCGTGTAGTTGAATAGTTGTGTTCTGACGGTATTTCTATGTGTTATGTTGGTGTTCCTAAATGAAGTTTGTATGTTTCTGGTGCTGCAAATGTTTCTCTATTAGTTGTTTTTGGATACTTCTAGATTGTGCTCTATCTTTGTGGTACGTCCACATTGATCGGTGTGTTCGTGGTTGAAGATTTTTCTCTATATATTTGGTTTTTCATGTTGTTGGCCGACATGATGGTAGTAGCATGTTGTCGATCTTCGAGGTGGAATTAATTGAAATATTTTTTTGTTGGAGTTGTTATTTTGGGTCTCCACTATGTTTTGGCTACCCTTGGTGGATTCACATTGTAAATTTATTTGTAATTTGGCCGACTTTGAAAATATGTTTTATATTTTCTAGCTAACTAAGTTGTTGATGTGATCTCATGTTGTGGATATATAAGAGTGATTGTTTGAGCGAAGTAAGTGTGTGCATTAGAGTGAATATATACCAGATAAAGTGTAGATGTGCAAATAGTGTTCCTATCATTCAATTGCAGAGCAGAGTGAGAAGAAAGTTGAGCAAAGAGCGAAGAAGGTTTTTTTGTTCTTAATTGGAACTGTAATCAAGCTTGTGTAGAAGCCATTATTTCATTTCATACTTTGTGGATCTAATCCATACTGTTGTATTGTTGGGTAGTGAGCCCTCTTGTATTTGATCAGTGAGCTCTAGGAAATGTGCTTGAATGCATGTGCATTCCCATTATTTTCTCATTATACTTTTAATAGGTTATAATATTGTGTACTAGCATCCACCTTGGTTTTTCCCCTAATAGAGTTTGCATGTAAAAATCTTGTTCTTCTCTATGTTTCTGATGTGTTGATTGTTCATGGTTTATTATTCATTCATTAGATATGAGATTAAGTAAAGTAAGGTTAGGAAATTTTTAATATTTTGTGATAACCGATTCACCCCCCCCCCTCAGTTGTCTGTCATTGTTTTTCCAACAAGGAAAAAATTTCTCCTACTCCTTGTCCTTTATCATAGTAAGAGCATATTTTGTTGAGGCTTATCAAAACCAGCTTAATTAATCTACATCTTTCAACACATAAATTTGTCTCCTCCTCCTTATCCACATCTCTTTTATGCATATCATCAAGTGCATGATCATTCCACCAACGAATTCCAAGACTTGAGTAATAATGTATGACAACCTATTGATTTTGGTGCTATTCCATGTGATGGTGCACCTAATCATTCTAAATAATTTTTTTTTCTTCCATTGTGTTGCTCCTCACTATGTGGCATTTGTAGCTTCAATTGTTTTCTCATTACCATTTATGGTGGTACAATCGTTTGTCCAACCATATTTATTTCTATGGTAGAAACATGATAGTATCTTGCATGGTAGGATTTTCCTTCACACTTGGGGGGAAAGGATAACTAGTTTATGGGAGGTTTGCATTATTTTTAAGGATTCGCTCTTCCACTCCTTTTCCTTAAAATATCAATATAGTAAGTATATTGAAATTATAATGGGGGCATATTATCATATCCATTTCATTAATGTCCTGTGATATTAGACATATTAACATACCCCTTTGGTGGTGGTTTTATTTATAATTCCCCCTTAGGAACAGTTATCAATGCATAGATCTCCTTTGATGTTAAGCATTAAGTCATCCCCTTGTGATGTTAAAAGTTTACATGCACTCCCTAAGGCATGATTGGAAAAATATCCCATGGATCTGGTATAACAAAGCTTGCTAATTCATGAAATTGATCATTTTTTACATGGCCACCTAGCATAGCATGCATTGATTGCAAGTTGATCCATGTTTTTCATGAGTGATTTGAAATAATGCATCTTCCTAATCCTTATGAGAGCACCAGTTCATCTAACACATTTGCTAGATGATGTTTGGTATTTGAGACAAATTAAATACTAAGGTATCATTACCTTACTAACTCAAATCCTCTTTAGTACTAACCTTGTGATTATGTCTTATTGTGTTTTTATTTGTTTGTTTTATGTTTTATATGTGTCTACTTTGTGTCATTGGCATGCATGCTTAGTGTTTGATGTTTGTTTGCTTTGTGTATTTTGTATGTTTTCTCCCTATATTCTACATGTTCGCTTCATGCATTCTTTATATGTAGTGTTTTTTACTTATGTGTGCTTTGTGTAGACTTTTATGTGTACTCCATTGATTTTTCATTGAGAACTTTATGTATGACTAAATATTTCTTTATTTTATGTGCATGTTTGTCTGAGCATTACAGATTGATGAGATCCTAAGTTGAGGGCTTTCACTCCCCTCAACTTCGTATTATCTTGTCTCTTTAGTATGTTAATATCGATATTGTAGAACCAAGATCCTAGTACCTGCAAAATACAACAAACACACACATTAGAAGATTCAAATGCAAGCTAAGATCAAAGTTCCCATAAAATCCATTAGCAATGCTCAAAATAGGAATAAAAACAAGAACATAGTGAAAAAGCAAGGAAATAGATCAAATCCTATTAAAAAAATGCAAACTCTTGATCTTATGGGGGAGTTGGTTCCAATTTGATGTGGAAATTGGCCCTTTCCCAACTCCTATGCAAGATTTGATGATTTGATGAAGATGTGATCCAATTGGTGATTGCTTCAAATGAACTCCATGCTGAAAATCTGCAATAACCTAGCTATTCCTTGATGAAGTTGATGAAAATGCTAATGCTTGAGGATGCAAATGAGTATAGTATGTTTGCTCAAATTGTGGATGATGAAATGAGGAGAGAAGCCTCTTATTTATAGAAAGACAAGATGGATAAATTCCCAAATGAAGCAATGTGGGACTAACTTTCAACCAATGGCAAGATGCCACCTGTCAAGAGATGAATGGATGAAGGATGTGCAAATTTTGATGAATGTTCCCATAAATGCAATTAGGTGGAATTTGAAAATAGTGAAATGACATGTGAGAGGGAAAAGGAATGCCTTAAATTCCACTTGGATCAATGCAAAAGATGAAATAAATGTCTTGTTGGAAGGACAAAATCCACTTGGAGGGATTTCAAATTTGGAAGAATATTCCCCTATTATGCCATGTTGAGAGAAAATGGAGATTTAATAAATGAATTAAATCTATTTCCATGTGAAAGTGACAAAAGCTAGAGGATGGGACATGGATTAGGATTAAATTAATCAAGGTTTAATTAATTTAATGAGGGATTAGATGATGTGACCAATTGATTTAGATTTATGGGTTGATTTAAATCAAAAGATGAGAAGAATATGATATAAAGATTAACTAAATAAAGATTTTTGATTTATTTAATAAAAGGTGATGAATTTTAGATTAAATCAAATGAGGTTTTAATTTATTTAATTTAATAAGATGACTTTAGAGATTTAATAAAATAAAAAATTATTTAATTAAATGGAGATAATTAGATCAGTTTGATTGATTTAATTAACAAGAGAGAATGACTTAATTAGATAAATGATTTATTTAATTAAGGGAGGAAAATTGATTAATTTAATCAAATAAGGGTTGATTAAATGGTTAGACCGAGGGATGATTTTAGGATGAAATGGTGTTAGTAATCAGGATCAAGTGTGTAATGCCAATCAATACATTTTACGTGTCTATAGATATTTATTCCTTTAGTGTGAATATGAATATAAGATCATACTCTCACTAAAGTCGAAAGTAAATGTAGAATCCTAAATTCTCACCCATGAAAATTTAACACTACCTTAACACCCTATTTTTCTTACAACATTAATTATAATAATAATTTATTTATTTCGAGGCTAGTTCATAACATAATATGAAATTTTCTTATTTTTGACAAATTTTGGGAAAAATCACCTAGTCAGGGGTGGGGGCAAACCTTGACCTTAAGGTATCCTATCTCAAAATTTAATTTGGTGTTGGCCTTTGGTAGTTTTAAAAATATCCCAGGTTGGCCTATGTTAAAAATACCAATTGGAATGCATATATAAATAAGTTTTATTCTTATTTGAATATTACAAGGAAATTATGAATAAGAAGCTATTATGATGTAATTATTATGAAGATGTATTGAGTTACCCTCTACATGCTAGTTACAAAAATCTATTATGTTTTGTGAACTAACAATTTATAGATATATCAAGCAAATAAGACATTCATGCATGGAAAGTTGTGATCTAATATTACTTTATCAATAATTTCATGTCAAGATAACATTTCCATTTATCATTTACCATTTCAGTCAATTATGGTTATTTTGACCATGTCCAAATCTATGGAATGCTTGATCATCATTGATCATTGTATGTGGAGGTAGAAATACCAAAAAAGGGTTTGAACTAGGCTAACCTAGGTATAGAACACAACCTTTCCCCATCTATTCATGTGTGTATGTTAGATTCAATAGATCCATCAATTGAAAGTTATAGAAAACACAAAGTAGACTATAACTCACATATTAGAGTTTTTAGATCTAAAGAAGAAGTATTTTGGTCTAAGGAACCCAACTACTTCATCCACCTAATTTAGTGTCAAATTTATAGCATAGGTTCATCTCTATCTATGTTTTCTAGGTCTAAGGCTTTTCATTTAATTTATGTTTTCATTTGTTTAATAAATTATTTTTAATGATCTAGGGATACATGTCGAATAGGCTTACTAAAACACACATAAAATTTATCATCCTCACAACTTAAAAGGGAATAAATCCCAGGATATTGGCACTCCTTTGTGGCAAAAAGATAATAATCAACCCTAGTTTATTTATGACCAAATGTGATGTTAAGTGAAAAGAAGCTAATCCTAGTTGGAAATAGGATCACTTCTCCTATTTCACATTGAATTTTACCATAAACGTAAACAGATTCTTCTATCATCTTTGTCTTCTCAACATTTTTTCTACCTCCTACCACTTGGGGAACTCATATGTACAACTGATTTCATCTATTAACTCCTTGGAATGCTTGAAATTCCTCATTCATGATTTTATATGCTTCTAATCATCCAATTAGGGCATATTGATCTCCTGAGCTCTAACAATTATTAGAATTTGGTTTTCATATTTAAGGGACCTACAAAAAATATTGTACCTATTGAGAATAGGTTGTCATTGATGTGAAACTAATGTCAGTGATTATCAAAGGGTGTCAAGGCTATCAAATGTGAAGGTTGTCAAGATGAAGAAAGATTGTAGTAGTACAAGTATTTAAAACAATCTTAAGGTTCCAGAAGCATGCTATGTAGGTTGTATAATCTATCATATCTTGTATCATGTTTGTTTTGGCATTAATAACTTCAAATAGTTAATGAATTTATTATACCATGCCAAGTATATGGTCATCATGATTGTGGTGGTCCAAGAGGATATCTTCTGGGAAGAGAGATTAATTAATATGGGTGACATTTCTTTTAGAAATGTGTTGTATCTCTGCAACTTGTAATGAGAGTATGCCTATACTAGTTCTATCAGTTCCCTAAGTTTTTGGTGGTGTGGCTTAGTGCTCAAGGATTTTGAAGTATCAAAAGCTTCCCCAAGCCATTCTAAGTTTGAGGCATGTGCAGTAATGGCTACAAGCATGCAAAATTTAATTCAAGCATGTGGAGTGAGGATAGGACCTTTTTAAGGTGGCACAAGGTGTCAAGTGCTTTTGGTGGAAATTTTTGACCATTGTATTACATGTTTCATGCAATTTGAATTTAGGTACGCCATATGTTGTCTAGGTTGGTGCAGATCATTTGCTGACATAGAAGAGTGTTAATGTAGTGTCATGTATATATTTCAAATCTTTAAATGCATTGTAAAGTAAGTTTGAGGAAACTGAGTGCATCCATGTATGTCTAAATATAATTAATGATTTTAATCAAATTATAGGGAGTGGGATGTATAGTTGTTTCATAGTAGAAGCATTAAGGAAAGAGAGTGTGCTAGTATCAGAGTGTTTGTTGGTGTCATACTTAAAATCCGTCATTATTTTTGTTCCCGTAGGATTGGTGTTCTACTTGTTGTATTATTCCAACATGGATTGGTGTCTATATTCTGGTGGGGATTGGTGTCTCCTGTAGGTTGGTGCCTACAAAATACTTTTGGGATTGGTGTCTCTAGTAGGTTGGTGCCTACATCATATTGTAAAATTTCCTTAATATATTTATGCTTGTGAAATCTTCTCACCATGGTTTTTCCCATTTTAGGTTTCCACATAAAAATATGCTATTATGTGTTATCTTGTGTTGTAATTTAATTGCTTAACTTACTAGCTTGTATGGTTTAGTTCTCTTCATGGTGAAAATCTATAAAGTAGTTTTGTAGGTTTCCATAATTGTTGTAATTGTTTACATCTACTGATTACCCCCCTCTTAATAGATTGTGTGCCCTTCAATTTGAATCAGAGTTAAGTTCCTTTGAAAGTTTATAAAGTTAGGATGCATTCATATTTGATGGAAATAGGAATGGATAATTGGAATTCAATTGTAGAAGGTTATGAAATCCCTAAAACCCCTCCTAGGGATCATACTAGCTAGAAAAAGGGATTATGAAATCAATGATAAGGATAGAAATTCTCTTTTATGTGGTTTCACTAACACAAAGTTTTCAGAGGTGATGGAGTGCAGAAAAAAAAAAGGAAATATGGGAAAATTTGGAAACTATCTATGAAGGTGATGAAAATTTCAAAGAAGCTAAGTTGTTGACTTACAAAGCTCAGTTTTAAGGTCTAAGGATGAAAGAAGATGAGAACATTGCTACATTCATGCTTCAGGTTAATGAAGTTTTCAATCATATTCAAGGTCTTGGTGAAACCATAGATGAGAAGATTTTCTTGAAGAAGGTAGTGGTGTGTTGAAATTTGCATTTTTTTTCTTCACTTTTTTCGCACGTGTTGAACCTAGAGATGCATTGGCATAACATTAGGATCCTTTTTGTAGCACCTTATCAGAGTTGTCAAGGAGTATAATTCTTTGTATGGTTATTAATGGGAACACACCTAGTGAATATCAAACTTCAGTAGACCTTGTGTGTTTCTCATTTTTCTACTCTATCTTGGGGGATCATGTAGTTAATATTGGACTTCACTAGCCCATGTTGCCTTCGGTTTGTGATTCACCTAGCAAATATCAAACTTTACTAGTCTATGAGTCATGAACAACTTTGGTGTGGATCCTATAATAACACAATTGCTAGTTCATATTGTTAAATGAACAAGACAACTGAGGGGGGTTGAATAATTTGTACCAAATTAAATTATCAAAACCCTCAATAGTCATTAGATCCACATGCATTCATTATACCCTTAATCTGTTATAATGTTTAAGCATTAAAAGGAGATAACAAAAAATAAAACAACCAACACCATACACAAGATAACACCATACTTATGTGGAAAACCCAATGACGGAAAACCATGGTGAGGATTAGCTCACAATATAAGTAATTGCAAAACTCGTACAAAGGCTCATTGCCAAAATAGGACACGCTGTCCATAAATTCTCATAGCTAGGGCTCATTGCCACAGAAATAAAATGAAGATTGAAGAGAAATTTTACATAGAGAACAACTTCTCAATGCAATAGAGAATTAACAACAATAGCTCCAACATCTTCACAGTATTGTTTGAATGATTGTAGACACCTTCAGCTCACTACATTTAGAAGTCCAACACTTTGAAGTTCATAGTGCTCTACTCAAACTCACACTCTACTCCTTGACAATTTGAATCACTTGCATCACACACCTCTATCCTTTCTATATTATCAAACTTCAACATATCAACTCATACTTATACTATCCTTAACCTTGAAAATATTCTCCAAGGTCGGCTATACATGCTTCACACTTTGGAATTTTAAATTAGGTTGGAACTAAACATTTCTGCGGTGGATAGGAACGAAAGTGGACCAAAAAAAACTTAGCTAGGACCCAAATTAACTCTCACACGCATTTTTATGCCTCCATAAACACTTGAATATATTTGAATGTAGTGTAAAACACAAGTCAATTTTTTCCTATGAAAACACATTAAACTTTGAATTACACACCTCCTTTGAATAGTCCAAGACTTCTAGACAACAAACTTCACCTGAACATGATCCAAGAACATCCTAGAAACCATCAAACTGCTTCGCAACAAATTTGACCTAGAGATGCATTGGCATAACATCTTGATCATTTTTCCAAGTATCATGTCAAATCATATGCCAGTTTATGTATGTTCATGTTATCATTGTTTGTGAAGGATAACCTTTTTTGTAATGTCTTCAAGCAATTCAAGAAAATTAGGAAAGCAAGATCCAAGCCTTAAGGAGATGTGTATGACTTTAGTCCTTCAAGGAACCCATTGAAGGGTGTGAGTTGCAAAAAATTATGGATTCATCATTTATTTTAATCTTTATCCCTATCCCTCAAAAGGAGAGGTTTCCTAACATTGACATTACCATTGTGGAAGTGGAAACACCAACACAGGGTTTGACTAAGGTAAGCCCCAAAATGGCACAACCCTTCCTCTCTCTTTGAATGTGTAGGTTCTAGGTTTGGAGGAGATTGGAAGAAGTTTAAAAATAAATTATCCATTGTTGTAATCAAAACTTTACATCTTGAAAACTCACAAAATATCACTTTTAGAAATATATGACAATGATCTAAAAAATTTGTAGACAAAAACAAAAAGCTTTGATCTAGCACTGGAGGACTACAAAATAGATCTAAAACCCCTCTACAAGGACACATATTCCTAGGGTGAATTATTCCTCCATTTCTAGTCCTAGATTTGAATCATAGGTGCACAGTGTCTTGCTCAGTCCATTTCAATTTTTTGAATTTTTTTGTGACTTTTTGTGTTTGCTTTATTTACATCAAAACAATAGATTACATCATTAGACTAGTTATATCATTGCATTTCATCCCTGAATTCATCTTATATTTGTTCAAGGGATGGTTGATTCACCTTTCAGGCTGTAATTCAATCATATACCTTGTCCAAGTCCTTCAAACCCCCACAATCATCTAACATCCATTATCATCCTATAATGATATTAGGAAAATGAGTGCAAACCATCTCATTTTGAGGTTTAATATTTTTCCTACATATTAGGTTATAAGAAGGAAGTAATATGATTTATAATTATAAAGAATATTCGTAATGCTTTATTATAGTACATTTCCTCTATTTGCAATGCCTTATATTCTAGGAATCAATATAGAGCATGTATTCTCATTTCATAGACTAAACTAAATTTTCCTTTCATCCACTACATATATTTTCATGCTACTAGAAAATTTATTTCCTCTTCCCTTTAGTGGTACTATAGAGCTTTTTCCTACAACTCATTATCATTTTTCATGTCTTGCAATTTTTTCCACATTTTATTATGCTCTACAATTTTTTCCCTTTTGTTCTAGTTTATTCCTTGATAAACCTACAGTTTCCATGTATTTTTGTATATCACATGATCAAGACTCGCCACATGGAATCCTATCACAAATTCAAGCAAGACCGAAGCCTCCTTCTCTTGCAAAGGTGTGTGATTGCACCATGTTTTGGCCACACTATCTTTATTTAAGGTTTCTTTTCCTTTTGAAGTCTTTGAAGTAGAGTGTACCAGTGTTGACTCCACATGGATTCTTAAGGGTATCTTGAAAAAAACCCCAAAAATTCCCACCCACGTTCCATATATCCCATACGGCTATTTTCTTAAGGAGCAAATCATATAACATTAGAGGAGCAACAAAGAATGCCACTTATCAGCTAGACAAGGGCTTAGTTATGTCTTGAACCTGAGAAGGAATTGATCAAGTACTATTGAAGGAAGAATTTTGATGAGGAGCATCGTGTTTGAAAGTGAAGAGTAGTAGGCGTCACTATTATTCAATGATTCCTCACCCAGTTATTTACAACAACCACCATAATTTCCATATCTATGATCATATTTTGGTGGTCAAGAGGTTCTTAACTAGGCATGGCACCTAATTATTCTTAGGGATTTGTTAGAAAACATTCACTTCAGAGGTGGATGGTATCTACCATGGAAATATTTGTGGAGGGGAGTAGTTGAAAGGAACAAGTTGGGAGAATTTGAGTTCCATTTCGATAAGTTCTCACCAACTAAAACTTTATTGCATCATTGGACTGTTAGAAAAAATTCAAATATTCTTAGGGTGCTCTTTCCAATGGCTTAATGCCACCAATTTTTTTGGTCTTTTGTGCCTTGGAAGTGGAAGAGATATTTTTGCTTGTTGCTTCCCTTGTCCTATAAAAGGTAATTCTAAGTCTCTCCCAAGGATGGATATATCAGGAGAGTCAATAATTTTAGCAGTGATTGTTCAACATTTTCTATAAGGAACACTTAGGAAATTCGTTTCAATATAATATCCATTTGGCACATGATCTTAGCATTTTTTATCATTTGAATCAATTAATAGAAAGAAGAATGAATCAAATTATGTCTAATTTTCTTTTGTGGTATGTTTCACTCTCTGTTTCTACTAGCTTTTATGCTCTGTCTCACTTGTGAATGGATGTGATCTTTACAACTAATCATTTGAGTTCCATATTTTATGGTGTTTTATATAAATCCTAAGTTAACTAAACCATATTATATACTCTTTCATTGTTACAATTATTTATGGACGTGTCGTACTATGATTATGGGTAAATAATATTTATAAGGATTCAAGAAATTAGTAGGATATTCTAGGTGTATCACACTTTGTTGAACCTTAGTGGGTGCTTCCTGTGAAATGATCAGAATGGTATGCTTTTTGCTTATTTAAGCCTTAATAACTTCCTTCTGTTTTCATTCATTGAGGGTCTATGTCACTCTATGTTCATTTCTTAAGATTGTGTACTCTAGTTATCTAGGTGAGAGATTTGAAATGTTGTAAAAGCTTTAGCACATTGCCTAGTTTAGATTTTTTTTTTTTCTTCCCCTTTTCTCCCCAAAATTGAATGAAGAGATGGCTTTTAAGATATTGGAGGTTGTCTAGTGGAGTGAAATTTGTCCCCCATCCACTCAAATTTTATAAAGGTTGTTCCCTTGAAGCATAATCTCTAATAATTAATAGTTATTTTTCTAGAATCCTCAATGGTACCAATTTTAATTGCTAAAGAAGTCATATTCATGAGCCATAGGCTAATAACCAAATCATAAACAACCTAAAATCCAAGATTATTGCTATCTCCTTTAGTATTTATTGCTAGTTCCATAACTAACCAATCTACAACATATGAAGCTCAACCACTGAAATGTTATCCACAGGATCTTATGGTCACTCAAGCACCCAAAAACTATGTAGCCTAGAATAGTGGTAGCCCACTCATTTATCTTGTTCCTCTTGAAATATGGGACTGGTATAGATCTCTAGTTCCTAACTCTATCACTACTTAGGATCAGCTTGGAGACATGTTCTTTGAGTTCTCAGAGAAATGAGATCATCTTTCCCTGCTACAATAGCTAATGACTATTAAAAGGGCTCTGTAGGAGGCTATTACAAACTTCAATACAAGGTTCCACAAAACCTAGCAAAGGATTCTTGTAACTACTTGGGCACCCATGGGAATGGAACTTTTCTACTATTTGAAAGCTTTCAACTCCAACATAGAAGTCATGATCTAGTCTCGTGGGGGAACAATCTACCAGATGCATATAGTTTTGTGACAAGAGATGATAACAACTTAATTAGTGCTAAGAAGCTACCACCTAAACCACCTCTACTAATGTTCCCAGAGATATCAACACAACCCACAAAATTAGTTGCTATTAGCACGTCTACCATGCCTCCACCTTTAATGTATGTATACCATAACATGTAGGAAAAAACCTCTAGTTCTACTTCATTAGCCATGAAGGTGAACCACATAAAGAATTTTCTATGAAACTTCTCAAATGAGATTATCACTATAAAGTGGTAGCAAACAATGCCCTTGAAACCCCCTTTTTAAGGCTACCAAGGAGGGAGACTGCCATTTGAGCACAATTAGTATCAAGGAGGTACAAGAGGAAACAACTAGTCATAAACCTTAGGCCATATTGTTTTAGTTCCCACTCCATTATAAACCTGAATGTCTAATCCCAATAGAGACCTAGTCATGGGCCAAAACAATTTGGTAGATGATACAAATTATTGGCGTTTCCTCTATAAGAATGCACACATGCCTTAGAATTGTTGGAGAGGAAAACTTCAATAGAAATTCATAAAGAAAATAAGTCAAGGTGTCTCACCAGATGTAGGGGTGTATGATTACTAGTCCCATAGTAGAAAGTGTTATGATCAATGTTCAGATGTAAGACACATCATTGGAGAAAGAGACAAATATTTTATTGAACCACACACTCTTCGCTTGGATGGAAGACAAGGACACAATGTTTTCAAATGAGGTCCTAACAATAGGGACCAAACAAGTCTAATCGAACTATAATACCTACTCTAAGTGGAGGTTTACTAGAGAGCATGTGCCTCAAGTCTAGTAGCCTCACATACAACAACCTAAAGTAGCCACTAATAATATGGATGGTTCACCCACGATGGTTCAAACCTTGTAGAAACCAAAAGAAACAATCCCTTTCATGCTATTGGATTTAAATCTAGAAGGTATCCAAGAGAAAGGGGAAAATATAATTTAAGAGTCTTGCCCTTTGGGAGCAGCAAAATTTGTGAATAAAAAGGAAAAACTAGCTAGAGATAAGGTAAGCAAGTCAAAACCCACCCATTTCTTCTTAACCCTCACCATAGGAGATAAGCTACTACACAATTCCATGATTGACTCTGGATCTAGCACCACCATCATGCATAAGTTAGTTGTTGATTCATTAAAATTAGAGTATGAGTCCCTTTATAGGGGAATCATGCAGTTGGATGGAAAGAAAGCATAAGCCATAGGCTTGATCACAATCCTCACCTTAACCTTATATTTGTTACCTAGCATTAGATTCACCCAAGATGTGGTCGTGGTTGGTTTTTCAACTATCTTTGGGGTGTTTTTTATCTAGATATTTCAGTTCCAAAATAGGAGGGTATCTATCCTTGTATTTGTCCCATCTAATCCTGATGACCAAACATGGTGCTAAGATGATGTTGTTAGAACCCTTACACACAAAACATATAGTGGAGGATGTTATGATAAATTTTGAGGCTGCACTTCTGAAAGAACAAATGTATTTTATAGAGATGTTGGAAGATGAGGAGGCTACTAGGGATCATAGAAGTGTTGAGGAGGAATTCATTTTGAATCAATTCATGAAAAGTGATCCATTTATAAATTTCCATGCTACTAGTTTGGGGACAAATGTCATATATGATGAAAATCAAGTCATTCCCCATGTGACTAAGAGCCAAGAGACCCAACATGAAAGCTTGGAAGATGAACAAGGTCTATGGACACTACACTTTGATGGTGCAATATGCAAAGTTGGCTCAGGAGCAGGCATTTTCCTAGTGTCCCCTACAAGAATGGAGACTCTCAAAGCTTTTTGGTTCCAAATTCCTTGCACAAATAATGAAGCAGAGTATGAAGGTTTAGTCAATGAATTGATTCTAGCTAAGCACATGGGAATCAAAAGGATGAGGGGTTTTAGAGATTTGGAGTTGGTAATCAAGCAAGTGTGAGGAACTTTGGCTGCTAAGAATGTGAAAATGTGATCATATCACCATGAAGTGAGGGACTTGATTGAAGGATTCAAAGCCTTCAATATCTAGGTTCTTCCAAGATCCCAAAATTTCATTGTGTATAGGATGGCCATGGTTGGTTATCAGTTTGATCCAATGACATACCTAATGTTGAAAAAGCATGAAATATGGGTGATGGTGTAACCCACCATCCATGTCTAGTGTCGAAAAATGTTGATGACATTGTCACAATTGTTCAGGCCCTCCATGTGGATTTAGGCTTAATGTTGCCTTGATTTAGTGTTGTAATGTGGTTGAAATATTCACATTAGGTCTTGGGCCCTTATGAACTAATGGATTTAAATGGCACCTTGCTAAAGTGTTGTGAAGTGTTGTAACTCACTTTCAAACTTTTCTAAGTTCTTATTATGTAATTACACCTAATAAACCCCTTTTTAATCAAAATAAACATTAATCTTTCCTTATTTTAGGTGTTGTAAAGTGTTGTAACACACTTTCACACTTCTTTAGGCTTGTCATTAATAATTGGTGGTGCAGGGGCACCATGTCAGTTTTGTGAATAAGGTCTTAAGTTTGGTATTAGGTTGATTTTTGGTGTGTTTGATTCTTTTGGTCTAATAAGGTCATAATAGACCTTTTTCTATTTAATTTGAGTCATTAGGGGTTCATTTTTGTAAATATTGTAAAATCTTGAAAAGTTGTCATATGCAAAGTTGCAAAAATGCAAGAAGTGCAAAAAGTGGAAGTTGAAGGGTCAAGTTGGTTTTGTTCAATGGGAGATAGTTGAAACTGATTGGTCATGTTTTGTAATGCTTTAAAAAACTTTTGAGGAATGTTGGGAGAGAATTTGGAAATTCTAAATTTAAATTTTAAATATTGAAATCATTGTGTTTCTTGTGTTTCACAAAGAAATTTGTTGCTCTAATGTGCAGTATGACCTTGTATGGCATGCACAAGATCCTTTATGCACTTGTATTGATGGAAGACTAATTTAACTCTCTTTTGGTTTTTATTTCATGATTTTCATTAAGTTTTAAGGTTTTTATCACACTTTTTCTCTTGACTATCAGAAAACTTAGAATTTGAGGTTTTGAAGTTGTAAAATGGAAACCTAGGCCATTCAACCTAGTGAAATTTGTAATAACTTGGTGGAATGGCATAGTTAGAAGTAGGTTGATGTTCTATGCAGTTTCTAGGAGAAGGGGAGGTAGTTTTATGGAATTTGATTGCTGCCCTAGTTGATGATTCATGAGTTTTTGGATTAACTTGATGACTAGATGCTAGGGTTTTTATAAAGGTCTTTGGAATTGGTCATGTAATGGTGGAATAAGCATGTGAAGACAATATTTGAATTTTTTGAAGTATTTTTTAGCAGAGTAGAGGACTGGAGTGTGGAGTTCAATAAACCCTCCTTGAACATGCCTAAAATGGGTTAAAACAAGGGTTTTTGTTTTGGTGAACTTGTAGTTGGTTTTCTTGGTAGAAATTGTTGATTCAGAGTTTTTGTAGCTTGTTTGTGGTTCTACAATATATATTTGATGTTGGAAGAGTGTCTAGTTGGGTGATGCTTTGCAAAACAGGGCTAATTATAGCCATTTCCAACGTAGCAGTCATTATTAGGAGGGTGTGTTCCAAAACAAAGGTATGCACACGTTTGATATGCTGAAGTTTTCCATAAAGTGTGTCTATGATGATGATTGGTTTGTGGGTCTTAGTTGTATTTTGAAAGATATGGTTAGAAACCACTAGTTGATATGCTACAAGGAGAATAGGACAAAATTGTGAAAATTTGATGAGTTAGGGTTGTAAGGGAAAAAAGATTGCTTGAGTTTGTTCAAATTGTGATTTTTTGGATTTTCCTCCATGCTCTACATCAATTGGTATCAGAGCATAGGTGTTAGATCTCTTGAAGGTGAAAGGTTTTAGTTTGAAGAAATGAAGAGTTCCAAATTAAGGGACAAGATGCCTGCAAAGAGAAATCCAACGACCAAAGAAGTCAGAGAACTAAGGGAATAATATGCAAATGAGGTGAGGCTTTATAAGGAGTCTCCTGAAGGTTCCCTTACCAGAATTGCAGCCCTAGAGAAGAATCAAAGAAGAGGAATGGTTAGTGGTGACCAAAGTGATAAATAGGATGAAGATGAAAGTGAGAACCCTCCAGTAGGAGTCCATGATGATGAGGAATTGGGCCCTGAAGAGATGAGAATGGTCAGAATGCTAAAGGTTGTCAAGGGGGATAATACTCCAAAGGTGAAAGTTGAAGTGCCTATGTACGGTGGAAAGATGGACAGTGAGGAAGTATTGGGTTGGATAGATGCTCTTGATAATTTCTTTGAGTTTGAAGAGATAGAAGAAAA
Organism: Sequoia sempervirens; assembly: GCA_007258455.2. NCBI lineage: Eukaryota > Viridiplantae > Streptophyta > Pinopsida > Cupressales > Cupressaceae > Sequoia > Sequoia sempervirens. Next base: position 212,982,241 of record VDFB02270651.1, on the reverse strand, counting down.
TAAGGTGAAATTTTCAAAAACCAAGTTGAATGTCTCCGCCCTAACATGGTGGAACTATGTTCAAGAGGAGAGAGTAAAGAAGGGAAAAATAAAGATAAGTTTGTGGGACATAATGGTAGCTAAGGTGAAGGCACAATTTTTGCCTACAAATTATGCAATTTAGACCTTTAGGAAGCTGCAAAATTTAAAGCAAAAGGAGTTAGATGTGATGGCATATATTGAAGAGTTTCATAGACTAAGTATTAGAGTAGGACATACTGAAGATGAGGCAGAAAAGATTGCAAGTTATCTAAATTGGCTTAGACTCAACATTCAAGATGAAATTGGTCTCACAACACTTAGGACAGTTGAGAAGTATTTTTAGTTGGCTGTCAAGATAGAGGAAAGGATAAAAATAAGGCAAGAAATAAAAGGAATAATTAGAGACAATACCAATAGAGGAAGAGGTTCAAGGTAGTCTTATGAAGATCAAGAAGATGCAAGTAAAGGTAAAGACCAAGTCGTTGATCAAATAGGTGGTTTTAGAGGTTTGAGAGGAAGATTTGGTTGAGGTAGAGGTTCAAGCTCATTTTTAGGAAGATGTTATCATTGCAATCAGTTTGGACATCAAGCATGGAAGTGTCCAGATAAACAAGCTTCTACTTCAAGTGGTGGTGATAAAAGAGTTCAATTAGTGCAAGAGGATGATTGTGAAAGTGTAAACTCTCCTAATCAACTTGTTGCTCCAAAAGTTGGGGAAGTCTTGATGGTGAGAAGAACACTACTTAAAGCATCCAAGGAGTAAGAATCAACACAAAGGAAAACAATATTCAGGACAACTTGCAAATGCAATGAAAAGGTATGTAAAGTTGTAGTAGACTCTGGGAGTACTGATAATATGGTGTCTAATGAAATGGTTGATAAACTAAAATTGGAAAAGATACCTCATGCAACACCTTATAAAGTGTCTTGTCTAAATGAAAATAAATCTATTTTAGTGAATGAGCAATCTTTGGTTGAGTTTAACATTGGTGGATATAAGGACAAAATAATTTGTGATGTGTTGCCCATGGATTGTTGCCATTTGTTGCTTGGAAGACCATGGCAGTTTGATAGGCATGCAGTTTACGATGGTAGACATAATACTTATCAAATTGAAAAGGATGGTAACACTTTTACTTTGACTCCATTGCACAAAGATGTTAAAGAACAAACCAAGGCAACTAAGGTGATCATGTGGCAAGAAGTAGTTTGTGAAGCTTGAAGAAGAAGAGGAAATGAAATTTGTAGCCATTGTAAGGCTTGAAGATGTTAGGAATGTAGATGGAAGAAAAGATGATGTGTGATGTGAAAAATAGATGAAGAGAAGGTCAAGGATGAATTAATTGTGAAGACTCAAGATTGGTTAGAAAGGCATGATGAGATTATGATAGGGACAATGCTTTGTTTAGTGATTGTAAAAGAGGCTAGTGGGAAGTCAGATTTTGTCAATACAGAGGTTGGTAAACTTGAAAGGACAAAAACTTGATAGGACAAAGGTTCTTGGGGCAGAGAATCTGGTAAAAGAGATAAAGGAAAAATATGGAATGAATCAAGGTAAATTGAAAGGATATGTAGGTAAGCTTAAGTGTGCAACAAGAGTAAAGCAGAGAGCAGTTTAAGAAAAAGTTGGTAAAGGTATGTTTGCAGGTGTCCAGGCCAATTTAGAATCAATTCTAGATAAGGGAAGTATAAGAGGAAATTCATCAAGTCAGCTTGTGAATATGGAGAAATTCCTAGCTGGCAAGGAGTCTATAAATGCAAAGCATAATAAAAATCTTCAGTATTTGACTCAGTGGAAAGGACTACCAGAGCCAAGGGCTTTTGGAGACAAGCTCCTGAATGAAGTAATCGAGCATAATATTGTGTTGCAGCATGGTGGAATAAGCATGTGTAGACAATATTTGAAGTGTTTGAAGGTTTGGTTAGCAAAGTAGAGGCCTAGAGTGTCGAGTTTCAATAAACCCTCCTTGAGCATGCCTAAAATGGCTTAAAACAAGGGTTTGTGTTTTGGTGAACTTGTAGTTGTTTTTATTGGTAGAAATTGTTGATTCATAGTTTTTATAGCCTAGTTGTGGTTTTGCAATAGAGATTTGATGTTGGAAGAGTGTCTGGTTGGGTGATGCTTTGCAAAACAGGGCTAATTGTAGCCATTTCTAGCGTAGCAGTCATTATTAGGAGGGTGTGTTTGAAAAAAAAGGTATGCACAAGTTTGATATGTTGAAGTTTTCCATAAAAGGTGTCTAAAATTATGATTGGTTTGTGGGTATTCATTTTATTTTGAAAGATATGGTCAGAAACCACTAGTTGATATGCTACAAGGAGAATAGGACGGAATTGTGAAAAGTTGATAAGTTAGGGTTGTAAGGGAAAAAAGATTGCCTGAGTTTGTTCAAATTGTGATTGTTTGGATTTTCTTCCCTACTCTACATCAATTGGGCTTTCTTATGCTTTGATTGGCCCAATTTTGCATCCACAAGACTAATTTATTGCATCCTTTCAAGGATAATCTTGTGATCAATTAGTAACTAATCATAATTCAGGTGTTTTTGGCTTGTGTGACCTATATTTAGTGATCTATGACTCATTCGCCACCATGGGTGAATGGGTCCCACCTAGATTTTTGGATCTCGAACTGGTTTTCACACATTTCTAAGCACTTTTGATTTTTGGTCCCATACATTATGTCTGTTGGGACTCATTCGTCATCCTGGGTGAATGAGTCCCATGTGGCCCAAAATTAGATTTAATTCAAATTTTTGGCAGGATTGTATTCTCCTAGATCCGATGTCAGCTTGTAGTGTTGTAATTTCAGGAATTCTTGCATAATTGAGTATAAATACAAGGTTCTTTCACTCATATTCACACCTAGCATTCAAGAGATCATTAAGAATTCACAAGATCATTCAAGAGCATTCAAGAGCATTCAAAGGTAGATTATCAAGCATTTTAGAGCATTCTTCAAGTGTTAGTCAGCATTTCAAATATTTGATGCATCATGTTTGTTATTGTGCAAACAATTATGGTGTAGAGTTTTATGATTCAAGCAAGTGTTCCAAGAAATGTCAACATCAACCAAGAAAGACTCAAGAACTACATCCATTGCATTCATTTCAAGCATATTTGTAGCACCTTATTGCTAGGGTTTGGTGAGTTACAACATTGTTATTTTTTCATTCATAATTCTCCATTCATATTTTCTTTCATTTCAAGGATTGATTTCCAAAAAGGGGTTTCACCAAGGAAAACCCCTATCCACTAACCCCACAACATTTTTCCCTCTCCTTTGTGTCTGATTTTTCAGGTCTAGGTTTTATATTTCCTAAGGAGCAAGATTGGAGAGAAGTTGCAAATTATTCAAAGTTGTCAAAGTTGTCATCAATCCTTGGAGAGCATTGGAGAAGACCAACATGTTGCAAATCGAAGATTCAGATCTAGAAATCAACCAGGAAGGATAGAGAAAATAGAGAAGAGCAAGATCAACCTTTGAAGTTGCAAAAAATCCCAACTAGATTGATTCGTCACTTCTAGTGAATGAGTCCTAGTTCCAGTACATTTTTAGGATTTTGTAGATCTAGACACCCTTTTGGTAGAAACCTATTCTTGCATAGTTTCTTAGAAATAGGAATGATTCACCCAGCTTGGCGAATGAGTCCCAATCAACTTTAAAGTAAGAATTTCTAGTGATTCAGAGCTCCATTCAGCTCTCTCCAGATTTCCAGGTGCACACTTTTTGTTTTGCAATTTCCTTTTGCATTTCATTCATATTTTATAGGTCATTTAGTGTTAGTTTTCATTCAATTACTGTTTTTCATTACATCTTATATTTCATTATCTTTTCCAAGTTTACACTTGGTGGTTAACCTCTCATTAGATCATTCTTAGTCCCTAGAACAACCCTCTTGCAAAATCTATGTCTCCTTTGCAAAGAGATGTCAAGGGTTTGTTCTTGAGTGAAAGATAGTGAAAGTTGTCCTTTCTAAGCACTCAACTATCAAGGGTGGAGAAAGCAAACAATTTTCCACCTTTCATTTTGGTGAACCTGCATTTAGAATACCTTCTTTTTTTATTTGGAGTGCATTATCCTTTTTAGGACTTGCATTGGTTAATTTACATTCTAGGGTTTCTAATTGTGCATTAGTGAAAGCTCATATAGCTTGCATTTTTGCATCCAACTTCATTGAAAAATAGTCAAAATTTGTATTTGCATCTCAGATATAGATCATAAAACATAAAAAGCATAAAATTCAATTGAAAATTTCTGAAAACTTTGAAAAAACCCATCACTAGGACTCATTCGCCACCTTGGGCGAATTAGTCCCTCTACACATTTTTCACTACATTTTCTAGAATTCAAAACACTATTTTTGAATTTTTGCTTGTTGTTATTTCCTTTTTTTTTTAGTTTCTAGAACTTTTATTAGAATCATTTCATTCTTCTTAGCTTATATTGCATTTGCATTCACATTGCATTTAGTAGCCCTTGTATGATTATTTGGTGTCCTATTGCTAATACTGTAGTGAGATGAAGTTTGAGACTCATTTAATCCCACGATAGTGTTGGATATTATGGATATGGTTGCTGATATGTGGTTGTCATTGATGTCAAAACTATTAGTATTTGGTGTATTAGAGGTTGTATATGTCGAGGATATTGAGAAAATTGTAAAAGGAAGTGTTCTAGGTTCCCAGTGGAACTGTGTAGGTCATGAAGGTGCTTTGTTATGTACATTGATTATTAGCTAATGTGGATTAAATGGTTTATTGTTGAATGCTTCTAGATCATCTACCAGAAGTTTCAGAGGTCCGCATGAAGTTTTGAGTGTGTTGTGGTCTGACAGTGTTTTTGTGGTCTCTCTTAGTGTTCTTGAATGAAGATTGTGTGATTTTGGTAATCTTAGTTGTTGTAGATGCTTCTCTATTGTTTCTTGGTGTTTTCTAATGTCTCTAGATCCTTCTCTATCTATGTGGTAGGTCCAAACTACTCAAAGAGCTCGTGGTTGAAGATCTTTTCTTGCGCATGCTTGTTTTACATGTTCTTGGCCGACATGTTGGTGGTAACATGTTGTGGATCTTCATGGCGAAATTAATTAAATTTTTTTTTTTTGGAGATATTAATTTGCATCTCCACTATGTTGTGGCTGACCTTGGTGGTTTTGCATTGGAAGTTTAATTGTAAATTTTGGCCGACATTGAAAATATGTTTCATTTTTTCTGGCCGACTAAGATGTGATGAAATCCCATGAAGCAGATATATAAGGGTGATTGGTTGAGCGAAGTTAGTGTGTGAATAAGTGTGAATGTATGCCAGAGAAAGTGTAAATGTGTGAATAGTGTCTTTATCATTCGATTCCAGAGTAGAGAGTGATGAAGTTTGAGGAAAGTGTGAAGAAATTTTTTTGAGATTAATTGGAACTATAATCATGCTTGTGTAGAAGCTATTCTTTCAGTTCATACTCTATGGATCTAATCCATATATATGTATTGTTGGATAGTGAGTTCTCTTTTGTATTTGAGCAGTGAGCTCTAGGCAGTGTTCCTAAAAGCACACACATTCCCCTGATTATTTCTCTTTATACTTTTAATAGAGTATAATCTTGTGGACTAACATCCACCATGATTTTTCCCCTAACAGGGTTTCCACGTAAAAAATCTTGGTGTTATTTGTCTCTTTGATGTGTTAATTTCTTGTGGTTATTTGCTTATTCATCAGTGTATACACACATAAATTGGAACGCACCGTGGGGCCTAGCCCCTGTTATTTTGATATTTTCTGGAAAGTTGTTTTACAAGCTCAGACGAGTAGTTTTCTGGTGCAACCACATAATTCTTTGGCATTTACGAAAGATTCTCTGGTGCTTACACTGACTGTTCTGGTGCTTCAAATAATTTATTTGGTGCTTTCAAGCCATTCTGTGGCACTTTAAGGAGTTTCTATGGCGCTTTCACCCTTTTTGTGGCACTTTGGCCCTTTTTTGTGGCGCTTTTATTTAATTTTGTGGATCTTCTACCTTTTTAGCACTTCTGCTTTCTGTTATGGCACTTTTAGTTGTTTTTGTAATTTTTCCTGAGATTGAAAACTGATATTGGTTTTTTTGTCTTGTAGATTGCATAAAACGTTGTCAAAGACCTAATTGAAACTGCAAAACACTTGTCAAGGAAAATCTATGATAAACTACTAATGAATTTGATGCAGGGGTTGGATTTTACGTCTTTCCTTTTTGCTCAAATTAGGAACATAGATTAATTAACAAGGAAAGAACACCATGTTTGTTGTTTGTTTGGAATGGTAGGCATATGCTCTCCCCTTAACTGGGTGACCAAAAAGCCAAACCCATTCCTTTTCATTTATTTGTGGTGTGTTTTGAATGGTAGGCATATGCTCTCCACTGAACTGGGTGAGCAAAAATCCAGACCCATTCTTTGTTAATTTGCAAGTGTGAGTAGGGTATACGGTGAGGGTTCTCTCTTTATTCATGTGGAATAAAGAGGATCAAACTTTGGGTATACTCTCTCACTTTTGTTTATCCTAGAGGGTCTGCCTTGGGGAAAAAGTACTCACCCAAGGGAATGACTCAACTGGTAACACTCTAAAGCCAAGAGTATTTCCAGTCGGGATATAAATGTGGATATTGGAACAAAAGCCAATATCACGTGGTTGGTTTTGATGAGAAGGGCAGAAATGGTCTCTCACCTCAATGGATCAACCCCTATGAATGGAAAGTCTTTACTAGAACGCTTGTTGTAGAATTGGTGAAATACTTTATCTATTCTCTTGGTACAACAATGGTCATTGTGAAGGCATCCACATTCTCACAGTCTTTAGTAGAGATGATTAGTCTGCCATGGGAGTTTCATGGAGGTTGGAAGCTTGGTTGACTTGAGAAGAGAGTGCAATTTAAGGGGGAGCTTGTGTGGCCAAGCTTTTGAATTCATCTGCTAAAGAAAAGTGTGGTTGGGGTAAAACCTGTGTGGAATCCAAGAGAATATAGTCTATCATAGCCCTACAGAATGTATGTTATGCTTGATTGTTCTTGTCAATTTTTTTTCAAAACAAACCTCAAACAAAACCTTACACACTAGAAAAACTACAAAAACTATGATTCAAAATGCATCATCTAGAACAAATTGTCCTTTGACCAAAAACTAGAAAAATCAAGTAAACTAGAAACAAACTGTTGCATCCCCCAGTTTAGCACTTTTGCTACTTTTTGTGGCACTTTCACTAATTTTTCCAGTGCATTCACCTATTGTTACAACGCTTCCACCTTATTTGCCAGCACATTTGAGCTTTTCTGTTGCACATTGACCCAAAATTTTGTGGCACATTTGCCTGATTCTGTGGCACATCCACCTAATTTTGTGGTACCTTCTAGCCATTTTTTGGCACCTCTGAGCATCTCTATAGCACTTCTTCCTTTTAGCACTTCCTCCCACTATAACGACGCATCCACCAAAATCCAGAAATAGAGAACTGCATAAAATTCCCATCTGTCATTTTGAAACCAAAATTCAAACATCTTTCCAATTCAGAGTCATTTGTAGCCTTGACAAGAGTCTAAACATGATCTTTATCCCATGACTTCACAAAAGATTAAAATTTGAAAACCAAAACCCATAGCTCTTAGTCCAAAGGATCGCCAAAAACGTCTTGCAACACTTAATGACTTTAGGGACAAATTACTCTTCAATTTTTATAGAAAAGCTTCCAAGAACAAACCTGGTTTGTATTCATTTTATTATTGCCAAAATCCAAGACTCTTCCAAAGGTTCGAACATCTTGTCTAGGAAGGAAATTTCTCATCATTTCACGATTGGAACCAAAATTTCAAAATCTCCTCAAGTTTGAAATTATTCCTTAGAGTCCAAAACGTTGTTAAAATTGACTTATCCAAGTGAAAAATTTTACCTAAATTTTGATCAAACATCTAAGATTTTCCATCATCATCAACACCCAAATTTGATCATCAAGTTGAGTTTCCCTATCAATGTTTTTATCCTTCATCTTGAAACAATACACTTTGTATCAAATTTTATCACCTTGGTTACATCAATAGAATTCATCATTCTATTTAACCTAGGTATTTCCTTGGCACTCTCAAATAACAGTCAAAATTTAGCAAACCATAGTCACTTGTATGCCCATTTTAACAAGATCCCAAAAACAAAAACTTAAGGACAATACAAAAATATTCATCCCTACTCGAAGAAGGACAAGGGTCAGGTTCTAGGCCATTTGAATTTGGATCACAACACCTTGATGATTCTAGTGAAGATGATTCAACTCAGAGTGAAACAAATAACTCAGAAGAGAGTTACCTTCTAGACCTGGATTTTGGTATTGGACAAATTGAAGACACCACTATCAAAACCCTTACCATTTCTGACCTTAACCTGTCTGGTGATTGCTTACCCTTGGTACATCCCGAGCTTATAGATTGGGACCTAACCAAGCCATTGGACATCCCTACATTTTCAAACGATGATGCTATCGTCAACTTCCTCTATGCCAATGATCCCGAAATAGATTCCACCAATGAACATCGTAACAAGGCTTCCATATAGGGGAATATCAAATTTTCCAGCTACAAAATGAATAATACATGAAATAGATGTAATATTGAATACCACTCACTAGCAGTGTTAGATCTAGAAAAAGTAATAAAAAAGAGCGCATCCAATGGCGAAAACCTCTTGATGCATCAAAGGATGGAAGATTTGATACTTTCCTAGAACATTTTCAGGAAAGATCAAAAGTCTTGATTGAACCCACACAGTCTGTCAACATAGACAATAAAGAGATAGTGAAGAATATCTATCTAGCAACATCCTTGACAGACTAGGAAAAACCAAGCTTTCTCAAAATTTTCATAGAAAAAAATAATATTTTTTCTTGGTCATTTGCTGACATGCCAGGAATTGATCTAGAACTCATCATGCATCATCTATCATTACCTCTAGGAGTGAAACTAGTCAAGCAGAAGTTGAGAAAAATGCATCCCCATATCACTTTATTCGTAAAGGTAGAGTTGAAGAAATTGTTAGATGCAGGATTCATCAGACCCATTGACTATGCTGAGTGGATCTACAATATAGTACCAGTTTCAAAGCCTGACAACAACATTCGCATATGCACTAATTTTTGAGATCTTAAAAAAGATTTTCCTAAGGATGATTTTTCTCTGCCCAATATAGATATCATAGTGGACTTGACAATAGGACATGACATGCTATCACTGATGGATGGATTTTCTGGGTATAACCAAATCAAAATAGCCCCAAAAGATCAAGATAAAATGGCCTTTACTTTCCCATGGGGAACCTTCTATTGGAATGTTATATCGTTTGGCTTGAAGAATGCAGGAGCTACCTACCAACATTCCATGACAACAATCTTTCATGATATGATGCATACTTTCATGGAAGACTATGTAGACAATTTATTGGAAAAATCATATACCAGGGAAGGAAATTTGGAGATCCTAGATAAAATTTTCACTAGACTGGAAAAATTCAATGTACGACTAAATCTTAAGAAATGTGTGTTTGGGGTGACATCAACAAAACTCTTGGGTTAAATAGTATCAGAAAAAGGGATTGAGGTGGATCCGGCCAAAGTCAAAGCTATTATGGAAATTCCACCGCAAAAGAACATTAGTCAACTCTGTTCTCTACAAGGGAGGTTTCAGTCAATCCACAGGTTCATTTCACAGCTAGCAAACAAGACCCATCCCTTTACTCATCTGTTGCATAAAAATGTTTCCTTCTGATGGGATGAGCAATGCGAAGGAGCTTTCAACCATTTGAAACAATATTTAATGAATCCACCTATCCTCATACCACCAACAGAAGGGAAGCCATTACTGTTATATATTGCCATAACAAAGACATCATTGGGAGCCCTATTAGCACAAGAAGATTCAATAGGTAAAGAACAAGCAATCTATTACATCAGCAAGACGCTAAATGGCTACGAGATCAACTATACTTCCATTGAAAAATATTGTCTAGTAGTAGTTTTCGCTACCCAATATCTACAACACTACATGCTAACTCACACCATCAAGTTGATAGCTAAGATTGATCCCCTCAAATATCTCCTCAGTAAAGTGAACCTAACAGGGAGATTGGCTAAATGGGTCATGATACTCAATGAATTTGATAGCCAATATGTAGATAGGAAAGCAATAAAAGTAGAAGAAATTGTTGACCAATTGGTGGAGGCACCATTACCAGATAATAATCCTTTACACATTGAATTTCCAAATGCTGACGCTCTTACCTTGGCTGTAAAAAAATGGACACTGTACTTTGACAGATCACACACCCACCATGGATCAAGAGTCGAAATTCTATTTTTCACTCCACAAGGAAAAACCATACCAAAATCATACAGACTTATGTTCCCTTGTACCAACAACATGGTGGAGTATGAAGCATTAATCATTGGCATCAAAACAGTTGTAGAGTGGAATGTCCTAGAGTTGCAAGTGTATGGGGATTCTTAGTTAGTCATTAACCAAGTCAATGATGATTATCAAACAAGGGATGAAAAATTGATGCCTTACAAGAGAATGCTAGATTATTTCAAGAAACATTTTGTGGATATCAAATTTGAACAGATTTCAAGAGTGGACAATAAAGTCGTTGATGCCATGGCTACTATTGCTTCCTTGTTACAAATTCTAGAGAAAAGAAGCCATTACGAGTTCTTGGTGGAACAATTGTTCTCCCCTACCTATGATGATACTGAATCCCATGTCATTTGTCACCTATCCGATACCAATACCTCAATCTACAGTGAAATTTATACCTACCTGAAAGATAACACTCTTCCACTTGACTTGTCAAGAAACCAAAAATGCAATTTCATTCGTCGAACCACCTGACATACACTTATAGCGGATATACTATACTGATGAGGTCTTGATGGAACTCTCTTACGATGTCTGGAACACGATGAGTCTAAAATAGCTTTACGAGAAGTCCATGAGGGTGTCTGTGGAACACATTCAAGTGGCCTAACCTTAGATAAGAAACTTCTCCGTTTAGGATATTATTGGCCAACCATGGAAAAAGAGTCTTTCCAGTTTGTGAAGAAATGTCAGAAATGTCAGATTCATGGCAATCTCATCCATGCACCAGCTCAAGAACTTCAACCTTTTGCTTCCACATGGTGATTTTGTCAATGGGGACTAAATCTTGTTGGTAAAATTCATCCATCTTCATCAAACGGACACAAGTTTATCATCACTACTACATAATACTTCACAAAATGGATTGAGGTTGTTCCTTTAAACAACATCACGAGAAAGAAGATTTCATCATTTATCCCTAACTACATCATATGTAGATATGGCATTCCCCAATCCATAGTCACCAACAATGGAAGACTGTTCAAAAATAAAGACATGCAAGAATTGTGTGAGAAGTTCAATATCCAACATCGCTTCTCTACACCATATTATCCCCAGGGGAATGGTCAAGTAGAGGCTTCCAACAATACTATTCTAAATATTTTGAAGAAAACTATCAATGGAAAAGGATGTGATTGACACATCCAATTAAACCTTTCTTTGTGGGTGTATCGCACCAATATTCGCACACCAACAGGAGCTACACCATATGCTTTGGTATATGGGTCTGAGGCCATTGTACCTATTGAAGTTGAAATACCATCACCCTGGGTTTCCTTGAAAGGTATCATCCTTGATGAAGACTACTGGGTCTCAAGATTGCAAGAACTAGAACTGTTAGATGAGTGGTGCCAACATGTAGTGAATCACCTGAAATCCTACCAACAATGTATGTCCAGAAGCTACAATCACAAGGTCAAACCCAGAACATTCCAAGTTGGTGACTTAGTGTTGAAGGAAAACCCACACAATTAGCAAGACAAAGATAAGAAGGGAAAATTTGAACCAAATTGGTTGGGGCCTTTTATCATTGTATCAGTTTATGGTTCACGAGCATATCAGTTGTCTACGCCAGAAGGGGATCAGTTTGAGGAACCCATGAATAGTCTTCATCTCAAGAAATTCTATGCCTAATTCAGCCACTGCATCTGTAAAATTCCTAAATAATCCAAAAACATCTGTAAAAGTCTTGAAAAAATCCAAAAACATCTAAAAAATTCCTAAAAAAATCCAAAAATATCAGAAAATGTCCTTAAAAAAATGGTCACCCTAGTGAAAACCTAGCAAACAGGCATCTTGGTGATGACAAAAAAAATAAAAAAAGGTGAAAAAATACAAAAAAATTGAAAAATTGAAAAAAAAGACAAATAAATCATAAATTTTGAAAAAGTGCAATAAAAGCAAGTGGTGAAAACCTGGCAACAGGTGCTATTTGTGATAGGCTGGATTCTTCCTCTATGGGAACGTGTGTTGATCACTGGCTTGGTACCGTTACCTTTCACATCCTTCATTCGAGTTGCATATGCATACCTTGTCATGTCGGTCATGTCTCACCTTGGTTTCTTGAACATTGTACATATCCATAATAAACTGGCTTGTTTTCCATTGGGGGAAAAATCTTGAGCTTGCTAGGGGTAACACATCTTGATCTTGAACCAACAAACAAATAGTAGGAGAACAAACATAACAAAAACATTGATCATAGTGAAATCAAACATGGAACATCAATCACCATTGGAAATGCATCAAACATCCTTGTCTCGTTAGAAAATCCAAAAATAGGTCAAAAATCAAAAAATCAAAAAATAGGTCAAAAATTAGAAAAGCCATAAAAAGGTCAAAAATCCAAAAAAAAGCCAAAACCAGAGTCACCTTGTTGAATTGTGTTGTCACAGTTCATTGTAATTAAGTGTATGTTCATATCATGGTCCTGTAAATTGGTCAAGTCGATTGAACTATGTGGTCTCTATGTGTATAACGTAGGCAAGGCTAATCTTCGATTAGCCCCCGAGGCCCCTAGGATAGGTCTTTAGGTTAGATTCTTGGTCAAAATCTCTGAAAACACCTAAAAATTGAAAAATCCAAAATACAATAGAAAATCAAGGTTACAAGGATGATGCTATTCTGAATCATGGTTTTACCACTTCCACACGAATGTTCAAATTGTTTGTATTAGGATTGATGTTATCATTTCTCAAGAGAAATTCAAGGATGTCAAAGAACTAGAAAAGCTATGATCGAGAATGATATTTTCTTTGTATGTTTCCTGTGAGTTAATCATTATTACTATGAGAATCATCGTGGGACGTGCTCTACAAAGTATCGCTGATGATATTCCAGATTCACATAGAAAAATGGTTAACTCTTGTCTGTTTACGCAAGGAATGCTTAGGTCATCTTGGTCTAGTTATACCTAGATGCTTGTGTTAACTTGCACTATCAAACATCATGTAAGTAGTACTTAGGTCATCATGGTTCAATTATACCATTGATGTTTGTACTCACTTTCAATATTTTAAAAGGCTCAATGATGACAATAAGCACAATAAATCAATGGGATGTCACTATTGCATTATTAGGATTGCATGTCTAGGTTGTATTCATATTTGGTTGTTGTAATGGAATTTATAGATTTTTCCAAGGCTGATGTTATTTCTATCATTAACAGATTGAGTACATTTTACATTACCAAAAACATCATTTAGAGGCATGAGCATTAGGACATCAATCATTGCATTATCATATCATCTAGGCATTCATTTAAGTCATCAATCATATATTTGCATCATGAAAAACCCAAGAAAAACAAATGCATTGATCATATCATTTTCATCCATATACATTTAGTCATACATCCTAGGCATCAACATATGTAAATTATAATTCATTCATTTCATACCTGCATTAGATCATAATATTTGCATCAAAAAACTACAAAACCATAAATTACCATGCATATCATACATCCATAGGACCATATAAAGTCATTCATTATTATAATCATTCATCTTTGCGTTAACATCATCTTACATCCCTCACATCATATGTAATTGTATTAGAAAAATACAAAAATAATAACATGTAGACATTTTCATAAAACCATAGGATCATAACACATATTGCATCCATGACATATAATATCATCATCATAAAACACTGCATAACATACATGACATATAAATTAAATGCATCCATCATAAATCAATGCACATAAACACATAGGATCATCATCATCACTACATATATATCTCAAAATATGTCAAATGTACAAGGATATCTGAATGTCAAGAAATACAACATCAAAATGGTGATATCATCAAGAGTCAGTGTATACATCATGACATAATGTTAAATGATTGAAACTATGTGGTACTACCTCTTGACACTGCTGGGCTCACTGAACCTGTACCCCCTACTGCACCTGAGGGACCTGCACCTGGATCCCTCTGATCCCCTGGAAATGGCTGAGTCACACCTACACTCACTATCTGAGATCTACTGAAGATCTCTTGCCACTCAGGAGGGACCAACTCATGATATCGATCTCTATAAAACTAAGCCTCCTGAGAAGTGCGACGTATCTCTCAAAAATAATCAGCAGATCCCGTGGTTATAGCAACCTGCTATAACCTCTCAATAATAGCCTATGCCTACTCAACCCATCATCTCAGTGCATCCCTCCTAGTGGTCAATGCTACAACCTGCCCCTGTACCTGTCCCTGGCCCTATACCTATGCCTGCTGTTGTTGGGTGACATCCCTCTCAGCTGTCAATGTCTAAATCTACCCCTGGGCTAGTAGGAGTTGTGCCTGTACCTATGTCAATAGTTGTATTTGCACCTGTAGCTGCCCTTGTACTTGTGTCAGCTGCCCCTAAGCAGTCTGAACCTGTGTATACAAATTAGTGATCTATGACTACTGCTGGTGAGAAGGAAAGCATATATGTACACGTTGTTGTGATGCTACCACTAAGGATCACCTCCTACGAGGCACTCTGACGTCGAAACTAGGATGTGCGCCACCTACTCCATCTCCACCACCAGAATCACCTCCATCATCCCCTCCATCATCCCCTCCATCATCATCATCACCCTCATCTCCACCCTCTCCCTCCTCCTCATCTTTTCCATCTCTGCCTCATCTCCTTCTAGGTGGTCTATCCTCATCATCCTCAAATGTCGGCATGGGCTCATCAGGACTCGAAAGCCTCAAAAATGGATGTTGACCAAAACATAATGTGTACTCAATCATGTATCCCTTGACAATCTCTGGATGATAATCCCATATCGCTAGTTGTAAATGTAGGTACTCGTCACATGAAACATCATAAGACAATGTCAGTCCCCACTCAGTCGTATCCTACTATCTGTGAGCATATAAAGTTGATCCTTGTGTTATCCCCTGAACTCTACCATACTACCTCAGCACTGAACAAAAGGAATCTCTCGATAATATATTGAGTCCATCCAATAAGGTATCTAACAATCATAAAGTAAGGAACCTCTAATTGATCCTCTTCCCACTGCTCACAGTCCACATACGGTCGCCAGGTAACTGCATCTAAGTTGTCAAGCACTCACCTCCAATACTCCAGTTTTCCCAACTTATCTTGGACAACTGCACCTACATAACCATAAATGTAAGGCCTCCCAAATGGCCCAAATCTATCTGTCTTTGGCTGTGTCACTGCAATATGCTCCCAGGCCCATACCTAAAGCAATATAACCCCAATAGACAAGTTGGCCCCTCTTAGATACACAACCTAGTGCAGATCATGATATTAGTGCACAAGCAAATAGGATCCCCAAGAAAACTGAGTCCCAAACTGGATCATCTGCTCCAAAGTATGACCCCAACCGATGGAAAATCCCTTTTCCCTCTTGTCAAGACATAAGAAGCCACTGAAAAATCCTACAAGAATTGAAGGAAAAGGGGCATAACTAGAAAATATCTCCAACCACGGTATCCAACATCCGGCAATCTGATCATCTTGAAAAATCTAGCTTAATGCATCTATACCTCCCTACACGGTAGAATCATAAGTCATGATGTCACCAACTATAGGAATCCACAAAATCCTGTACACATCCTCTGGTGTAACGGTCATCTCTCTAGTAGGAAAATGGAAAGTGTTGTGGTTGTTATGCCACCTCTCCACCAATGTCGTCAACAATCCCTGGTTAATCCTAACTTGGGGCATATCATCAATGAAGAAAACCCACATCTCTCAACAATATCTCTGTCAGCATGAGATAACTGTGGAATCATCTCCCATGTCAGCAGGAATCGATCTCTAGACTAAAGTTTATCTAAATTCATCTCCTATCATTTTTTAACATCGCAAATCAACATATCAATCATACCAAATCAGAAAATCAATCAATCATCAAAAATCAATCAACCATCAATCCTCTTGAGATTTACATCAAATCTCATCAACATTTTTTTTTTATTCCTGCCTATCATGAGGTCAAGACAACATCATCACAATCGATCATCACTATATCATATTCGCATCAACACCTTAATCAGCTTGAGATAAATCTAAATATTATCAAATCAGGATTTTATCATCATCATCGTAAATCAATTGAAATTTTCAAAAATCATCAAAATCCTTTATTATCACAAATTTCTCATTTATCTCAGGGGGCATAAAATCTAATTCCTTAAAATCAGTGTTACACCTTAAAATTTTAGCAGCACATATAAATTTTTCTATGACGTAATGTGTAAACACATCACTTCAAAGATGGGAAAAACGTATACACGCAATCAAATCTGAGATTAAAGTTAAGATAAGTTAGGAAAGTTGAAGTTTCTATCACAACTGATTCACCCCCCTTCTCAGTTGTGTGTCCTTATTTTTCCAATAATTGGTATCAAAGCAAGTTCCTCTGAAGAAGTCTAAAAGCTTGAGATGGTCTAAGATGGCAACAAAATTCAAGAAGACAGTCCTAGATTTGATGGCACTAACTATTCAATGTGGAAAGTTAGGATGCAATGTCACTTAAAGTGTATTGGTGAAGCTTTCTGGAATATTACAAGAGATCCATGTACTATTCCTCAAAATGGTCCCTCTACTACTGATGAGATCAAGATGCTGAAAGTAATGTTAGGGCTATTGAAGCCTTGGTGAGTGCTCTGATAGATTCAAAGATGGCTAATGTGTTGGGTCTGGAGACAACTCATGAGATTTGGATGAAACTAGAAACTTTGTATGAAGGTGATGCACAGGTGAAGATGGCTAGGCTACACAGCTTGAAAGGTAAGTATGAGAATTTGAAGATGGGCGAAGATGAAAATATCACTTCTTTTATGTAGAGAGTAAATGGAATAGTAATGGGTATTAAAGGTGTTAGTGGTTCTGTGGATGAGGATGAAATTTTGGCTAAAGTACTCAAATCCTTCCCTCCCTCCTACAAGATGAAGGTTCATGCTATTGAAGAGTTGAGATTAGTAAACAAGATAACAAGAGACACGTTGATCAGGAAGCTTGATGCTTTTGAAATAAGTGAATTTGGTGAATCTACACCAAAGACTGAGTCTGCATTCAAGGCCATTGTATCCAAAAGTAACAGGAAAAGATATAATCTGGGAGAGAGTTCTAGAAAGATATCCAAGTATGATGGAGAAATGAAACAACTTGAAGATAAAGAAAGAGAGGTGGAAGAACTGGAAGCATTGATTGCTAAGCAAGAAGGCAGAGGAAAAGGTAAGTATGAAGATGTATTTCCTATTAAATGTTTTTCATGCACTAAAATATGTCATTTTGCATGAAGATGTCCTGAAAGAGTTCCTCTATCTAAGCCTAAGAATTCTAGATTCCAAAAGAGATGCTACTTTGTTGAAGAAGTAGTGACTGATGATTAGTCTGATAAAGATAATGGAAAAGAAGATGAGTGGGCTTTCATTGCTACCATTGAAGATAATCATGTGGCTACTGAATCTACTAAAGATGTAAAAGCTTTTGCAGCTCAAGTTGAGGAAAAGGATGAGTGGGTGATTGATAGTAGATTCTCACACCATATGACCGGTGATAAAAGAAAATTTGTAAGTCTAGAGGGTATGTGTATGATCATGATGGGCCAAAAAGTGGTGATATAATGGGTATGTGTAGGGTATGTGGCTGACCACTTTTTTTAACCCAAAATTGATGAGGCGAAAAGGTTTTTTAAAGGATATTCTCAGCTTTCCACCAATATAAATTATGCTTGAATTTGAATTTAATAAATAAATATTATTCATTTTCTATTTGAATTATGACTAAAGTATTGATTGATAGGCTGATTGAAAAACATCTATAGCTTTCAAATGGTATCACAGTTTATGAATCTGAAACATGTGTCACATTCTATGCTTTGCATAATATAGGATTTAAAAAAAAAATGAATTCCATGAAATTTTGACCAAGTTAAGGTGGTCAGACAAATGAGTTTTTTATATTTTTAAAAATTTGTAATAAAAAATTCATAATTAATTATTTACTTGGAAAAAAATTACAAAAAAATATGCATCACATTGGGACATGAGTCCTCTACTTATATCTAAAATCTTATAAAAAAATATTATCATTTTATTGTGGTTAGGGTGGTTAGATAGACACCTACTGCTTATTTTTTCCCTGAAATTTAAGTACTACTGCATTGAAATTTCAAATTTTCACCAAATAGATTTTTTTTAGAAATAAACCCAGTAGTTTAGAAACTACATTCAATTTTCTACATATTCTATTCTTACATATTTTTGAGATAATATAGATTACTTATTCAATTTTTTACGTCAAGTTTTCTAACTCATATTTTTCTGAATTTTTTGCCACTTAAGGGCCTATTTTTTCCATGATGATCCTACTCATACCCTAGAAAAGTATGATGGTGGGTTTGTAAGATTTGGAGATAACAATGCTGGTGTGATTCGTGGTAGAGGATATATTTGTGTTGGTGGTAAGGATAGCACTGATGATGTTCTCTATGTTGAAGGCTTGAAGCACAACTTGTTGAGTGTTGGACAAATGGTTCACAAGGGATATGATCTTTACTTCAAAGATGAAAGATGCGAGATATGTGGAAGTTTTGGGGATATGATTGCAATAGGTAAACAAACAAAAGGTAATATTTTTCATCTGAATACTGCTAATGGAAGTTGTTTAATTACTCAAGTAGATGAGAGTTGGTTGTGGCATAGGAGGTTGTGTCATGTAAACTTTAACAACATTATCAAGATAAGTTCTACTCAAGTAGTAAGAGATCTACCTAAGTTGGTGAAGCCTACTAATGTAATCTGCAAGGAATGTCAGATGGGTAAACAAACTAGAGTCTCTTTCTGGAGCAAAAAAAATCATTCAAATAATTTGCTAGAACTGCTACATACTGACCTTTATGGTCCCTCTAGAGTCAGAAGTATTCATGGAGGAAGGTATTTTATGTTGGTTATTGATGATTACTCTAGAATGATTTGGGTTTCCTTTTTAAGAGAAAAATGTGAAGCATTGGATAAGTTCAAAAGTTTCAAGGCTATGGAAGAAAATGAGAAAGGTCTAAAAATCAAGTGCCTGAGATCTCACAGAGGTGGTGAATTTTTTCCAAGGAGTTCAACTCTTATTATGACAAGCATGGCATTAAAAGATAGTTATCTTCTCCTCGAACCCCTCAATAGAATGGAGTTGTAGAGAGAAAGAATAGAACATTTATGGATGCTACCAGAACAATGATGATTGAAGGAAATGTATCTTAGATGTACTGGAGTGAAGTTGTAAGCACTGTTGTGTATACTTTGAATAGGGTAAATGTTAATGGTAATTCTGGTAAGACTCCTTATGAGTTATGGTTTGGTCACAAACCTACTGTTAAGTACTTTAAGATCTTTGGAAGCAAGTGTTATATCAGAAGAGATGATGATATAGGAAAATTTGATGCAAGAAGTGATGAAGGAATCTTCCTAGGTTACTCCATTAAAAGTAAGGCCTACCGGTGCTATAACAAAAGACTGAGAAAGATGGTTGAAAGTGCAAATGTTAGAGTTGATGATAAATTTGTCAAACCATCCATACATTGTAGTTATGATTCAGACGAAGACATTACAAGCCAAGGGAAGAATACTTAGACACAAAATCTACTTCAGATTATTCCATATGTTCCGGTGAAGCAACCTTAATTTGTTCCAAGTAAATCAAGTCAGTTAGGAGAAACAGACAAATGCAAGTGTAGAAGAAAGATCAGAAGAGTCAGAAGTTCAAGAATTTCCCAAAACTCCAAGGTATGTAAAGTCAAATCATTCTAAAATTCAAATCATAGGAGATAAGAGTAAAGGAGTGCAAAGTAGAAGAAAAATTGCAGAAGAATACTATTTGATTTCCAAGATTAAACCTAAAAATGTCACTGAAACCTGTCAAGATGAACACTGGTTGGAAGCTATGAAGGAAAAACTGACACAGATTGAAAAGAATGACACATGGATACTGGTTTTGAGGCCTAAAGACAAAAATGTGATTGGTACTAAATGGGTGTTTAGAAACAAGCTGAATGAAGAAGGTGAAGTGGTCCAAAATAAAGTAAGACTTGTATGTAAAGGGTATTCTCAAATGGAAGGTATTGATTTTGAAGAAACCTTTCCCCCTGTCACTAGGATTGAAGCTGTTAGACTATTTCTTACTTATGTTGCACACAAGAATTATAAATCTATCAAATGGATGTAAATTCTACATTTCTAAATGGAGAACTAGAAGAAGAAGTGTACATAGAACAACTAGATGGATTTCAGCTAACAGACAAAGAAGATATGGTCTGCAGATTGAAGAAAGCTTTGTATGGACTTAAGCAAGCCCCTAGAGCCTGGTATGCTAGATTGGAAAAATACCTATTGAAGCTTGGATTCACTAAAGGTACTGTTGAAAACAACTTATACTTCAAATTAGACAATGATAAGGAGTTAATTATATAATTTTTTGTTGATGATATCATTTTTGGAGGAGATGATAATCTATGCATGAAGTTTGCTGATGAGATGAATGAATTTGAGATGAGTATTATTGGAGAGATGAAGTTCTTTTTGGAATTGCAAGTTACATAGCTGGACAAGGGGATTTTCATATCTCAGTCCAAATATGTGAAATAACTACTGAAGAAGTTCAGAATGGATGACTCCAAACTTGTTGGTACCCCCATGGTTACCAGATGTAAGTTGACACAGAATGATGACTCTCCTAAGGAAAATAAAATTAGATATAGGTCAATGATCGATGGATTTCTCTACTTGACTCAGACTAGACCAGACATTATGAATGTTGTATGTATGGTTGTTAGATTTCAAGCAGATCCAAAAGAATCACATGTAACTTTTATGAAGAGAATTTTCAGGTATCTAAAAGGAACAGTTGACTTTGGACTTTGGTATCCAAAGAATGATGATCTCACTTTGCGTGCATATACTGATGCAGATTGGGCTGGTGATGTAGATGACAGAAAAAGTACTAGTGGTGCTGCTTCCTTCCTAGGGAAGAAATTGGTGTCCTGGCTAAGCAAAAAGAAAAAAATCAATTTCTTTATCTGCTGCTGAAGCAGAATACATTGTTGTTTCCAATAATTGTACTCAAGTGATATGGATGAAATAGATGCTGAGAGATATTAGGGTGGTATATGAAGAACCTATTGTTATATACTGTGACAATTCAAGTGCGATAAATATCTCAAGGAATCAGGTGTTGCATTCTAAGACTAAACATATATCAATCAAGTTTCATTTCTCAAGGGAGAAACTAAATGAGAAAGAACTCAGACTGGAGTATGTGCCTACCAAAGAATAGATTGCAGATATCTTTACTAAACCATTTCTGAAGGATACTTTTGAGTATCTTAGAGGAATGCTAGGGGTAATCACCCCTCCTGATAATAACTAAAATATGCATTTGTTTGCATCAATTTGTGAACCTGATTGCTTATATTCTTATCCAGATTGATGTTTCTGCAGCTGTTACTCAGGGGGAGTAGTTAGATGTGTAGATATGTTGTTCAAAGCATGTATATGGGAAGTTCATTGTTACCTTTTCCATTGATGTCAAAGGGGGAGGAGTGTAATGTGAAAAATCCTTTCAAGAGGAGAATTATAGAAAAAGTTAGTGTGTTGGATTGATGGTATTTTTCACATCATGTGTTGCCATCAATTCCAAAGGGGGAGATTTTTGGATATTGTGGATATGGTTGCTGATATGTGGTTGTCATTGATGTCAACACTATTAGCATTTGGTGTATCAGAGGTTGTATATGTCAAGGATATTGAGAAAATTGTAAAAGGAAGTGTCCTAGGTTCCCACTAGAACTATTCAGGTCATGAAGGTGCTTTGTTCTATATGTTGATTATTAGCTAATGTGGATTAAATGGTTTATTTATGAATGTTTCTAGATCATCTACCAGAAGTTTCAGAGGTTTGTGTGAAGTTTTGAGTGTTTTGTGGTCTGACAGTGTTTTTGTGGTCTCTGTCAGTGTTCCTAAATGAAGATTGTGTGATTATGGTAATATCAGTTGTTGTGGATGCTTCTCTATTATTTCTTTGTGTTTTCTAATGTCTCTAGATCATTCTCTATCTTTTTGGTACATCCACACTACTTGGAGAGCTCGTGGTTGAAGATCTTTTCTTGTGCATGCTTGCTTTTCATGTTCTTGGTTGACATGTTGGTGGTAGCGTGTTGTGGATATTCATGGAAAAATTAATTAAAGTATTTTTTTGTTGGAGATATTAATTTGGGTCTCCACTATGTTGTGGCCGATGTTGGTGGTTTGGCATTGGAAATTTAATTGTAAATTTGGGCTGACATTGAAAATATGTTTTATTTTTTCTGGTTGACTAAGATGTGATGAAATCCCATGAAGCAGATATATAAGGGTGATTGGTTGAGTAAAGGTAGTGTGTGCATAAGTGTGAATGTATGCCATAGAAAGTGTAAATGTGTGAATAGTGTCTCTATCATTCTATTGTAGAGCAGAGAGTGAAGAAGGTTTTCTAAGCTTAATTGGAACTGTAATCAGGCTTGTGTAGAAGCTATTCTTTCAGTTCATACTCTCTGAATCTAATCCACATTTTTGTTTTTTTGGACAGTGAGTCCTCTTTTGTATTTGAGCAGTGAGCTCTAGGCAGTGTGCCTGAATGCATGTGCATTCCCCTTATTATTTCTCTTTATACTTTTAATAGAGTATAATCTTTTGGATTAACATCCACCATGTTTTTTACCCTAACAAGGTGTCCATGTAAAAAAATTCTTGGTGTTATTTGTCTCTCTGATGTGTTAATTGCTTGTGGTTATTTGCTTATTCATTAGATCCAAGATTAAATTTAAGATAATTTAGGAAAGTTGAAGCTTCTGTCACAACTGATTCACCCCCCCTCTCAGTTGTGTGTCCTTATTTTTCCAATAGATAGCACAATCGATGTGGATCTTGGGTTGTCAAGATATTTCACTCCTAGTATTGACATTAGTACACTAGGTATGGACAATACCCTTAGCAACTCTTTGCCTTCAAGTAGTATGCAAGTTGAACTAAGGAATGATAGTATCTTGTAAGAAAACATAATTCAAATTCATGAGGACCTAGAAAACTTACAAATTCAAGTGGAGAATGACAACATTTCAACTACTGACATCCCTACTATAGATAACATTCATCACATTCTTGAAAGTGAAGAAGGGATTGACCTTGTGAAAAACATAGTGCAAATATTTGGAAAAAACCTCACCCCAACCACTAGTTGTCCTTTACCTACAAAAAATGTCACAAGCTAAGTAGGAACTCCAATTCCCCCTCCCACAACAATTGCCTCAATACCAACCTATACAAATGCTCAAGCCACAAAAAAAATGCAACAAGTTAGTAATGTGATTCCTTCCTTTGGTATTTCTTCTAGCATCCCTAATTCCTGTGTAGCATCATAAGTCATATCTCTGTTGGAAAAACAAGGAAAAACAACTGAGGGGGGGGTGAATCAGTTGTCATAGAATATTTTAAACTTTTCAATCTTTACTTAACTTAATCTCAGATCTGATGAGTGAATAATAAACCATAAGAAATCCACACTTTAGAAACATAGATAACACCAAGATTTTTATGTGGAAACCCTATTATGGGAAAAACCATGGTGGATGTTAGTCCACAATATTATACCCTGTTAAAATTATAAGAATAATGGGAATGCACATGCATTCAAACACACTGCCTAGAGCTCACTACTCAAATACAAAAGAGGACTCACTATCCAAAGAAAGGTTTGGATTAAAACCATCCAAATTTTTGAACTGAGAAAATAGCTTCTACACAAGCTTGATTACAGTTCCAGTTAAGCACATAAAAACCTTCTTCACTCTTTGCTCAAACTTTTTCACACTTTGCTCAATCTTCTTCACACTTTACTCTGCAATCAAATTATATTCACACATACACACATAGGAGCACACTGAGCACTCTAAGCATCCTTCACACTTTCTACATCGATGAAACAATCTCTCTTATATATCCGCAACATGATATTACATCAACAACTTAGTCGGCCAAAAATATAAAACAGATTTTCAATGTCAGCCCAGATTTACAAATAAATTTGCAATGTGAATCCACCTAGGTTGAACACAACATAGTGGAGACCCAAATTAACAACTACAACACAAAAATACTTTAATTAATTTCACCTCGAAGATCTACAACACACTAGCACCATCATGTTGGCCAAGAGCATGAAAAACTGAACATACAAAGAAAAATATTTGACCATGAGCACACCGATGAATGTGGATGTACCAAAAAGATAGAGCATGATATAAAAGCATCCACGAGCACCAAGAAACAATAGAGAAGCATCCGCAGCAAAAAAAACACACAAAATTCATTCAGGAACAATGATAGAACCCTCAAAAATACTGTCAGAACACAATAGCTCACAACACGATTAGATCTACATGCGGACCTATGAAACTTCTAGAGGATGGACTAGATACACTCAATAGAAAACCCTTTAATCCACAACAATTTATCTCAAACATACAAAACAAGACACCTTCATGACCTTCATAGTTCTACAAGGAACCTGCAACACTTCTTTTAACAATTTTCTCAATATCCTCGACATATACAACCTTCAATACACCAAATTTTAATAGTGTTGACATCAATGACAACCACATATTAGCAATAAATCCAAAAAATCCAACAATCTCCCCCTTTGGAATTGATGGCAGCACATGATGTGAAAAAACCATCAACCCAACTCTCAATCAATACTTACTCCTTAGATTCTAAATTTTCTTCCTTGACCTCTTTTGCATGACCTTTTCCCTACAAGACTCTTTACTCTAGGTAAGCAACAATTTTTCACATTACTCTTCTACCCCTTTGACATCAATGGCAAATATAAGCATTATCTTTCCACATATAAGCTTTGAACCACATATCTGCACATCTGACTACTCCCCCTGAGTAGCAGCCATGGAAACATCAATCTGAATCAGAATATGATCATGAAATGTATGGATTGATGCAAATTAATGCATCCTAGTTTATACCAAGAGGGGTAATCACCCCTAGCATCCCTCTGAGATACTAAAAAGTATCCTTTGGCAATGGTTTAGTGAAAATATCTACAATCTGCTTGTTGGTAGGAACATACTCCAGTCCGACTTCTTTCTCACTCACTTTATCCCTCAGAAAATGGAATTTGATTGATATATGCTTGGTCTTATAGTGTAGCACTAGATTCTTTCATATGTTTATTATATTTGATTTGTCACAGTATATGACAATAGGTTCATCATATACTACTCTGATATCTTTCAGCATTTGTTTCATCAAAATCACTTGAGTAGAGTTGTTTGTAGTAGCAACATACTCTGCCTTATCAGTAGATAGAGAAATAAAATTATGCTTTTTGCTCAACCAAGACACCAGCTTCTTCCCTAGGAAGAAGGCACCACCACTAGTACTCTTCCTATCATCTACATCTCCTACCCAATCAACATTAGTATATGCATTCAAAGTAAGATCATCATCCTTAGGGTACCAAATTACAAAATCAATTTTTCCTTTCAGATATCTAAAGATTCTCTTTATAGTAGTCACATGAGACTCTTTTGGATCAGCCTGAAATCTAGCAACCATACACACAACATTCATAATGTTTAGTCTAGTCTGAGTTAAATAGAGAAATCCACCAATCATTTATATGTACCTTATTTGATTTTCCTTAGGAGAATCATCATTCTATGTTAATTTGCATCCAGTTACCATGGGAGTACCAACAGGTTTTGAGTTTTCCATACCAAACATTTTCAGCAGCTCTCTCACATATTTTGACTGAGATATGAAGATCCCCTTGTCTAACTGAGTAACTTACAATCCCAGAAAGAATTTCATCTCTCCAATCATACTCATCTCAAATTCATTCTTCATTTCATCAACAAACTTCATACATAAATTATCATCTCCTCCAAAAATAATGTCATCAATAAAGACCTCAATAATCAACTCTTTTTCAATATCCATCTTGAAATATAAGTTGTTGTCAGCAGTACCTTTATTGAATCCAAGCTTTAGTAAATATTTGTCCAGTCTAGCATACCAGGCTCTAGGGGCTTTCTTGAGTCCATATAGAGCTTTATTCAATCAACAAACCATGTTTTCCTTGTCAGTTAGTTGAAATCCATCTGGTTGCTCAATGTAAACCTCTTCTTCTAGCTCACCATTCAGAAAAGAAAAATTTACATCCATTTGATAGACATTGTAGTTCTTATATGCAACATAAGCAAGAAATAATATTACAGGTTCAATTCTGGCAACAGGGGCAAAGGTTTCTTCAAAATCAATACCTTCCATTTGTGAATACCCATTACATACCAGTCTTGCTTTATTTCATACCACTTCACCTTGTTCATTCAGCTTATTCTGAAAGACCCATTTAGTGCCAATCACATTTTTTTCTTTAGGTCTAGGAACAAGTACCCATGTATTATTCTTTTCAATCTGCATTAACTCTTCCTTCATAGCTTCCATCTAATGTTCATCATTGCAAGCTTCATTGACATATTTAGCAATCTTGGACATCAAGCAATACTCTTCTACGATCTTTCTTCTAGTTTGCACACCTTTAGTTTTGTCTCCTATAATTTGAGTTTCAGAGTGATTTAGCTTTACATACCTCAAAGTTTTAGGTTTCTCTAGAACTTCTGATTCTTTTGTTCTTTCTTCTACACTTGCACTTGCCTCTGCTTACTAACTACCTTGATTTACCAGAACACATGGAACATATGGCACAATTTGAAGTTGATTATGTGTCTAAAAATTCTTCCCTTTTTTTGTATTGTTTTCATCTAAATCATATCCACAATATTTGGATGATTTAGCAGTATCTTCATCAACTATGACATTTGTACTCTCAACCATTTTTCTCATTATTCCATTATAGCACCGGTAGGCCTTACTCTTAGTAGAGTATCCTAGAAATATTCCTTCATCACTTCTTGAATCAAACTTTCCTATATCATCATCTCTCTTGATGTAGCATTTGCTTCCAAAGATCTTGAAGTATTTAACAGTAGGCTTATAACCATACCATAGTTCAAAAGGAGTCTTACTAGAATTACCATTTATATTTACCCGGTTCAAAGTGTACATAGTAGTGCTTAAAACTTCACTCCAATAGATATGAGGCACATTTCCTTCAATCATCATTGTTCTAGCAGCATCTAGAAGTGTTATGTTCTTCCTCTCTGTAACACCATATCATCCTAGAATAGTCATTAATAATTAGCATAAAGTACCTTTCACCATGGAAAATTTTGACTCTAGAGGGACCACATAGATTAGTATGTATCAACTCTAGTAATCCATTTAATTATGTTGTTTTCTCTAAAAAGAAACTCTAGTCTATTTTCCCATCTGACACTTCGTGCAAATTGTGCTAGCAGGCTTTACTAGCTTAGGTAGATCTCTTACTGCTTGAGTGGAACTTATTTTGACTATGTTATCAAAATTCACATTACACAGTATTCTATGTCATAGCTAGCTTTCATCTACTTGAGCAATTAAACAACTTTCACTAGCAACATTTAGGTGAAAAATATTACCTTTTGTCTATTTACCTGAAGCAATTACATTTCCAGAGCTTCCATATATCATGCATCTTCCATCTTTGAACTGAAGATCATAACTCATGTCCACCATTTGTCCAACACTCAACAGGTTGTACTTTAAGCCTTCAACATAAATAACATCATCAGTGTTATGCTTACCACCAAGACAAATAGATCCTCTACCAAATCTCACCAAATCTCACAACCCCACTGTCATACTTCTCTAGACTTAAAAATTTTCTTTTTTCACCATTCATGTATGATATGAGCATCCACTGTCAATGAACCACTCATCCTTTCCTTCAATTTGGGCTGCAAGAGCTTTCTCAACTTTAGCAGATTCAGTAGCCTCAGGACTATTTTTCTTGATAGCAATGAAAACCCAATCATCTTCATTTCCATTATCTTTATCAGACTCATCATCAGTCACTCCTTCAATAAAATAACATTTCTTTTGAAATTTAGGTTTATAATTATTAGATCTAGGGAGTCTTTCAGGACACCTTGAAGAAAAATGACCTATTTTACTGAAAGAAAAACATTTGATAGGAAACTTTCATTTATACTTACCTTGTCCTCTACCTTCTTTATTCAAAATCAGTGCTTCTAGCTCTTCTACTTCTCTTTCTTCATCTTCAAGCTATTTCATTTATTCCTCATACTTGAATGTATTCCTAGAACTTTCTCACGGATCATGTCTTTGCTTGTTTCTTCTGGATACAGTAGCCTTAAATTCAATTTCATTCTTAGGAACAAAATCACCAAATTCGCTTAGCTCAAAGGCAACAAGTTTACCAATTAGTGTGTCCCTTTTCACATTCGTCAATGATCTAGTTTCTTCAATAGCATGATCCTTTGCTATGTAGGTGGAAGACAATGATCTGAGCACCTTGGCCACAATTTATTCCTCTTCTAGAATACCACCAACACATGTAATACCCATCACTAGTTCATTTACTTTCTGCTTAAAAGAAGAAATATTCTCATCTTCACCCATCTTCAAATTTTCATACTTGCCTTTCAAACTCTGTAGCTTAGCTATGTTCACATGTACATCTCCTTAATACAAAGTTTCTAGCTTCTTCCACATCTCATGAGATGTCTTCAGACCAAACACATTTGTCATTTCTGAATTTTTTAGAGCACTTAGCAAAGCTTCCATAGCTCTGACATTATTCTCATCCTCTTTGATCTCATCAATAGCGGAGGGACCAATCATAGGAATAACATATCTATTCTTTGTAATTTTCCAGAAAGGTTCACCAATACACTTCAAATGACACTCCATCCTAGCTCTCCACAATGAGTAGTTTGTTCCATCAAATCTAGGACTGTCCTTCTTTTATGATGTGATCTCAGATCACCTAAAGCTTTTAAAATTCTTCAAAGGAACCTTCTCTAATACCAATTGTTGGAAAAACAAGTATAGACAATTGAGAGAGGGGGGGTGAATCATTTGTCACAAAATATTTTAAAATTTTCAATCTTTTCTTAACTTAATCTTAGATCTAATGAGTGAATAATAAACCATAAGAAATCCACACATTAGAAAGACAAAGAACACCAATATTTTACATGGAAACCCTATTAGGGGAAAAACCACAATGGATGTTAGTCCACAATATTATACCCTGTTAAAAGTATAAGAATAATGGGAATGCACATGCATTTAGGTGCACTGCCTAGAGCTCTTTGCTCAAACACAAAAGAGGACTCACTTTCCAAAGAAAGTTTTGGATTAAAACTATCCAAATTTTGAACTAAGAAAATAGCTTCTACACTAGCCTGATTACAGTTCCAGTTAAGCATAGAAAAAAATTCTTCACTCTTTGCTCAAACTTCTTCACACTTTGCTCAATCTTCTTCACACTCTACTCTGCAATCGAATGATATTCGCACATACGCACACAAGAGCACACCGAACACTCTAATCATCCTTCACACTTTCTACATCGATGAAACAATTGCTCTTATATATCCGCAACATGAGATTACATCAACAACTTAGTCGGCCAGAAATATAAAACACATTTTCAAAGTCAGCTCAGATTTACAAATAAATTTGCAATGTGAATCCACCAAGGTCAGCCACAACATAGTGGAGACCCAAATTAACAACTCCAACACAAAAATACTTTAATTAATTTCACCTCAAAGATCCACAACACGCTACCACCATCATGTCGGCCAAGAACATGAAAAACTGAACATACAAAGAAAAAATTTCAACCACAAGCACATTGATCAATGTGGATGTACCAAAAATATAGAGAATGATCTAGAAGCATCCATGAGCACCAAGAAGCAATAGAAAAGCATCCAAAACAATAGAAACACACAAAATTCATTTTGGAACACTGACAGAACCCTTAGAAATACTATCAAAACACAACAGTTTACAACATGATCAGATCTACATGCGGACCTCTGAAAATTTCATAGGATGGCATAGATACACTCAACAAAAAACCTTTTAATCCACAACAACTGATCTTCAATGTACAGAACAAGAAACCTTCATGACCTTCACAGTTCCATAGGGAACCCGTAACACTTCTTTTAAAAAATTTCTCAATATCCTTGACATATACAACCTTGAATACACCAAATTTTAATAGTGTTGACATCAATGACAACCACATATCATAAAAACATCCACAACATCCAACAATCTCCTACCACCTTACCACCTATAATCATTCCATTCACTTTTCCTTCAAACACATACACTCCTTCACCATTTTCACTTCCATCTCATAGCACAAGTAATGACCCTCTCGTAACACAACTTTTCCAAATAGTTTCATCCCTTCAAAAGAAAATTTCAATCATCAATCATAATCAAAATGGTCCACCTACATATTATGTCAAAAGCAGTCCACTATCCTTGGAGATATTGCGAACAATGATGCCACAAGGTGTAGAGGTTCCTAGATTTGCAAAATATGGAGGGAAGGGAGATCCTTCTAACAATGTTAATGCTTATACTACCTTATGTAGTGACTTTGTACTTGATGATAAAATTTTGGCCAAACTTTTCCCTAGACCATTGAAAGACACCGCCTTTGAATGGTTTTCTTCTTTACTAAACAACTCAATTCGTTCATTCAATGAACTTGTTGATGTGTTTGTTAACCATTTCCAAGTGCATATGACCCCTAAGATTACCTTGGCTGATTTGATGAGATGGAATAAAAAAGAAGAAGAAAAGATAACTAACTTTATCTCACAATATCAATCAGCTTATTCCCAAATCGATGTCAAGGTCCTTGACCCTCATCTCTAAAATATGTTCATACAAAATTTGCAAAGCAGGATTCAAGATAAGCTCACTATTATGAAATTTCCATCCTTCATGCACTATGTACTACCCTCTGCGATTATCAAAATTCAATTAGTAGTCGAGATACAAATTCCACTTCTAGCCGAATTGAGAATCTGAGCCCACAAACCAAAACTTTTCCCAACCATTTAGAAAAAAAAAAACAAAGGGTTCCTTCAACTCAATCACCCTCAACAAACAACTCAAAATACCAATAACCAAGTAGTCATTGTTAAAGCCACAATACCCTTTAGCTATGGGGACCTGAAAAGACAATTCACTCCCTTACATGATATCCTTCATAACATAATGTCCCAAATTTTAGAACAACAAATGATTACCTTGCCTCCCAACAAAACACCTAACCCAAATAAGCCTTTACCCCTGAGCTTTACATCAAATGCTTATTTTCACTATCACTGGAAAAATGGATATGAAACAGAACATTGCAAGCATCTTAAATATCTCTTGCAAGACCTCATTGATTTCTATCATCTATCCATTGGAGGTGTTAGTGATCAAGGAAATAAGTCTATTGCCCCTCCTAACCAAAACTTGAAAATTTCCAACAACCCCATGCCAAAACATAATATTTCATTTGTCAAAGCTAGCGAAACTAAAAAGAATGATGTGATGAATTTTGAAACAGATGATGACAATAGTGATACTATTCAAAATGATCCTATCGATAATGATCCTATGCAGGAAATGGTAGGAGTGATAGACATCATTCCTTGTAAGGGACAAACTAAGAATCCTCTTGACATTGCTTTCTCCTCTAAGGATATACTTAAACATGCACCCTTGGTGGTCCTCTCTACATAGCTGACCGTATCTATGAAAATCCCACTAATGGGATACTAATAGATCCTACTTGTGGAGAGAATGTGATCACCAAGGAATTCTTACTTTTACATGAGCTCTATCAAGACATATATGATAAACCTAAAGTATGAATTAAGACACATAACAATTTTGCTTTCCCTACAATAGGATCGATTAGCTTACCATTACAAATAGGACCAAAAATATTATATGTCTCATTCTCCATCATCTCACAATCAGACCAATTTTGTGTGAAGCTAGGCTACCCATGGATTTTCTCCATGAAAGTTGTCCCTTTAGTGGTACATAAATGCTTAAAGTTTCCCTTTGAAAATGAAATATTCATTGTCCAACATTGTGGCTTCAACCCTTTTTCATCCAAAGGAAATTTTTCCTTAGATTTCTTTTGGCACAAGCCCATGGAACCTATAAAACCATGAGAATACTTATTTTTCTTGTCCTATCAAAAGTTCAAGGCAAAGAAGATAGCAAAATTATCCATCTGAGACATGTCCCCATCCACATCCGAGCCTGCTATCCTTGACGAAACCATGCTTGAACCTAAACAAGTCCCAAACAACAAGACCAACCTAAGACATAACCTTCACCTACTCTCTACAAACAACCAAGAGAAAATGAAAACAACCCTGTCACACCTCCTAGAATAAAATAGGTTTACAAAGTCAAAGAGAAATTGGTTGAACAACCTCTCATGGTTCCTTATGTTCCTCCCCTTAGGGAAGAAAATAAACATATGGTTGATCAACCCACTCCTACACAAATGCAACTTGAAAAATAAAATAAAAGAAACAGAGGTGCTAGAGAAAATTGGCGTAGACGTCGCGCCCTTGCACACAAGTTACATGAATAACTAAACAAATAAAATACAAAATACAAACTTGATTGAAGTAATGCATGACCAGCCTCCCACTTCACCAAAACAAGACAATCCAAGACAACCTCAACAACAAGAGTTGAACCCTTCCACGAACATTATCATTCGACCTCCTATTGTGATCAACTAAGATGATGATGACAAGGTTTCTAAGATTGATGAAGAGGTGCATAATGAATTGAAAATATTTTTTTCCTCTTCCATGAGCTTAAACGACAAATCTCCTACAAAGAGTGTTGAACCTAGTATGTCTCCTAGTTCAAAAATTTCTCTTGTCCCTTTATCTAGTTGTCCACCTTCGATATACAATGAACATGATTGGGATGTGGATGACTTGTTCATAGGTTGACTTACATGTGCTCTACTAGTCTTTTGTATTATTTCATTTTTTCTTTTCTCTTGTGTGAATGCATTTTCTTAATGTGATCCCCTGTGACATTTTGTTTGATTTTTGCACTCTCTTTGTGGCATTCCTCTATTTGTACCTTCATTCTTCTCTATGTCGTTAATACTTTACTTTTCCCTTTTTATCTCTTTTTCACTCATCTTGTGTTTTCCTTTTTGGATGAGACAAGGCGTCAAGACATTTATTCCTCTTCCATGTTGACCCCCAATCTTTTTCCTTTATCTTTTCCATAATTTCATTTTCAATCATCTTGTGTTATCCTTTTGGGGATGATGCAAGGCGTTGAGACATTCATGTTTCTTCTATGTTGACCTAAAAGGTTTTTCTTTTTTTTCACTCTCTTTGTGTCATTCTTCTAGTTCTATGTGTATTTGAGGAATAATAATAGTTCTGAGCTCTGTAATATCATTGCAGCAAGAGCATACTAACCTCAAATCTATAGATCCCTTATGTGTTTGGTGTTTTCATTTTGGGGGAAACCCCTCTCTTTTCTTTTTCCCTTACATGACATAGCTTACTTGGAAAAATATGACTTGGCATAGGGCTTTCCAAGTTAGGTCTCACATCTTTTCCTTGTTTGCATTTATCATTTGCTACTTTAAAGTAATTTCTCACAACATGGTGTTTAGCAATTCCTTTAAAGTGGGGGCATACATTAGCATTTTTCTTTTGCAATTTTTTTCCTTTTCATGGTTCTTGGTGCAATGTTCTTATTTCATACAATGTTTTTTTCACTTTGTGGATGACATTGGGTGTAATTTCCTTCAAGAGCATGATCTATCCTAGCATATTATATTTCTCTTAGTGGCTTGATGCGACACACTACATCCCCCAAGTTGTGAATCCTCTATTTTTAGATTGGTCCTCTCTTGGAGAGATTAGGCACAATGTTCCCTAAGTTAAAGATTTCGGATGAAATAAAAAAGACTCCTTTGAACATTCTTTGCATGTTGCATGTTGCATTTATATGGCCACCTTGCATAACATAGCTTGCATTCCTATGGACCCATCTCATTTTTTCATGAGCTCTAAGCATACAAAGTTTTTCTTGTCTCATGAAGCTCAAAAATCATTTTTCTGTGGAGCCTTATTAAAGTTATCAGTGGGTATAACTTTGGTATGGTTTGAGAAAGAAGTCAAACCGAGGCATTACTTTCCCCATAGCCACTCACATGTGTGTGAGAGTGCATACCAGCCATGAGTGTATGTTTCTCACCTTTTTGGACTTCTCACCTAGTGGAAAACTAGGAGTTATGTTGCCACAGAGTGAGTATGCATTTTTTGGACAAAAAACCTAGATATGATCCACATTGTGATGGAAAAATGGTCGAAGCTTGATCCGACTCTTTTTACCTTTTCTCTTTTTCATTTTTGACAGTGCATGCTTGTGCTTTATTGTTGATCTTATATCATTCTTATGTGTGTTATTTTGTGCCTATGTTGGTTCGCCATGGGATCTTGATCTTGGGTGCTTGATCACCCCTCTTGGTCATTTTCATCCCATCTTACTAGAATTGGTGCATTTGAACCCCTCTTGGTGTGTGTCTTGTCTGCTTTATTGTGAGTTTGAAACTATTTCATCCTCTCACTAAAGTGGGGGCTAAATGTAGTGTCAAAAAATGTCATCAAGGACATTTTCACACTTGTTTGGGCCCTCCTTGTGGATTTAGGCTTAATGTTGCCTTGATTTAGTGTTGTAATGTGGTTGACACATTCAAATTAGGTCTTGGGCCCTTGTAAACTAATCGATTTAAATAGTACCTTGCTAAAGTGTTGTGAGTTGTTGTAAGTCACTTTCACACTTTTCTAAGGTCTTGTTATCTAATTACACCTAATAAACCTCGTTTTAATCAAAATAATCATTAATATTGCCTTATTTGGGGTTTTTAAAGTGTT
Organism: Sequoia sempervirens; assembly: GCA_007258455.2. Classification (NCBI taxonomy): domain Eukaryota; kingdom Viridiplantae; phylum Streptophyta; class Pinopsida; order Cupressales; family Cupressaceae; genus Sequoia; species Sequoia sempervirens. Next base: position 212,946,856 of record VDFB02270651.1, on the reverse strand, counting down.
GTAACACACTTTCACACTTCTCTAGGCTTGTCATTAATAATTGGGCTTTCTTATGCTTTAATTGGCCCTATTTTGCATCCATAAGCCTCATTTATTGCATATTTTTGAGGACAATCCCGACACCAATAAGTAACTAATCATATTTTAGATGTTTTTGGCTTGAGTGACCCAAATTTAGTGATTTGGGACTCGTTCTCCACCTTGGGCGAATGGGTCCCACCTAGGTTTTTGGGTCCCAAATTGGTTTTCACACATTTCTAAGCACTTTTGGTTTTCGGTCCTGTATATTATGTCTAATGGGACTTAGTCACCACCTTGGCAAAATGAGTCCCTTGTGGCCCAAAATAAAATTTAATTTTTGGTGCAATTTTATTCTCCTAAATATAATGTCGGCTTGTAGTGTTGTAATTTTTGGAATTCTTGCATAATTGAGTATAAATACAAGGTTCTTGCACTCATATTAAAACCTAGCATTCAAGAGATCATTAAGCATTCACAAGAGCATTCAATAGCATTCAAGGGAAGATTATCAAGAATTTTAGATAATTCTTCAGGCATTAATCATCATGTCAAAGATTTCATGCATCATGTTTGTTATTGTGCTAACAATTGTGGTGTATGGTTTTATGATTCAAGCAAGTGTTTCAAGAAAGATCGACATCAACCAAGCAAGAATCAAGAACCACATCCATTGTAGCCATTTCAAGCATATTTGTAGCACCTTATTCCTAGGGTTTGGTGAGTTGCAACATTTTTATTTGTTCATTCATCATTCTCCATTCATATTTTCTTTCATTTCAAGGATTGATTTCCAACAAGGGGTTTGACAAAGGAAAACCCCTATCCACTAACCCCGCAACATTTTTCCCTCTCCTTTGTGTGTGATTTTCAAGTCTAGGTTTCAAATTTCCTAAGGAGCAAGATTGGAGAAAAGTTGCAAATTATTCAAAGCTGTCAAAGTTGTCATCAAGCCTTGGAGAGCATTGGAGCAGACCTACAGATTACAAATCAGAGATTCGGATCTAGAAATCAGTCAAGGAGGACAAAGAAAATAGAGGAGAAATATCAGCCTTTGAAGTTACAAAAAATCCCAATTGGACTGATTCACCACTTCTATTGAATGAGTCCCAGTTCCAGTACATTTTGAGGATTTTGCAGATCTGGATACCCTTTTGGTATAAACCTATTCCTGCATAGTTTCCCATAAACAAGACTGGTTCACCCAACTTGGTGAATGAGTCCTAGTCATCTTTAAAGTCAGAATTTCTAGTGATTTAGACCTCCATTTAGCTCTTTCCAGATTCCCAGGTCCATACTTTCTATTTTGCAATTTCCTATTGCATTTCATTCATCTTTTATAGGTCATTTAGTGTTAGTTTGCATTCATCTTTTGTTTTCCTTTTGGGATGACACAAGGTGTCAAGACATGTGTGTATCTTCGATGTTGACCCAAAACTTTTTCCTTTATCTTTTCCTTAATTTATTTTTCATTCGTCTTATGTTTTCCGTTGGGGGATGACATAAGGCATTGAGACATTATTTTTTCTTCCATGTTGACCAAAAAAAAAATTCTTTGTTTTCAATCTCTTTATGTCATTCTTCTAGTTTTATGTGTATATGGGGAATAATGACAGTTTTGAGCTTTGTAATATCATTGCGGCAAGAGCATACTAACCCCAAATATATAGATCCCTTATGTGTTTGGTGTTTTCATTTTGGGGCAAACCCCTCTCTTTTCTTTTTCCCTTACATGACTTGGCATAGGGCTTTCCCAGTTAGCTCGCATGTCTTTTCATTGTTTGCATTTATCATTTTCTACTTTAAAGTAATTGCTCACATCAGGGTGTTTAGAAATTCCTTTAAAGTGGGAGCATACATTGGCATTATTCTTTTTCATTTTTTTTTTCATTTTCATGGTTCTTGGTGCAGTATTCGTATTTCATACAATGCATTTTTCACTTTTTGGATGACATTGGGTGTAATGTCCTTCAAGAGCTTGATCTATCCTAGCATATTACATTTCTCTTAGTGGCCTGATGCGACAAAAAACATCCCCCAAGTTGTGAATCCTCTATTCTTTGATTGGTCCTCTCTTGGAGACATTAGGCACAATGTTCCCTAAGTTAAAGATGTCACATGAAATAATAAAGAATCCTTTGAACATTCTTTGCATGTTGCATTTGCATTTATATGGCCACCTTGCATAACATAGCTTTCATTCCTATGGACCCATCTAATTTGTTCATGAGTTCTAAGCATACAAAGTTTTACTTATCTCATGAAGCTTGAAAATAATTTTTGTGTGGTGCCTTATAAAATTTATCAGGGGGTATAACTTTGGTATGGTTTAAGTAGGATTCCCAATTGAGGCATGAATTTCCCCATAGCCACTCGTATTTGTGAGAGAGTGGATGCTAGCCATGAGTGTATGCTTCTCCCCTTTTTGGACATCTCACCTAGTGGATAGCCAGGAGTTTTGTTGCCACAAAGTGAGTATACATTTTTTGGAAAAATAGCCTAGATATGATACACATCATGATGGAAAAATGGATGAAGCTTGATCCAACACTTTTAACCTTTTCTCTTTTCCATTTTTGACAGTGCATGCTTGTTCTTTATTGTTGCTCTTATATCATTCTAATGTCTATTCTTTTGTGCCTATGTTGGTTCACCATGGGATCTTGATCTTCGACGCTTGATCACCCCTCTTGGTCATTGTCATCCCATCTTACTAGAATTGGTGCATTTGAACCCCTCTTGGTGTGTTTCTTGTCTACTTTAGTGTGATTTTGAAGCTAACTTCATCCTCTCACTAAAGTGGGGGCTAAATGTTGTGTCAAAAAATGTCATTGAGGACATTGTCACACTTGTTCGGGCCCTCCTTGTAGATTTAGGCTTAATGTTGCCTTGATTTAGTGTTGTAATGTGGTTGACACATTCACATTAGGCCTTGGGCCCTTGTGAACTAATGGATTTAAATGGTACCTTGATAAAGTGTTGTGAAGTTTTGTAACTCACTTTCACACTTTTCTAAGGTCTTTTTATCTAATTACACCTAATAAACCTCTTTTTAATCAAAATAAACATTAATATTTCCTTATTTGGGGTATTGTAAAGTGTTGTAACACACTTTCACACTTCTCTAGGCTTGTCATTAATAATTGGGCATTCTCATGCTTTAATTGGCCCTATTTTGCATCCACAAGCCTCATTTATTGCATCTTTTTGAGGATAATCCTGACAACATTCAGTAACTAATCATAATTCAGATGTTTCTAGCTTGTGTGACCTAGATTTAGTGATCTAGGACTCATTTTCTACCTTGGGTGAATGGGCCCCACCTAGATTTTTTGGTCCCAAACTAGTTTTCACACATTTCTAAGCACTTTTGGTTTTTGATCCCATACATTATGTCTGATGGGACTCATTCACTACCTTAGGAAAATGAGTCCCATGTGGCCCAAAATCAAATTTAATTCAAATTTCTGGTGGGATTTTATTCTCCTAAATCTAATGTCGGCTTGTAGTGTTGTAATTTTGTGAATTCTTGCATAATTGAGTATAAATACAAGGTTCTTTCACTCATATTAATACCTAGCATTCAAGATATCATTAAGCATTCACAAGATCATTCAAGAGCATTCGAGGGAATAATATCAAGCATTTTAGATAATTCTTCAAGCGTCAATCATCACGTCAAAGATTTCATGTGTCATGTTTGTTATTGTGCTAACAATTGTGGGGTATGGTTTTATGATTCAAGAAAGTGTTTCAAGAATGATCAACATCAACCAAGAAAGAGTCAAGAACCACATCCATTGCAACCATTTCAGGCATATTTGTAGCACCTTATTGCTAGGGTTTGGTGAGTTGCATCATTGTTATTTTTTCATTCATCATTCTCCATTCATATTTTCTTTCATTTCAAGGATTGATTTCCAACAAGGGGTTTGACAAAGGAAAACCCCTATCCACTAACCCCACAACATTTTCCCCTCTCCTTTGTGTGTGATTTTCAGGTCTAGGTTGTAGATTTCCTAAGAAGCAAGATTGGAGAAAAGTTGTCAAAGTTGTCATCAAGCCTTGGAGAGCATTGGAGAAAACCTATAGGTTGCAAATCAGAGATTCAAATCTGGAAATCAGTCAGGAAGGATAAAGAAAATAGAGAAGAGTAAGATTAGCCTTTGAATTTGTAGAAAAGCCCAACTAGACCGATTCACCACTTCTAGTGAATGAGTCCCAATTCTAGTACATTTTCAGGATTTTGCAGATCTGGATACCCTTTTGGTAGAAACTTGTTCCTGCATAGTTTCCTAGAAACAAGACTAATTCACCTAGCTTGGAAAATGAGTCCCAATCAGCTTTAAATTTAGAATTTCTAGTGATTCAGACCTCCATTTACCTCTCTCTAGATTCCCAAGTGCGCACTTTCTATTTTGTAGTTTCCTGTTGTATTTCATTAATCTTTGATAGGTCATTTAGTGTTAGTTTGGATTCAATTAGGGTTTTTAATTACATCTTATATTTCATTATCTTTTCCAAGTTTGCGCTTTGTGGTGAACCCCTCATTAGATCATTCTTAGTCCCTAGAACAACCCTCTTGCAAGATCTCTTTCTCCTTTGCAAAGAAATCTCAAGGGTTTTTTCTTGAGTGAAAGATAGTGAAAGTCATCCTTTCTAAGCCCTAAACCATAAAGGGTGGAGAAAGAAAAAAAAAATCCACCTTTCACCCTGATAATTATCAAAACTAGCAAGTCTTAGAGAACGATGCTCAAGTTGTTACATTTATTTAGCATTCAGACAAATTTCTAGAGAAATTGCATCCCAAAGTTGAAGAGGTTTATGAAGAGAAAATCATCTAGCTCAGAACCAATAAACTCCCCAATGGTTTGATCAATCTCAAGAATCTTTTCAATTCCAATGACACCATAAATGATAAGAGGGTATTTTTGGTAAATAGGAGTGACTACTCTAATCTAGATGTAGTAGGCGGCTGAAAAATTGAAGGTAGGAAAGTATGTTCTAGAAAAGGACAAAGAAAGGCTAAAATCCTTCTATGCTAAGTATGATAGGTCATGGCATAGACCTGTTAGAACTGTAAAATTTTGAAATTTTCATAGTCGATTGCATTCATGAGTTTCTAAAATGAGTCCTCGTCATAAGCATAAAATTCCCTCTCCGTATTGTCTTGCTTATTTTCTATCATGAGATCCATTTAAATCCATCTAGTCCTTCACATTCCATTGTATTACCCATATCGTCAAGACAGGGTGAAGGTCTCCCTGACCTATATTTTTCACTAATGTATGTTTGTTGCAGACTATCAGCAGGATACTTCTTTTGTTTCGGTGACAGAGAAGATTCATATTGGCATAAGAATCATATTCGGGATGAGGTCATAGCGAAATATTATCTCTTGCCGACCAGCGTATGAAAAGATACATCGGCATAGGTTGGGGCATTGATTTAATGTCACGGAAAATTCAATATGTCTCACCGACTAGCACATAGAAGGGTCATTTCGGCCAAAATGATTGGTATTGGCATGAAGTCATAACGAAATTATATTGTCTCACTGATCGGCTCACAAGAAAAAATCTCGGTAAGACTCACATGCATTAGGGTAAGGTCTTGGTGAGTGGCTCTTGTCTTGCCGAATCAAATACAAGGGGACTCTATCAAAGTATTTCGGAGTGAGGTCTTGCAGTCTTGCCGACTCAAAAGTTACGTCGATGAGGAGATGCATGTCAGTAAGACTAAAGTACATCAGAGTAGTGTCTTGACGAAGGTGTTGGGTCTTTCCGATAAGGTGTAAGGGGGTTTCATCAAAAGGCCATCAGGGAGAAGCTATGGAGTCTTGTCGACTCAAATGTTATGCCGATAGAGATATGCATCACCAGGAGAAGAAGTCTTTGACGTAAGTTTCACCGAGGTTTGAAAGTTATACCTACAGAGTATTTCAAGGTGAGTCTCACCGAATGGAGCAATCTGGAGGAATGGGTTCGGTGAGACCTTTGGTATCGATATGAGTCTTTGCAAAGATTCATGGTCTTGTCGATGGAATTTTTTTCATCGGTAAGATTTATTTTGTCGGTGAGAAACTCAATGGTCACGCCAAAGTGTGTTTTCATCGGCGAAGGGGTGATTTTGTCTCAGTGACTGGAGAATGATATGAAGTATGCATATCGGTAGGACACAGTGAACTCTATGAGACATCTCCCTGACTCAGAATTGTCACAACGACATGGAAAACAGAAGCGATAGTTATTAATTTGATTCCAAGTTTCGGTAAAACCATAGAATGTCTTGGCGAAAGGTGTAATAAATGTTGCAAAAGGACTTCGCCTCAGATTTGAAAATCTCTCACCAACAGGATGTTTGATGCGATAGTGGCAGTTTCAAATGAGCCTTCATTCGTGCTTCATTAATGGCACAACATGATATAACAATGAAGGATTAATCAATGCTTCAGTGCCGAATTGATTGTAGAAGAATTAGCGAGGTGAAAAGAGAACCGATACATCTTTCAGTTTGAGGAGCTCGAGCAATATACTGTAAGTAATTATTTCTTAGCCTTCCACATTTTTTATTATAAAGTTTTGAAAGAATGGAGTCTGTTGGTTCTAGAAAGGATAAAGGTAGAAAACTGGGTGAGAGTAGTCAGTCAAAAGGAAAGAAACAAAAACTTGATACAAAATAGGAGGGCATTGAGCGGAGGTTAAATCAGGACCTTATTGATCAGTTACCTGGTTCAGGGCCTAAAGCTAGAAGGTTCTCACAACTTAGGGTAGAAATTGATAAATTGGATGATAAATGCAAGTTCATAGGTGATGTCTGGACTGCCATAAGAGGGTATGAACTATTCAATTTTCATTATCATAGGAGAAACCATTTTGAACCAGTTTGTAATCCTTGGAAGTTGAATGTAGGGAAACTAGTGTGCCCTAATGTATTTGTGAATGCAGAATTAGTAAAATTACTAGCTGATCATTATGACCCAAAACATAAAGCTATATGTGACCCATCTAGAAAACCACACATATATGTGTCAAAAGAAGCAATAGGTGAGGTTTTCAAATTGGAAGGGTTTTGTAATGAGGAGATCAGTTGTGAAGAGTTGGAGAAGGAATTCTCAAGAATGGATACAATCTATAAGGGTTGGAGGTTGCCAATTCACAGGGTTAAACAGGGCAACAAGCCAGAACCTCTGCAAGATAGTGAGGGGCCTCCTTATCATGTGGATTTGTTTGAGCCCTATATGAAGTACACATATTTCTCAGTGTGTCAAGTGTTGGGAATGGATGCCCCAGAATTCATGTCAATTGTGCCAATGATTCTTATAGCAAATATCCAGTATCACAATTCTAGGCCATTTGACTATGCCTCATACATTTCTAAGGGGCTTGATTCAGGGTTGATGGCTATCAAGGGCGGATCATCTATTGTTAATCTTAGACACTATTCATTGTTGATGCACTTGGTGCTATATTTTAGACAGGAGTTAGGAGTGTGGCCTCCAAAATTGAGGATTTCTCAAATTGGTAGGGAAGGTGAAGCATTTCCTGTTCAATTGTGGACTGCTATTTGGGACAACAGGTTTGCTAGTTCTAGTTTCATTCATTTCGAGGAACATTTTGTAAAAAAATTGTATAAGTTGTATCAATTTCCTTGTAATTATTCATTGACTGATGAGATTAAAAGATTCCTTTGGCCAAAAGAATTTAATGGGCCAATTGATCATAACTGGGGAGATTGGTATTGTTTGGAGGGAGCTACAGTGATCAGAGTATATGGATTTGAAGATGCCCCTTTCATTCTGCCAAGGACAGTTCCAAATAGAGTTGCATATCTGGAGATTGTTAGACAGATGGATTATTGCAGTGTGATGCATTTCAGCTCTTTTGGGAAGCAGGCTTTTATGCCTAGTACATTGTGTTTTGGTGACTTCACTGTTTTGGCTAAGGAAGGATACAATTCGATCCTTGATAGATTGTTGCATTATAATATGAAGAGAGGATCACCCAAGAATAACTTTGACCCTGAAGAATATATCAATTCAGCCAAAGAGAAGATTAACTTTGGAGTGTATCAGCATGTACCCTATCCTTTTGATGATATGATCAGAAATTTAGATGAAGATGAAGCTGAAATGGTAGTTGAAAGGTATAACCAAGGGCTGTAGGAAACATAGCAATTGTCTTCTGGAGGGGAGGAAACACCAAGGGATAATGTCCCACAGGGAAAACCAGAAAAGGTATCCAGGTTGAGGACTCAGCAGTATGTTTGCCCAACCATAGAACAGAGTATAGAAAGTGGTGATGTTGATGCAAGGCATATGGAATATAGATCATTTGTTTCTGATGATGAGTTTATAAATTCCCCAGAATTCAAGGCATTCTTGTATAAGCAGAAGGGGAAGGAGATAAGAGAAAATGTTGATGATGTCACTTCAGGAAATGAGGAATAATTGTTGGGCCGATTGAGAAAGTGTGTGGATGATGAAATGACAAATATGACTCTTGAAAAGGGGAGGAAAATGTTGGAGAACACTGGTGTCATGATATTTCCTGGCCTTGACTTAAATTCTGCATTTTTTTTTTATAGTTTCTTGAAGGATAGTAATGCTACACACAAGCTTGACAAGGAAAAGGTAACAGAGGTGTATGCAGGCTCCAAGTACAATACTAATGAAGGGTCACTGATGATTTGGGCATTATACCCACCGCACAGGAAATCAATGGTGATTGACACAGAGAAGGCATTTGGCCATGTCATGACCCTAAAGGTTGGAGAGGCTGATCCTGTGGCTATTGCTGAAATTGGGGTCAATATTGCAAAATTGAATAAAGCACAGATCCAGATGTTGATAAAAGAAAGAGAAATGTACAAGGAAAATAATGAAAGAATGTTGAGAGAGAATGATAGACTGAAAGACTTGGTTGGTATTTCAATGGGGCCAACCAAAATTCTCACTCAAGCAGAAAGCTCTTAGGAAAAAGATCATTGGGTAGGATCAAGTGCTTATTCTCAGGGAAAGCATGATGCAATTGCAGCAATTGTCAAGAAGAGGCAGGAAAATTTGACATCTTGGTTAAATAAACTATGGGGAAAATATTCTCATACTCTTGCTGCATTAAAAGAGCACACAAGGATGGATGGAAGAATTATGGAGAAGTTTCATGAGATAGCCCAAAGAGATGCTTCTAACAATGCAGCACTTGAGGCTACAGATCATATTGTAAATCGTCATTGAAACTTCTATGTTGAGTTGCAGGGGGATGAACAGGGGTTGATTGATGCTGCCAAGAAAACTGTGATCACATTCTCTGATGATAAAGGGGAATTGAAAGAAGCCACCAGGTGGAAAAGTGAATGTGAGTCAATACTGAATGAAGTCTTGAAGCTAGCTTCTACAGAGGATACAACATTAGAGGAAGTGAGCGAGCAGAATGAGAAGATGATAAAGATGGAAATCACGATCCAGAATACTGTTGGAGATGCAGACACATACAAGCACTAGGATTATTTAGATCATCTTGCTAAAACTCACATGTGGCTTAATAGAGCTTAATTATTCTCTATCTTTTTGTTTTGTAAAATGTGATATTTCAATTTCTGAAAGGACATGTCCTTTCGTATTCTCAATGTATAAATGTTCGTTTTGGAAATGAAATAGGGGCGATAAGTAGAATAGGATAGAGGATAGCAAGGATACAGTAAAATACATTTTTTTGGCAAACATGAGACTGTGTTGCATATGTAAAATCATGGAGATGTCAATTGAAATCTAATACAATGGTGCAGTTGTTTCTGGTATCGGTTTTTTTTTTTATGGTTTTTGTTGAAAGCATTATTGAAGTTGTCTCTTGTATGATGTTTTCTGGTTATTTGAATTGGTGTAACAAGTTTATATCCAGTTTGTCAGTGCACATTTGCTGCATTTGTATGGTCAATTAATTGTTTCTTTCCAGTAAAGATTAAATTCTTTAAATTGATCATAGTAATTAGAGAATGTCAATTGGATCACTAAGAAGAACTCAGTACTAATAACCTTGCATGTTTATACAAGCTATAAACCAAATAAATGCTAAATAACTTGAATGTCTGCTAGAACGAAGTACTTGTTTCAGATTTTTCTTGACTCCGCATACCCTATAAGGCACTGGTCTTTTTGTTTTCATTCTTTAGTTTCACTCATATTTTTACATCTGTTAACCGAACATATTAGGGTTTAGTTTTAAATATTGGTATACAATTTATACCAAATTTGATTTTATTTGTCCATTTTCATTTGCCATCATGGATAAATTATTGCATGAAAGATAATCATAAGTTAAGTCTGCATCATTCAAATAGGTACACCCGCCTAGGTCTAGCAGCACCTGAAGTGTAGAAGGTCCAAAATCTCTTGACCTTATCTGTTACCCTAAAACGTTGTGAAAGCTTGGCAACCTTTTGTGGTTTAAATCTGCATTTTTGAGAGCTAACACGACCTATGACAACTTAAGGGGTTACAAGCCTAATGTAATCTAACACACCATTTATCTAGTTGAAGGGGCTAAGTTGATCGATCAGAAGCAAAGAATGATCAATCCAAAGGTGGAACCCCTCCTGGACTAATAGTTGAAGAATCTTATTGAATCCAAGATTATATATCTAGTTAAGCACTCCACTTAGGTTTCTAGTTTGGTCCTAGTCTAAAAAATAATTATGACATTTGGCTTTGTGTGGACTTTAGGGATTTAAACAAAGAATCTTTAAAGGATTACTATCCTCTCCCCTCAATGGAGGAAATTATTCAAACTATAGCAGGATTTGAGAAGTTTTCCTTTCTTGATGGTTTCTCTAGATACAATCAAGTGAGTGTCAAATATGAGGACAAACACAAAACAAGATTCACCATTAAGTGGGGGACATTTTCCTACACCAAAATGCTATTTGGCTTATCCAATGTAGGAGACACTTTCCAATGTGAAATGGATGGTTATTTTAAGGATCTGATCAATTTGATCATCCTTATTTATCTAGATGACTTAATAGTATATTCAAAATCTAAAGGTGATCATTTTGATATCTAGAAAAAAAATTCTAGAAGTTCCAAGAGTTTAGGATCTCTTTAAATCTAAAAATATGTTTTCAGAGTTCTACAAGGTAGGTTACTTGGCTATGTAGTCTCCAAGGAGAGAATTTCCATAGACCCCGAGAGGGTAAAGGATATTACAAAGTTTCCCCTATCAATGATGTAGTGTAGAAAAATGTGTACCTTTCTTGATATGGGAATAATTAATGATAAATTGGATTTAAGGTCACCTTGGCCTAGTGTTGTGAGATGTTTTACACATCCACATTAGGTCTTGGGCCCTTTTTAAGCAAAATAACTTTGCCTTAACTTAATGTTGTAAAATGCATTTATCTACATTTGGGAGACTTGTAAATCAATTGGACCTAATCTAGTGTTGCAATGTGTTCTACACATTCACATGGGATTTAGGGCCCTTCTAAGCTAAATGGACTCAATTTTTCCTTAATTTAGAGTTGTAAAGTGTGTTTATTTAAACTTTCACATTGGATTTTGGGACCCATTGCATTTATGACCTTAATATCATCATTAATAGGCCCTTATGACCCAAAATTGTGCATCCCAAGGCATATTTTGATCAAAGACCTATCAAAATCAACATAAAAGCTTAAAATATTCACTCCCTGACACTTTAGCATGAACAATAGCCCATGTGGGACCCATTCACCACCTTTGTCAAATGAGTCCCATGCAGGTGGGACTCATTCACCCAAGATGGTGAATGAGTCCTATTTTTTCTATTTTTAAGGCTTTGAGCAGGAAAAGTGGGTTTTTAATTTAAATCTCTTCAATGTTAGCCTTGGGGATCAAATTAACGGTCATGTGAGTGCATTGCCTATATAAAAAAGATTTTAAATCCTCATTTCACATAAGAAATAACAATAATCATAAATAATTCATGTTATCAAGTCAAGAAAGAAAGGGTTAAGCATTCAAAGACTTTACAACATCATCAAGAGAGAATTTAAGATCATTCAAGGGAAAATTCTTCATCAATTGTTGCAAAAATTCAAGATCCATCATCATGGCAAGGTTCTAATTACATTATTTCATGATTCATGTTTCATTATCTTATTTCATCATTTGGTTTAATTACCTAAAAGGGGTTTGACCAACGAAAGCCTCGATTCACCAACAATCAACATTTAATCAACACTTTTGTTCTCAATATTTTCTTGTGTGATTTTCGATCTAGGTACTTTGATTGCTTGGAGATGATTGAAGAATAGGTTTTAAACTTGTTGGATTCGTCTTCCTACTTGCAAGGTCAAAATATTGACAAAAACTCACTTACAGTCTTGAAAAATAAGGTTTCGAATCAAGACACTTGGAGGTATAGATTGAGTAGACTGAGAAGAGTAGATCCAAACTTTGAATTTCCAAAAAATCCAAACTAGACTCATTCACCAAGAGTGGTGAATGAGTCCCACTATAGATGTTTTTTAGAATTCTTTGTAGATTTGGATAACCATTTGGCCAAAACTTTCTTCGGTACAATTTTCCAGAACTGGGACTAATTCACCCAGAATGGTGAATGAGTCCCACCAAGCCTAAAAAGTAGCAATTTCAAGATTTCAGAGCTCCATTCTATCTCTCTCTAGATTCCAGGTGCACACTTTCAGTTTTGTAGCTTTTTGTTCTATTTCATGGTCATTTCTAGGTCATTTTGCATATCACACTGTGTTTTCCAATTCATTGTCTTTTCCAAGTTTACACTTGGTGGTGAACCCCTCATTATACGTCATTCAATCCCTAGAACCTTCCCTTTTCCATATTTCAATCTCCTTTGCATTGAAATCTCAAGGATTGGTTCTTGAGTGAAAGGTTGAAAAATTGGTCTTTCTCGTTTTAGGTCCAAAACCCTAGAAGTAAAAGAAATTAGCCCCACACTTTTTCCTCATTTCATTTTGGTGAACCTACATATAGAGCATCATAATTCTAATTTATAGTGCATTTGCATCCTAGATTTAGCTTGCATTAACTTTGCATTAGGGTTTGCATTAGTTAATTGGCATCTAGGGTTTCCAAATTTTTGCATTAGTGAAAGTGCATATAGGTTGCATTTTTGCATCTCAAATCATTGAAAAACATCTGAAAACTGTATTTGCATCATACAACATAAAAAGCACAAAAATCCATTGAATTCTTTTGAAAATTTTGAAAAAAATCCTTAGTGGGACTCATTAGCCACCTTGGGCGAATCAGTCCGAGAACAAATCTAAAACAACCTTTTACAACATTAACAATCTTGTTTTTACACTTATGTTTGCTGCCATTAACTATATGTTTCAGTCAATGTAGTTCTTGTTACATTCATTTCATTAAATCTAGCTTAATTTGGTCCATTTCATGGATTGCTTAATTTCAAATTTGCATTTTCACATTGTTACATAGCATAGTAAGTCAATTGTCATCTTCAAAATTGAAAAATTGCATTACTGTTTGGCATATTTGCTTTAGAATTCTTGAATTTCAAGCTTGTAGAACAATCATTACATCATGTTTTCATTGCAAAAATCTATAGTTATCATACTTCATGTTCTATTTTACAATCTTGTTGAATTTTGCAAGAGAGTTTTGTTAAGTGCATATGAATATGGGGTCATCTCCCCTCTCTTATTTTTTTTCATTGATCCCTCTCCTAGTATCCCTTCTAAAAGTAAGGTTAGACTAGTGAAAGAAACCTTGGGTAATCATAACAATCACATTTGATCTTCTCCTAATATCTCTCCTACTTGTGAAGAAGATATTATAGCGTTAGAAGAACCAATTGATGAGAGCTTTGAGAACCTGAGTTGTTTCTCTCCTCTTACCTCTCCTATTAGACGAGACATTACTAAATAAGAGGACATGTCAATAAGTAATCATGATGATAACATAAGACAAAAAGAGACCATTGAAATCTACCTACATTCATCTCCTAACATATTTTCCTCTTGTGATGATGATGAGGATATGTTGATGTTAGATGAGCAAACCTTTAAGATCTATGACAATCCTCTTTATGATCCTTCCCCTACTTATCTTATTTTGGAAGAAATTATGGGACAAAGGAGAGAAATTTTGGACAATCTTGACAAGCACACTTGTTCTTCTCTTAGTATCTCCCCTAGTGGTGATGAGGATACTTTGATGTTAGAGAATACAACCGATGAAAGTCATGTGAATCCTATGGAGAAAGATAATAACATAATTGATGAAAAAAACAATCCAACCATTGATCATTCCCCTGCTTGTGATGAAGTCATTTTGGAACAACAAACCTTTGAATGCCATGAACATTTAGTTTGTAGTTCTCCTAAAAACTCTCCTCCTAGGGAGGATATCATGGTATAGGAAAATTTGAACATTTACACATGTAACGGGGCTTCCTTAGATAATGTGACATTAGACTCCTCTTCACTAAGAGATCATGAAAATAAGAACAATCTTGTTGAGGTTATGACGACACATATTACATTTCCTTTAATTAGTGAGCTTCCTAAGTCACCTCCCATTAGCGATTCACATAAACAAATAAGATATTTCTTGAAATCTATGATGCAATCTAACAATGTTTTGCAGCAACCAAGATATAACATAGTTACTCCAACATGTACGGGACCAAAAATCTCTCCCGCAACATCACCATTACCTCAACATATTTTTCCTAGTGCTCCTCGATCACCTTTTCATAATATAGTTGAAGATCTTAAGAATACCCTTGCTAATATATCCATATGACAACTCATTCAACTATCACCTACATACAAGTTCCTATTTCAAAAAATGTTGCAAATAAAGGAGGAAATACAATCTTATATGAAATCAAACAATGTAACATCCTCCTTTAATTCCACGCAAGTCACATAGTTATAAATCAAATTCCCTAAACATAAATTTCCATCACTTGAGATTCAAAACAAGAATGTTTCCTTGATGATAAAGGTGATAATTAATGAAACTATAGTTAGGCATACTCTCATAGACAATGGAGCGAAAATTAATGTTTGTAGCATCAACCTCCTCAACAAAATTGGCATGGAAAAAAGGATCATTCAAGTTAATGATGTTCATATTCATGGATTTGACAATGTTAATAGGAAACCACTATGATCACATTACCTATTGAGGTTGTGTTAGTGATTTTTTAAGAACCAAACTTAATCTCAGTCCTTACCTATGAATCTACCAGAACTCAATTATTAGCAAGGTTGAGGATTGGCCAACACTTAAGTGGGTTATTTAGAACCTCACTTCTTCTCTTTGGGCTCTGTGAAACCCAGGAGGGTAGTCCTACTTATTCTTAGAATATCTCAACTTGATCAAGAGGATTTCCTCGCACAGATGTATTCCTCAAGAAACCAACATCACTTAAGGCTTGGCAGACCTCTTATGAAATTGCTATTTGCTTAAGGGAATGCATTGATACTTGAAGGTTGGTGAAATGTAATTTAAAGTATATTAAGATTTCATTTCCATTTCAAATCCCCGGCCAAATTCATTACTAGCTCAGTCAACCATGAGATAAACTAATAGAATAGCCAGTGCCCTATCTAAGGGAATAATGGAGTGATAACTTGCAATCAATTAGTAATACAATTATGATTGAACATAAAAAATTAATGGACTATCAACATCCCACTTTGTAGGATCTAACTCACTGTGTTTTAAAATATTGCTTCCTTACCAAATCCTATATCCCTTTCCCACAAACTAATGGCCTCATTTAAGAATTTAATCAACTCATTAAGCTGAAGCAAAAAAAAGCCCATTCATTTGGTACAAATGACTGAAGACAAATGAAATTACAATTAACAACTTCATTCATCATTTGGAAGAAAAAATGCACATGAGAGCAACAATTTATAACTAATATTCTCCTCCATTACTGATATTGCTCTATGGAACTATATTTAAGATCTTCATATAGTATAACTTTTTCCCTAGACTGGTTTCTGGTATATTTTCTAATTTATCTATTTACATTCTATTTGCAATTGAGAGCTTAGCATTCTCCTTGACCTATTTTAGACTCAAAATTTCTGAACTCCCTAACTTTAGCCATGAATTCCCCTTTATAAATAGAGGAGAAACAATAATTTGGCTAAGTTACACTTTCATTTTCATTTCATTTCACTTCATTTCATAAACCTAATTTCAACTGCATCCCCAAAGAACTCCCCAGGCAGTTTCATGCAATCATTTGAGAATAGGGGAGGACAAAAAACAAAACAAATGTGCAAGATGTTAGTCACTATCGCCGCATCCATGTTGAACAAAAAATATTTTGTAGCATATTAGCCAGAGGACCTCCACATTAGCATGGAAGAGTAAAACACAAACCACAAACATATTAAAACAAATACCTCCTATGGAAAGACCATGGTGTCATCAAAAACAAAAACAAGGAGAAGACCGTATATAGAGTCGTCATCATTAGAGTATGCTCGACCACTCCTTACTCTTGATGAAATTGGAGGAACCATCACCACGCCATCATCAGAGCTCCCATATGGCACCAGAGAAAGGAGATGTTGGCCATATCCCTGTTGGATGTTGCTAATATGTGGTTGTTATTGATTTCAACACTATTGGCATTAATGTCTTTAAGGTTGTATATGTCGAGGATATTGAGAAAATTGTATTAAAATATATTGCAGGTTGTCAGTGATGCAGTGAAGTTCAGTATGTTGGCTAGCTAAGTATATTGATGATAAGAGGTTGTGGATTAAAGGATTTTTTGTCTAGTATATATAGTTTATCCACATGAAGTTTTACAGGTCTGCATGAAGATTTGATTGAGTTACGAGTATTTGTGTTCTAACAGCTGTTTAGTTGTCCTAGTTGGTGTTCCTAAAAGAAGATAATGTGATTCTAGTAACGTGAAGTGTTTTGGATACTTCTATAGTTATTCATGATGCTTGTGGATTTTTCTAGATCATGCTCTATCTGTGTTGATTGTTTTGCTCATGATTGGTTATTTCCTTTGTGTGTTCATATTTTTCATGTTCTTGGCTGACAGGGTGATTGTAGCATGTTGTGGATCTTTGGGGAATAATTTTTGAAGGTGTTTCATGTTTGAGGATGTTGTTTTTGGTCCTTAATTTTTTTTGGCCGACATTTTTTTGGTTCACATTGTAACTTGTTTTTTTCTTTTTGGCCGACAATTTGTACACATTTTATATTTTATGGAAGTCGACATGTAGATGATGTTATCCTTGGTTGCAGATATATATGATTGATTGTTTATACCATTTTAATGTATGGGAAGTGAAGTCTGTGAGTGCTATGTGTGAATAATGTTCAAATATTTTGAGAGCAGAAGTAAATTGTGAAGAAGAGTGAGTAGATGAAAGTGTGCTTAACCAGAATTGCAATGAGGCATTAGTAGATGCTATATTCTCAATTCAAAATCTAGATGTAATCTTAATGTTTTTGTAAGATAGTGAGTCTTCCTTTAGGCAGTAAGCCCTTCTGCATTTGAGTAGTGACCTCTAGGTAGTGTGCCTAAATGCATGCGCATTCCCCATTTATAATTCTTTCATACTTTTAATAGAGTATAATCTTTTGGACTAACCCCCATCGTGGATTTTCCCCTAACAGGGTTTCCATGTGAAAAAATCTTAATGTTATGTGTGATTCTGATGTGGTGATGATTTATTCTTTCATGTTTATTAATCAGATTAGAGAATAAGTTTAATAAGTATAATTTCTATGACAACTATTTCACCCCCCACCTCTCAGTTGTCTGCCCTTGTGTTGCCAAAAAATGCTATCAGAGTAGGTTCCTTGGAATAAGTTTAATAGCTTGAGGTGATCCGGGATGGCGACATATAAGAAGGATAGTCTGAGATTTGATGGAACTAATTATTCTCTATCAAAGGCTTGAATGGAGTGTCATCTAAGATGGATTGGTGAACCTTATTGGAACACTACAAAGAATAGGTATATCATCCCATAGAATGGTCCTTCTACTGCTAGTGAGATTAAAGATGTCGAATACAATATCAGGGCTAAGGAAGCACTGTTGAGTGCTCTGACTAATACCGATATGACAAATGTAATGGAGCTGAAGACTACTTATGAGATCTAGAAAAATTTGGAAACTTTGTATGCAGGTGATACTCCTGTGAAGGTTGCTAAGTTGCAAAGCTTGAAAGGGAAAAATGAAATGTTGAGAATGAGTGAACATGAGAAGATCACTTCTTTTATGTAGAGAGTAAATGAGCTTCTATGTAGTATTAGATGTGCTAGTGGAACATTGGATGAACATTGGTTTTCAAACTAGGAGATGAATTGTAGAAGAATACTATTTGATCTCAAAGACCGAGCCTAGTAGTGTCAATGAAGCATGCAAAGATGAACATTAGATGAAAGCAATGAAAGAAGAACTACAACAAATTGAGAAGAATGATACATGGATTCTTGTTCCTAGACCTAAGGACAAAAATGTAATTTGAACTAAATGGGTCTTTCGAAACAAACTGAATGAGCAAGGTGAAGTTGTTAGAATCAAAGCAAGACTGGTGTGTAAAGGATATTCTAAGATGGAAGGAATTGACTTTGAAGAAACTTTGTCGCCTATCACTAGAATTGAAGTTGTGAGACTATTTCTCGATTATGTTGCTTACAAAAATGTCAAGGTTTATTAGATGGATGTGAAGTCAACATTTCTAAATGGTGAACTAGAAGAAGAAGTGTATATTGAGCAACCTGATGGATTTCAATTGACTGATCAGGGAAACATGGTTTTTCGGTTGGAGAAAGCATTGTATGGAATTAAGCATGGTATGCTAGACTGGACAAGTATTTGTTGAAACTTGGATTTAATAAAGGTGCTCCTACTAGTAATTTGTATTTCAAGATTGATCATGGTAAATATTTTATTGTTGAATTCTTTATTGATGATGTCATTTTTGGAGGAGATGATAGTATGTGCATGAAGTTTTCTAATGAGATGAAGAGTGAGTTTGAGATGTCTATGATTGGAGAAATGAAATTATTTTTGGGATTGCAAATTACTTAGCTAGATAATGGGATCTTTATATCTCAGTCCAGGTATGTGAAAGAATTGCTAAAGAAGTTTGGTATGGAAGATTAAAAGCCAGTTGGTACACCTATGGTGACTGGATGTAAGTTGACACAAGATGATGATTCTCCTAAAGCAATTCAGACTAGATACAGATCCATGATTGTTGGATTACTTATTTGACTCAAACTAGACCTGATATCATGAATGACATATACATTGTTGCAAGATTTCAAGCTGATCTGAAGGAATCTCATGTGATAGTTGTGAAGAGGATTTTTAGATACTTGAAGGGGACAATTGATTTTGGCCTATGGTATCCTAAAGGAGATTACCTTAATTTGAGTGCTTTTACTGATGCTGCATGCATAGGAGATGTGAATGATAGAAAGAGTACCAGTGGTGGTGCATTTTTCTTAGGAAAGAAGCTGATTTCATGGTTAAGTAAGAAGCAGAATGCCAAAGGGGGAGATTGTTGGATGTTGCTGATATTTGGTTTTCATGGATGTCAACACTATTGGCATTAATGTATTTAAGGTTGTATATGTCGAGGATATTGAGAAAATTGTAATAAAATATGTTACAGGTTGTCAGTGATGCAGTGAAGTTTAATATGCGAAGTTTAATATGTTGGCTAGCTTAGTATATTGATAATAAGAGCTTGTGGATGAAAGGGTTTGTTGTCTAGTATATATAGTTTATCCACATGAAGTTTCAGAGGTCAACATGAAGATTTGATTGAGTTATGAGTATCTATGTTCTGACAGTTGTTTAGTTGTTCTAGTTGGTGTTCCTGAAAGAAGATAAGGTGATTCTAGTAACCTAAAGTGTTGCAAATACTTCTATGGTTATTCATGATGCTTGTGGATGTTTCAAGATAGTGCTCTATCTGTGTTGTTGATCCATGTTGATCATTGTACTCGCGATTGGTGATTTCCTCTGTGTGTTCATATTTTTCATGTTCTTAGCCGACAAGGTGATTGTAGCATGTTGTGGATCTTCGAGGAATAATTTTTGAAGGTGTTTCATGTTTGAGGATGTTTTTTTGGGTCCTTACTTTATTTTGGCCAACATTTTTTTGGTTTGCATTTTAAATTTCTTTTTTGTTTTGGGCTAATAGTTTGTACACATTTTATATTTTGTTGAAGTTGATATATATGATTGATTGTTTATACCATTTGAATGTATGGGAAGCAAAGTGTGCAAGTGCTATGTGCGAATAATGTTCAATTTTTTTGAGAGAAAAAGTAAAGTGTGAAAAGAGTGAGTAGATGAAAGTGTGCTAAACCAAAACTATAATCAGGCATTAGCAGATGTTATATTCTCAGTTCAAAATCCGGAAGTAATCTGAATGTTTCTGTAAGACATTGAGTCTTCCTTTGGGAAATAAGCCCTTCTACATTTGAGTAGTGAGCTTTAGGTAGTGTTCCTGAATGCATGTGCATTCCCCATTTATAATTCCTTCATACTTTTAACAAAGTATAATCTTGTGGAATAACCTCCACTGTGGTTTTTCCCCTAACAGGGTTTCCATGTAAAAAAATATTGGTGTTATGTGTGATTATGATGTGGTGATGAATTATTCTTTCATGTTTATTTATTAGATTTGAGAATAAGTTTAATAAGTATAATTTTTGTGACAATTCATTCACCCCCCCTCCTGGTTTTCTACCCATGTGTTTCCAACAATTGGTATTAGAGCAGGTTCCTTGGAAGAAGTATAATAGCTTGAGGTGATCCAGGATGGCGACATATAAGGATAGTTTGAGATTTGATGGAACTAATTATTCTCTATGGAAGGCTTGAATGGAGTGTCATATGAGATGCATTGGTGAACCTTATTGGAACATTACATATATTAGGTATATCATCCCACAGAATGGTCCTACTGCCAGTGAGATTAAAGATGTCAAATACAATATCAGGGCTAAGGAAGCATTGTCGAGTTCTCTAACCGATACTAAGATGACAAATGTAATGGATCTAAAGACTACTTATGAGATATGGAGAAAGTTGGAAACTTTGTATGAAGGTGATACTCATGTGAACGTTGCTAAGTTGCAAAGCTTCAAATGGAAATATGAAACGTTGAGAATGGGTGAAGATGAGAACATCACTTCTTTTATGCAAAAAGTAAATGAACTTGTGTGTAGCATTAGATGTGATGTTGGAACATTGGATGAATATAAATTGTTGCTAAAGTGCTTACATCCTTTCCTTCTACATAAAAACACAAAGTTGCTGCTATTGAGGAGATCCAGACTGTGAAAAATGTAACCAAAGACATGTTGATTGGTAAGCTTGTTGCTTTTGGGTTAAGTGATTTTGGTGATGCTCTTCCTAAGACAAAATCTGCATTCAAAGCTACTATCTCTAGAAAAGATAAGTAGAGATATGATCCGGGTGAAAGTTCTCCTAGAAAGGTGATAAAGTATGAGGGGGAAATGAGAGAGATCAAAGAAGAAGAGAGAAAACTAGATGATCTTGAAGCACTTATTGTCAAGAGAGTATCTAGAGGAGATGGTAAGTATAAAGGTAAATTACCTCTTAAATTCTTTTCTTGCAATAAGATAGGTCATTTTTCCTCAAGGTGTCTGGAAAGAGTTCCTAAGTCAAAACATAACAAGCCTATATTCCAAAGAAAGTGTTATTATGCTATTGATGAAGGTGTGACAGATGTTGAATCTGATAAAGGGAATTTAAGTGAGGATGAATGGGTATTTACTACTATCAAAGAAAATGATCTGGTACCTACTGAATCTACTAGTTGCATGAATGTGGAGAAAGCTCTAGCTGCTGAAATTGAAGAAGGAGATGAATGGGTGATTGAAAGTGGATGCTCTCATCACATGACAAGTGATAAAAGAAAATTTGTGAGTTTTGAAAAGTTTGATGGTGGTGTTGCAAGATTTGGTGATGACAAAGCTTGTGTAATCCATGGCAGAGGATCCATTTCTCTTGATGGTAAGAATAATACTAATGATGTTCTATATGTGGAAGGTTTGAAGCACAATCTCTTAAGTGTTAGATAGATGGTTGACAAGTGATACAATCTTCAATTTAAGGATGAAAAGCATATAATATTGGGGAGTTCAAGAAATGTGATTGCATCCGGTACAAAAACAAAAGGTAATATATTTCACCTAAGTGTCACTAGTAAAATTTGTTTGATTGATCAAGTTGATGAAAGTTGGTTGTGGCATAGGAGATTGTGTCATGTAAACTTTGACAATATTATCAAGATAAGTTCTACTAAGGCAGTGAGAGATCTTCCTAAGTTGGTAAAGCCTACTAATACTATATGCAAGGAATGTCAGGTAGGGAAGAAAACTAGAGTTTCATTCAAGAGCAAACAAAATTGTTCGAATGAAGTGTTGGAGCTTGTGCATACTGATCTGTGTGGTCCTTCTAGAGTCAGAAGTTTACAAGGAGATAGGTATTTCATGTTACTTATTGATGATTATTCTAGATTGATGTGGGTTTCTTTCTTAAGGGAAAAATCTTAAGCTCTAGAGAAATTCAAGATCTTTAAGGCTATGGTTGAGACATAGATAGATCTAAACATTAAATTTTTGATATCATATAGAGGTGGTGAATTCACCTCCCATGAGATGAATTCCTTTTGTGAAGAGAATGGGATAAAGAGACAATTATCTACCCCGCGGACCCTTTAGAAAAATGGAGTTTTGGAAGGGAAGAATGAGAAAATTCAAGAAGCTACTAGGACTATGATGTTGGAAGGAAATGTTCCTCATATCTACTGGAGAGAAGTTGTGAGTACTGTCGTCTACCCTCTCAACTGGGTACATATCAAAGGTGATACCGGTAAGACCCCCCATGAGCTATGGTTTGGTCATAAGCCTACTATTAGATATTTCAAAATATTTGGGAGAAAATGCTATATCAAAAGAGATGAAGATATAGGAAAGTTTGATTCTAGAAGTGATGAAGGAATATTTCCTGGTTATTCTAATAAAAGTAAAGCCTACCAGTGCTTCAATAAGATATTGAGGAAAGTAGTTGAAAGTGATAATTTCAAGGTTGATGAAGACATAGTTAGACCATCCAGAATCTGTGGATATGATTCAGATGAACATAATGATTGTTCAATTCAGACTCAGAATCAAGTGTAGATCATTCCAGAGGAGGAAACTAGTGAAAGTGCAGAAGTGAGATCACAAGAGCCTGAAGTTCAAGAACATCCTAAGACTTCAAGGTGTGTAAGACTAAATCATTAAGAAGATAAGATTATATTTGATAAGAACAAAGGAGTTCAAACTAGGAGAAGAATTGTAGAAGACTATTGTTTGATCTCAAAGACTGAGCCTAGTAGTGTGAATGAAGAATGCAAAGATGAACATTTGATGAAAGAAATGAAAGAAGAACTAAAACAAATTGAGAAGAATGATACATGGATTCTTGTTCCTAGACCTAAACGAAAAAAATGTAATTGGAACTAAATGGGTCTTTCAAAACAAACTGAATGAGCAAGGTGAAGTTGTTAGAAACAAAGCAAGACTAGTGTGTAAAGGATATTCTCAGATGGAAGGAATTGACTCTGAAGAAAAAAATTTCCTTGTTTCTAGAATTGAAGTTGTGAGACTATTTCTTGCTTATGTTGATTACAAAAACTTCAAGGTTTATTAGATGAATGTGAAGTCAGCATTTCTAAATGGTGAACTCAAAGAGGAAGTGTATATTGAGCAAACTGATGTATTTCAATTGATTGATTAGGGAAACATGGTCTGCTGATTGAAGAAAGAATTGTACGGACTTAAGCAAGCCCCAAGAGCATGGTATGCCAGACTAGACAAGTATTTGTTGAAGCTTGGATTTAATAAAGTTACTATTGATAGTAATTTGTATTTCAAGATTGATCATGTTAAAGATTTGATTGTTGAAGTCTTTGTTGATGATATCATTTTTGGAAGAAATGATAGTTTGTGCATGAAGTTTGTTGATGAGATGTAGAGTGAGGTTGAGAAGTCTATGATTGGAGAAATGAAATTATTTTTGGGATTTCAAATTATTCAGCTAGATAAAGGGATCTTTATATCTCAGTGCAAGTATGTGAAATAATTGCTAAAGAAGTTTGGTATGGAAGATTCAAAGCTAGTCGGTACACCTATGGTGACTGGATGTAAGTTGACACAAGATGACTGGATGTAAGTTGACACAAGAAAATAAGAATAGATACATATCCATGATTGGTGGATTTATTATTTAACTCAAACTAGACCTGATATCATGAATTCCATATGCATTGTTGCAAGATTTCAAGCTAATCCTAAGAAATCTCAAGTGACAGTTGTGAAGAGGATTTTTAGATACTTGAAGGGGACAATTGATTTTGTCCTATGATATCCTAAAGAAGATGACCTTACTTTGAGTGCTTTTACTGATGTTGATTGAGTAGGAGATGTGAATGACAAAAAGAGTACTAGTGGTGGTAGATTTTTCTTTGGAAAGAAGTTGATTTCATGGTTAAGTAAGAAGCATAATTCCATTTCTTTATCTACTATAGAGGCATAATACATTGTTGCTGCTAACAATTGTACTCAAGTATTGTGAATGAAGCAGATGTTGAAAGATATCAAAGTTGTGTATGATGAACCTATTGCTCTATTATGTGATAATTCAAGTGCAATTAACATTTCTAAGAATTCGGCGTTGCATTCAAAAACCAAGCATATATCTATCAAGTTTCTCTTTTTGAGAGAGAAGGTGAGTGAAAAGGAAGTCAGATTGGAGTATGTGCCCACTAAGCAACAGATTGAAGATATATTTACTAAGGCTTTTCCTAAGGATACTTTTGAGTATCTTAGAGGGAAGCTAGGGGTGATTACCCCTCCTAATCAGAATTAAGATGCATTGACTTGCATCAGTCTGTGCATTTCACATTCATATCTTGATCCAAATTGATGTTGTGGTGACTACTACATAGGGGGAGTAGTCAAATGTTCAGATATGTGGTTCAGAGCATGTGTGGAGAAAGATAATGTGTATCTTTTTCATTGATGTCAAAGGGGGAGAAGAATCATGTGATTTTTTTTGAAATAATTATGGAGAAAAAGAGTCAAAATCTAAGGGGGAGAAAGTGCTAAGAGAAAGTGTCATTGATGGTAATTTTCACATCATGTGTTGCCATCAATTCCAAAGGGGGAGACTGTTGAATGCTGATATGTGGTTGTCATTGATGTCAACAATATTGGCATTAATGTCTTTAAGGTTGTACTAAGGGGGAGAAAGTGCTAAGAGAAAGTGTCGTTGATGGTGTTTTTCACATCATGTGTTGCCATCAATGTCAAAGGGGGAGATTGTTGGATGTTGTTGATATGTGGTTGTCATTGATGTCAACACTATTGGCATTAATGTCTTTAAGGCTGTATATGTCGAGGATATTGAGAAAATTGTAATAAAATATGTTACAGGTTGTCAGTGATGCAATGAAGTTTAGTATGTTGGCTAGATAAGTATATTGATGATAAGAGGTTGTGGATCAAAGGGTTTGTTGTCTAGTATATCTAGTTTATCCACATAAAGTTTTAGAGGTCTGCATGAAGATTTGATTGAGTTATGAGTATTTGTGTTATGACAGTTGTTTGGTTGTTCTAGTTGGTGTTCCTAAAAGAAGATAATGTGATTCTAGTAATGTGAAGTGTTGCAGATACTTCTATAGTTATTCATGATGCTTGTTGATGTTTCTAGATCATGATCTATCTATGTTGTTGATTTGCATTGATCGCTATGCTCGCGATTGGTGATTTCCTCTGTGTTCATATTTTTCATGTTCTTGGCCAACAGGGTGATTGTAGCGTGTTGTGGATCTTTGAGGAATAATTTTTGAAGGTGTTTCATGTTCGAGGATGTTGTTTTGGGTCCTTACTTTTTTTTGGCTGACATTGTTTTGGTTCACATTGTAATTTTTTTTTTTTGGGCTGACAGTTTGTACACATTTTATATTTTGTTGAAATCGACATGTAGACAATGTTATCCTTGGTTGCAGATATATATAATCGATTTTTTATACCATTTTAATTTATGGGAAGCAAAGTGTGCGAGTGCTATGTGAAAATAATATTCAAATATTTCAAGATCAGAAGTAAAGTATGAAGAAGAGTGAGCAAATGAAAGTGTGATTAACCAGAACTGTAATGAGGCATTAGGAGATGCTATATTCTCAGTTCAAAATCTGGATGTAATCCGAATGTTTATGTAAGACAATGAGTCTTCCTTTGGGCATTAAGCCCTTCTATATTTGAGCAGTGAGCTCTAGGCAGTGTGCCTGAATGGATGTGCATTCCCCATTTATAATTATTCCATACTTTTAACAAAGTATAATCTTGTGGATTAACCTCCACCATGGTTTTTCCCCTAACAGGGTTTCCACGTAAAAAAATCTTGGTATTATGTGTGATTCTGATGTGGTGATGATTTATTCTTTCATGTTTATTTATCAGATGAAAGAATAAGTTTAATAAGTATAATTTATGTGACAACTGATTTACCCCCCCTCTCAATTTTTTTCCCTTGTCTTGCCAATAATTGGTATCAGATCAGGTTCCTTGGAAGAAGTTTAATAGCTTCAGGTGATCCGGGATGGCGACATATAAGAAGGATAGTCTAAGATTTTATGGAACAATTTATTCTCTATGGAAGGCTCGAATGGAGTGTCATCTGAGATGCATTGGTGAACCTTATTGGAAGATTACAAAGAATAGGTATATCATCCCACATAATTGTCCTTCTACTACTAGTGAGATTACATATGTTGAATACAGTATCAGGGCTAAGGAAGCATTGTTGAGTGCTCTGACTGATACCAAAATGACAAATGTAATGGATCTAAACACTGCTTATGAGATCTGGAAAATGTTGGAAACTTTGTATGAAGGTGATACTCATGTGAAGGTTGGTAAGTTGCAAAGCTTGAAAGGGAAATATGAAATGTTGAGAATGGGTGAAGATGAGATCATCACTTCTTTTATGCAAAGAGTAAATGAACTTGTGTGTAGTATCAGATGTGCTGGTGGAACATTGGATGAATAAGAAATTGTTGCTAGAGTGCTCAGATCCTTTCCTGCTGCATACAAATACAAATTTGTTGCTATTGAGGAGATACAAACTATGACAAAACTAGAGACATGTTGATTGGTAAGCTTGTTGCTTTTGAGTTAAGTGAGTTTGTTGATGCTCTTCTTAAGATAGAATCTACAATCAAAGCTACTATCTTCAGAAAATATAAGCAGAGATATGATCCAGGTTAGACTTCTTCTAGAAAGGTGTTCAAGTATGAGGAGGAAATGAGAGAGATTTAAGAGGAAGAGAGAAAACAAGATGATCTTGAAGCACTTATTGTCAAGAGAGTACCTAGAGTAGAAGGTAAGTATAAAGGGAAATTGCATCATAAATTTTTTTCTTGCAATAAGATAGGTCATTTTTCCTAAAGGTGTCTAAAAAGAGTTCCTAAGTCAAAACCTAACAAGCCTATATTCCAAAGAAAGTGTTTTTATGTTGTTGATGAAGGTGTGATAGATGGTGAATATGATAAAGGGAATTTAAGTGAGGATGAATGGCTATTTATTGCTATCAAAGAAAATGATCTAGTACCTACTGAATCTGCTAGTTGCATGAATGTGGAGAAAGCTATAGTTTTCATAATTGAATAAAAAGATGAATGGGTGATTGACAGTGGATGCTCTCATCACATGATAGGTGATAAAAGAAAATATGTGAGTTTTGAAAAGTTTGATGGTGGTGTTGAAAGATTTGGTGATGACAAAGCTTATGTAATCCATGGCAAAGGATCCATTTTGCTTGATGGCAAGAATAAAACTAATGATTTTCTATACATGTGGAAGGTTTGAATCACAATCTCTTAAGTGTTGGGCAGATGGTTGACAAGGGATACAATATTTAATTCAAGGATGGAAAGTGTAGAATAGTGGGGAATTCAGGAAATGTGATTGCATCCTATACAAATACAAAAGGTAATATCTTTAACCTAAGTGCCACTAGTAAAAGTTCTCTGATTGCTCAAATTTATGAAAGTTGGTTGTGGAATAGGAGATTGTGTCATGTAAACTTTGACAATATAATTAAGATAATTTTTACTCAGGCAGTGAGAGATCTTCCTCAGTTGCTAAAGAATACTAATACTATATGCAAGGAATGTCAGTTAGGGAAGAAAACAAGAGTTTCATTCCAGAGCTAGGAATATGTTGCTAGAAGGAAATGTTCCTCATATCTACTGGAGAGAAGTTGTGAGTACTACCGTTTACACTCTCAACTGGGTACATATCAAAGGTGATACTGATAAGACCCCTCATGAGCTATGGTTTGGTCATAAGCCTAATATTAGATATTTCAAAATCTTTGGGAGTAAATGCTATATCAAAAGAGATGAAGATATAGGAAAGTTTGATGCTAGAAGCGATGAAGGAATCTTTCTTGGTTATTCTATTGAAAGTAAAGCCTACTGGTGCTTCAATAAGAGATTGATGAATGTAGTTCAAAGTTCTAATGACAAGGTTGATGAAGACACAGTTAGACCATCTAGAACCTATGGATATGATTCAGATGATCAAAATGAAAATTCATTTCAGACTCAGAATCAAGTGTAGATCATTCCAGAGGACGAAACTAGTGAAACTGCAAAAGTGAGATCACAAGAGCCTAAAGTTCAAGAACATCCTAAGACTCCAAGGTATGTAAGACTAAATCATTCAGAAGATCAGATTATAGGTGATAAGAACAAAGGTGTTAAAACAAGGAGAATATTGCAGAAGAATAATGTTTGATCTCAAAGACTGAGCATAGTAGTGTCAATGAACCATGCAAAGATGAAAATTGGATGAAAGAAATGAATGAAGAACTACAAAAAATTGAGAATAATGATACATGGATTCTTGTTCCTAGATCTAAGGACAAAAATGTAATTGGAACTAAATGGGTCTTTCAGAACAAACTAAATGCGCAAGGTGAAGTTGTTAGAAACAAAGCAATTCTGGTGTGTAAAGGATATTCTCATATGGAAGGAATTGACTTTCAAGAAACTTTTTCCCCTGTTGCTAGAATTGAAGCTATAAGACTATTTATTACTTATGCTACTTACAAAAACTTCAAGGTTTATCAGATGGATGTGAAGTCAACATTTCTAAATGGTGAACTGGAAGAAGAAGTGTATATTGAGCAACCTGATGGATTTCAATTGATTGATCAGGGAAACATGGTTTGTTGGTTGAAGAAAGCATTGTATGGACTTAAGCAAGCCCCAAGAGCATTATATGCTAGACTGGACAAGTATTTGTTGAAGCTTGGATTTAATAAAGTTACTACTGATAGTAATCTATATTTCAAGATTGATCATGGTAAAGATTTGATTATTGAAGTCTTTGTTGATGATATCATTTTTGGAGGAGATGATAGTTTGTGCATGAAGTTTGATGATGAGATGCAAAGTGAGTTTGAGATTTCTATGATTGGAGAAATGAAATTATTTTTGGGATTACAAATTACTCAGCTAGATAAAGGGATCTTTATATCTCAGTGCAAGTATGTTAAAGAATTACTAAAGAAGTTTGGTATGGAATATTCAAATCCAGTCAATACACCTATGGTGACTGGATGTAAGTTGAAACAAGATGATGATTCTCCTAAAGCAAATTAGACTAGATATAGATCCATGATTAGTGGATTGCTCTATTTGACTCAAACTAGACCTGATATCATGAATGTCGTATGCATTGTTGCAAGATTTCAAGTTGATCCTAAGGAATCTCATGTGATAGTTGTGAAGAGGATTTTCAAATACTTGAAGGGGACAGATGATTTTGGCCTATGGTATCCTAAATAAGATAACTTACTTTGAGTGCTTTTACTAATGCTAATTGGGAAGGAGATGTGAATGACAGAAAGAGTACTAGTGGTGGTGGATTTTTTTTGGGAAAGAAGTTGATTTCATGGTTAAGTAAGAAGCAAAATGTCATTTCTTTATCTACTATAGAGGAAGAATATATTTCTACTGCTAACAATTATACTCAAGTATTATGGATGAAGTAGATGTTGAAAGATATCATAGTTGTGTATGATGAACCTATTGCTATATTTTGTGATAATTCAAGTGCAATTAATCTAATAATCTGGTGTTGCATTCAAAAAGCAAGCATATATCTATCAAGTTTCACTTTCTGAGAGAGAAGATGAGTGAAGAGGAAGTCAGATTGGAGTATGTGCCCACTAAGGAACAGATTACAGATATATTTACTAAGCTTTTTCCTAATGATACTTTTGAGTATCTCAGAGGGAAGCTAGGGCTGATTACCCTTCCTAATCAAAATTAAGATGCATTGACTTGCATCAATCTGTGCATTTCATAGTCATATCTTGATCTAGATTGATGTTGTTGTGGCTGCTACTCAAGGGGAATAGTCAGATTTTTAGATATGTGGTTCAAAGCTTATGTGGAGAAAGATAATGTGTATCTTTGTCATTGATGTCAAAGGGGGAGAAGAGTCATGTGAAAAACTGTGAATGAATTAAGGAGAAAAAGAGTCAAAATTTAAGGGGGAGAAAGTACAAAGAGAAAGTGTCATTGATGGTGTTTTTCACATCATGTGTTACCATCAATGCCAAAGGGGGAGATATAGTGAAGAGATCAGATTAGGACACATGTACTTGCATGAAAATTGATAGTACAAAATACATCACACATAAGATCTTTTCAAATTAGCGAAAGAAACCTTTCAAAGAATCTCATCGCTCATCACTATTTTGGAACTTAAGCTTTGGAATGGATCCATGATGAATGATGAAACACTAGGAAATCACTCATCACTAATTCTCCTCATATAGTTTGTGAGCAATTAGCGATGAGATATCTTCATAGTGACATTATGTATCATGTATCGCTAATATAGAACTTAGCACTTAAAACATATCCACGATACATGATGCAAGGGAAGCCCATCCCATCACTCATCGCTAATTGAAATTTATCATTTCACAACATATTTGTGATGAGCGATGAAAATAAGAACATAAGGCTGGGATGCATCACTTATCGCTATTACAATACTCGAGGCTTAAAATCCATTAGCGATAAGAGATCCCTCAATGATACAAATAACATCGCTCATCATTCATTAACATTAAGAGCTCCAGCAGCTATTTTTAATGAGTGATATCAAATAAATACCGCTTCATCGCTCATCACCAATTCAAAAAATGCACTTCTAAAATAATCAATGATGAGCGATAAGAGTAAAAGGCTGACATGACTTAAGTGAAAACCTTTAGACACGTGCTTGTATGTTGTTCTAATGAAGGGGGCCCTCTTAGGATGGAATGATAGAAAGGGCTCAAAGATGCCTAAGTCATAATAATGCAAAGGATGTGAAGGCCAAAAATCCCATTTTTTAACCTTATAAAAATAAGACATGCAGATCTAGGCATGAGGGACTAGCTACCCAACGACAGTGAATGACATAGGATGTTCTTAAGTGACTAGAAACATGCAATAGGCAGTCATTTGTGAAATAGATTATCCTTCAAGTATTTAAAGCCAAGGGTTTCATAAAAATGAACTCTAAGCCAATACAAGAACCCTTCAACAATGATACAAAGTAGAACCCTAAGCCCTTAGATGTCACCTTAGTATTCAAATGAAACAGGACATGATATGGAACATAAACATTTTGGAGGTTCCATCAGGTTAGACCTGTAGTGTTTCCTACCCCTATCCATATCATGGAAGGACCCCTTTCATACAATCTTCTTCTAGGGAGACCATGGATTCATGCTATGAAAGGAGTCCCATCTACTCTCCATCATACATTGAAATTTGAATACAACAACAAGATAACATGGTTGACATAGATGAACGAAACTATGAATCATATGATCACAATATTTCCAACTCCTCTAATACTTCCATTCCAAGATTAAAATTTGAACCTATACAAGTTGATGCTAATCCTTCACCTACAACAAAACTCTTTAGTGATAATTGGTGGTCATTAGATTTTACACCTCCATTCAATAAAGTATCCAAAATCTCACCCTCAACATCTAAAGAGTCATATACAAATGATTCCTTTTTAGATATAGGTTCTAATGATGATTGGGGTTTTACACCTCCCTTTTTATAGGAGAGTGAAAAATCTCACAACCTAAACCAAAACAACCTTGAGTTTTATATTCTCAACTTGGTTCTACGTCAACAACATTAGCCCATGATGGTGATGGGCGCTATATAACTCCCATCCTCATGAGGGGATGATGCATAACTTTAAAAAGGATTTTTGTTCTCATGAAGAAACCAATCCTTCTCAAAAACACAAACCCCCTTCATTTGAATTGAAAGATTGTTATGGTATTGGATACAATCTCCCTCCTACACATGGATACAAGGAACACACAAGGAAAACTGACATACCATACTCTTTCAAGAAAGATCTAGGGTTACCTCCCTTATCTCCATTCTCATCTAAATCCTTATCATTTAGTGTGTGTATGACATCTTGCGCAAATAAAGGAACATCTTCTACTACTGATCAAGAAGGAATCTTGTTAAGACTCCTCCAAGAACATTTGATAACTCTCCCTCCAAAAACATGAAAGAAATTTTACTACAAGAATTCATTTTGTGCATATCACACAGTTCATGGTCATTCTACTAACGAATGTAAGGATTTAAGCAACAAAATTCAAGATCTCAAGGAATGTGGTGCTCTTCCTTGTGTTGAAGCACCAAATTCCTCTAACCGATACTTACTTTCATCATATTTGGCTCACCCTTTCCCTGCACTAAGTGGGGGAAAGGGGTTAGTTAGCCTTGTCCTCGTATGTCACTTGTCATTGCCTCTTTTGGCTAGTTGATCACCTTTCATAAACATATAAGAGAAAGCTTGGGATGTGGATGACATGCCTTAAGTTGGCTTGCATGTGAAATACTACCTTTCTTCATGACATAGCTTATCAAAAACATATGACTTGGCATAGGGCTTTTCGAATAAGCTCTCATATCTTCTTCTACTATAAAGAAATTGCTCATAGTAATGGTGTTAGCAACCGCTTTAAAGTGGGGGCATACATCGACACTCATGTTTCACTGCACGATTTTTCTTTCTTCTTGTGATAAATCCTTTTCTTGGTGATGTCATTGAGCTTGATTTCCTCCAAGAACATGATATTTCTTCGACTTGTCCTCTCTTCGAGACATTAGGCACAATGTTCCCTAAGAAGAGACCTTACATGAACTAAGCAAAATCCCTTTGAACCTTACACTATTCTAGCATTTATAAAAAATTGTTATATGGCCACCTTGCATAACACAACTTGCATGCCTTTGGATCCATCTTGCTTGTTCATGAGCTCCAATCATATGAATTTTTTCTTGTCTCATGAAGCTTGAAAATAATTTTTTTTGTGGCACCTTATTAAAGTTATCAGGGGGTATAACTTTGGTATGGTTTGAGCGGGAAGCCCAATCTAAGGCATGAATTTCCCCATAACAACTTGTGTGTGTGAGTGCATACTAGCCATGAGTGTATGTTTCTCACCTCTGTGGACTTCTCACCTAGCGGACAACCAGGAGTATCATCGCCTTAGAGTGAGTATGCATTTTTCTAGAAAAATAGACTAGGTTTGATCCACATCATGTTGGACAAATAGTGGAAGCTTGATCCACCTTTCTATTTTTACTTATTTTTGTTCTTCATTCTTCTAGTTACTGTCATTGCATGATCACATATCTTTTTTTGCTGCATATCATTCACCTTGTGTATGTACTTTTGTGATTATGTTGGTTTGACTTAGGATCTTGGATCCTAGGAGATTGATTTCCTCCTTCATCTTTATTATCCTAGACCTTCCGCATTGGTACAATTGGACCCCTCTTGAATGTCTACTTTAGTGTGAGTTTGAAGCAAGTTTATCCTCTCACTAAAGTGGGGGCTAAATGTAGTATAGAAAAATGTGTACCTTGTTTGAGATGGGAATAATTAATGATAAATTGGATTTAAGGTTTCCTTGTCCTAGTGTTGTGAGATGTTTTACACATCCACATTAGGTCTTGGGCCCTTTTTAAGATGAATTAACTTAATTATTCCTTAATTTAATGTTGTAAAATGTATTTATCTACATTTGGGAGGCTTGTAAATCAAGTGGACCTAATCTAGTGTTGTAATGTGTTCTACAAATTCACATGGGATTTAGGGCCCTTCTAAGCTAAATGGACTCAAATTTTCCTTAATTTAGTGTTGTAAAGTGGGCTTATTTACACTTCCACATTGGATTTTTGGCCCCATTGCATTTATGACCTTAATATCATAATTAATAGGCCCTTATGACCCCATATTGTGAATCCCAAGGCATATTTTGATCAAAGACCCGACAAAATCAACATAAAAGCTTAAAATCTTCACTCCCCGACACTTTAGCATGAAAAATATTCCATGTGGGACCCATTCGCCACCTTAGGCAAATGAGTCCCATCTAGGTGGGACTCATTCATCCAAGATGGTGAATGAGTCCCATTTGGCCTATTTCTAAGGATTTGAGCGGGAAAAGTGGGTTTTTAATTCAAATTTCTTCAATGTCAGCCTTGGGGATCAGATTAATGATCATGTGAGTGCATTACCTATATAAACAAACTTTTAAATCCTCATTTCACATAATAAATAACAAGCAGCATCAAGCATTCATGTTATCAAGTCAAGTAAGCAAGGGTTAAGCATTCCAATATTTTACATCATCAAGAGATCATTCAAGATCATTCAAGGGAAGATTCTTCATCAATTTTTGTAGCAATTCAAGATCCATCATCATGGCAAGGTTCTAATTACAATATTTCATGATTCATGCTTCATTGTCTTATTTCATCATTTGGTTTAATTACCTAAAAGGGGTTTGACCAAGGCAAACCCCAATTCCCTAACAATCAAAACTTTTGTTCTCTTTCCTTATGTGATTGTAGATCTAGGTGCTTTGAAGGCTTGGAGATAATTGAAGAATAAGTTTCAAACTTGTTGGAGTCATCTCCCTACTTGTAAGGTCAAAATATTCACAAAAAGTCATTTATAGTCTTGAAAAATAGGGTTTCAGATCTGAACACCTCGAGGTACAGATTGAGTAGACTGAGAAGAGCAGATCTAGACTTTGAATTTCAAGAAAAGACAAAATGGACTCATTTTTCAAGAGTGGTGAATGAGTCCCATTGTATATTTTTTTCAGAGATATTTGCATATTTGGATACCCATTTGACCAAAACTTACTCTGGTATAGTTTTCTAGAATTGGGAATGATTCACCTAGAATGGTGAATGAGTCCCACCAGACCTAAAAAAGTAGCAATTTCAGGATTTCAGAGCTCCATTTTATCTCTCTCTAGATTCCAGGTGCACACTTTCAGTTTTGTAGCTTTCTATTTTATTTCATGGTCATTTCTAGGTCATTTTTCATATCACACCATGTTTTCCAATTCATCATCTTTTCCAAGTTTATACTTGGTGGTGAACCCCTCATTATAAATCATTAAATCCATAGAACCTTTCCTTTGCTAGATTTCAATCTCCTTTGCATTGAAATCTCAAGGGTTGGTTCTTGAGTGAAAGGTTGAAAAATTGGTCTTTCTCCTTTTAGGTCCAAAACCCTAGAAGTGAAAGAAAGTACCTCCAATTTTTTTCTTCATTTCAAGTGAACAAGAAGGGAGTCCATTCCTTCTTAGGTAAGATCAATTTCTTTAGTAGATTCATCTATGAATTTTCTAGGCTGGTGAGACCTATTACTCTTATGCTGAAGAAATATCAAGCGTTTAAATGGGTTGTAGAGGGTAGAGATGCTTTTATTAAAATAAAGGAGGCTATTTCATCAGCTTCGATGTTAGTCAACCCATAATTTTTTAAGAACTTCATTATGTATGTCTATGGTAGTGAGCACAACACATCACAGTGTTGACATAGAAGGATAATGAAGGGAAAAGACAAAAACCTATCACTTTCAACTCAAAAAACTTGAAAGGATATGAGACCAAGTATAATTTTGTTGAAAAATAAGCATTTTCCATTGTGAAAGGTCTCAAGAAGTTCATACACCTGGTGTTGGGAAGTAGGATCATGGTTTATGTGGCCACCCCAATGTAAGAGAATATACATGGAAGGGGAAATTATTGACAAAAGAGAAAACTACATCATCAAGATCCTTGAATATGATATCAAGGCCCAACCAATGAAGGTGATCAAGGGAAGAGGACTTTCTGAATATTTGGCCAATGAGCTTGAGCCACCAATCCAAAGAGGAACCTACAGATAAAGTTCTAGTGAATCAATTTGAGTCAAAGGAGTCTTGGGTGGCTAACATAATAAATTTCATACAAATCGGAAGGTATTCGACCAATGTCCCTATTGATGATGATGTTAGTCACAAACCAACAAGGCAGATAAATCCTCGTAGACACACCATGGGAACCTGTCTTTGTTGACAGATTGCACCTAGAGAACCTAAATCTTAGGATAAATTATCTTAATCCCAAGGCTCATTTCTGTCAGATCTTGATTGTACTAAGTTTGCATCAGGTTTCATTGTGATAATGTTGTTATGCATGAGGGGTAAATGTTTTTTTCAATTTTTGAAGGAATCATAGGAACATGAAATAATCTTGGTCCAATCATTCAACAACTTCATGAAATCAACAAATTTGTAATAATATTTCATGAAATTCAAATAACTTACATTTATCCAAGTATATTTAGCTTTAAGCATTCAAAAATATCATGGAATCAATTTTTTTTTAATAAAAATCCATACATTCATCACTTTTTTGGAACTTTTTCTAAAATTTAAACATCTATTATAAAAAAAAGCATAAAAAATTACTAAAAAGTAAAATTTATCCTAGGTATTATCCATGCATGCCTTAATAAATAACCAAACCAGAGCAAACCATTCCATATGTCACTAGATTGCTTCACAACTAGGCACAAAATGATGTGATATTTTAAAGAAAAGGGGGATTATTTGCCACTGAATAGTGTTAGTATGCACCCTTAAATGAAGAAACACACAATTTTGTCTGATAGGAACAAACAATCAGCTATGTAAGATTTCATATTAGAAAATAGCTTTCAAATCGGCTCTAATAATGATTGAATTCTAATGAAACATACAAGTTTTTAATCTGGAATGGAAAAGAAAATAGGAAAAATAACAAAACTTTTAAAAAATTTGGTTCTCCAACATCCACAAATTCTAAACTTAACTTAAAATGAAACATCTCCCAACCTTTTATAAGAAAAAGATGCTCAAGAAATTCAATCAAACTATGAAAGGAAATCCAAGGGACGAATCACAACAAGGCACATGGAATATGACAACCAATAGGAGAGTTGTTGAATAAATCAATAGATGTCAACCTTCTTCAACACTTTAAAATCTTTAAGGACCTCCATCTTTAAAATATAATCATGACTTAACTTGGAGCTGATTAGATCAAACAAAATGTAGGAACATCCTCAGCCGGATATCTAGAATGATCAGGTGAAACCGGATATAGATACCACAATTCACTAGCACTTTGGTTCCTACACTCGAGTTCTGACTCAGGCTTAAAACATCCAGAAGTAAATTACCCTGAATCTAGGTACTCTCCTTCGTTGCATGCATAATACCAAGATTCCCAATATTTCTTCATCTCAAGCTCCTCTTTCACATGGACTCCCAGAGTGTACCACCAAACCTAGTTATTTCACTACTCATGATCCAAATTTTCATGACCATCCATACCTGAATACTACATCAAAATCTATTTCTCCTCCACATAAGATTCCATATATCATTGCCTTTTTAAAACAAAAAAATTGTAAAAATCTCATTAAAATAAAGCCATCTTCAAAATATTAGCATTAAAACAAGCCATAAATAACACACTTTTAATACATCCTTGCATAGTTGTCCCTTTAGGTGGGTTACCAGACCTTTCAACTTCTTGGGAAAAATTTTGCAATTAAACTTTCAACATTCTTACCCAGTAGCCGGTACCCAACAACTTCAACTTTTATCAGAATAAAATTTTCCTAGATCCTGGTCATTACTGAAGCCTTCAAATTTCATGGACTTTCACTTCTAGATTGCAACACTTACCAAAGCTTGCATTAACACTCCAACCAATCTGGCCTTCTGGTACCTGGTACTTGGTACCTAGTACATTTGAATCATGAATTACTTCAAAGAATTCCTTTTAACATTAACTTCCAGTGATCCTCTTACTAACAAGCACCTGCTTTAAGTAGTAAATTTTTACTTGGGTCCCCAAGCCTTAAAATCTTGGGGTGTTTTGTGAGACCACACAATAGTCCCTTCACACAAAAGGATATTTTATTGGCTATAGGGTGTTAGATACACTATAGTCCAAGGAGTGCACTTCAAAATAAATTTTGATGTAATTCTCCTCTATTGCATTGATATGGAGCAAGGAAAGTAGATCTTAAGTGAGTTCCACAATAGCCCCATAGGTGGTCATTTCTCAACAAATACCACTACCCTAAAGATAATGCATGTAAGGTACTACTGGCCTACCTTGTTTTTGGAATGTCATAACCTAGTAAGGAAATCTCAACAATGACAATTCTTTGTCAAAAAGAGGAATTATGTCACGCTTTTAAGTCCAATAGTGTTCAATTATTCATTTGCACAATTGGGTCTTGAATTTATTGGAATGATCAACCCTATTTCTAGTTTAGGTCATAAATGAATTTTAGCTGCTACAAAAATTTTCACTAGATGGACAAAGGTGATACCCCTAAAGAATTCCATTGAAATAAAAATCATGAATTTCCTTGAGGAATATTTGGCGAGGTTTGGCTCCCCCAAAACCTTAATTTTTGATAATGTGTGAGCATTTGTAGGTTCTGGGATGTCAGAATTCACATTAAAGCATGAAGTCTTCCTCAAGAGATCATCAAATTACTACCCATAAGGAAATGGTCTCACGAAGTCCATAAAAAAATACCTAATCTAGTTGATCAAGAAGATAGGTTCAGATCACCAAAAATATTGGCATAGGAATTTGTGGGTAGCCTTATGGGCTGACCTGATCACTCCAAAACAAATCCTAAAGGACTCACCTTATGAGTTGGTTTACGGGAAGAAGGTAGTGTTTCCTATCTATTTGGAAATCCTAGTGCTACAACTACTCAAGTCCCTAGAGGTTGAGGATTATGGCAATATGGAGGTAAGATTGTTGGATTTGATAAATATTCAAGAGGCATACGAAAAGGCCTATGATGCTATGAGAAACTAGTAACAAGTGGTAAAGAGGTGGTTCGATAAGAAGGTGTTTGACCCTGATTTCAAGAAGGGTGATCTAGTCCTAAAATATGACGAGCGAGCTACCAAACTAGGACAACATACCAAGTTTAATACATTATGGAGAGGCCCCTTCCATATTATAAATTATAAGGAGATAAATATGTTTGAATTAGAAAACATGGAGGGAAATGATCTCGAGATTCTGGAGAATGGTATCCATTTAAATCCTTTTAATTAGTTCCTTGTCTCTTATGAGACAAGTGCTTTCTTGTAAATTATGTAAATTCTATAAATTTTGTGAAAATTTTCCATGATCCACACAAAATGTAAAAAAGGGAAACTATATTCATTCATATATGGAGATCATTTACAATATAGTGTAAGGAACTTTGGCCTATAATTACATTACAAGGGAAGAGAAGGAGCTTTCACAAGCTTTATAAAGTAGAGAACAAGACACAAAAAGGAGAATGTCTTCAAATAGGAGTACACTTTTTGAAATTCCCTAGAGAATGGAAAAGGAAATCTAATATTGAGGAATATGAACAAGCATCAACCCAAAAGAAATGTAGAGTTCTACAAACTCGAGTTACTACTAATCCAAGAAAAAACTATCAATCTCAAAAACATAAAATTGGATAGCAAAAGCTCTTGTTAAAAGGAAGAGAGCAGCTCTGAAGAGTCTGAAAGAGTCATGCTCCACCAACATTTCCACTCATCGTAGGCTGATGGGGGTACACCAAATCTTGAAAATATATGTACCACTCAATGTTGTAGACGGGCTCTATATTTATCACCTTCAGTAGAAAAAAGCAAGGAGAGGCTGACTTTGCATGATGTCGCTCCACCATAGTTGTTCGAAAGATTGAAAGAAATGGGAGCCACAACACCAATACCATCTTGCCACTATCAGTGAACCACGTCAGGTCCATCATTGTGGGAATTCCCATCCCCAAGATCACCATAACAACAACCTCCTCAAGCCTCCTAAGATAGTCTTTTCTAAAAAGATCTTTGGTAAGCCTTATAATCTACGACTTTGGCTCATTTAGGTCAAGAAGAGATGCTCTAAACCGGGATGAAAAATCAATATTCACCCTATATTGATTAGCATTAGAAATAAATTCCTCCCCTAGGACCCATTTGATAGCATTGATAATCTTGATAATTCTTCATCTTCATCATTTATTTTAATCTATGATCTGTAACAACTCTGATGAATGTCAGTTGAATCTTATTGTTAATCAACCTGATAGGAGTGCCCATATCACCTACTTAGACTTGCCTAAAAATTTAGAATGATTTGTACATTAAGAATGAGATTTATTTATATAAATTTTGGCCCATGGAACATGAGTAAAATCAAATACTTTCCTATATGGATAATATGAAAAATTTATCAAGTGGGCAATCTAGTGTGTGAGGGTTGCATGTGATTGAGATTTAGAGGCTTTGAGTAATTAGTCCAAGTGGTGGCTTGTGCATAAGTAGTTTAGTTTTTTTCCAAGTGTCATACCACCTCTGCACATCCTTCTTGGCACCATCATGATAAGTGACCCTTGTTTCAACCACCTCCGGTCCTCTTTTAATGCAAAACTTCTTTTCAAGACTGCATTTCCTAATCTCAATGTTGTATTTCCTAAAAGGTCGACGTAATGAGTTGTACCTTCTCTCCTTTCCATCAGGAGGTTGGAATTTCCAAAAAAGTGAGAAGTCAATTAATATTAGTGGCCTTGCTAGTAGCATTTCAATGCTAATTTTTCCATTCATTTGCATTTATCCCAAGTGCAAATTGAAAGTGGTAGAGAAAGAATGAAAAGCAAGTAAGTCACAGTGAATTTTTCTAAGTGAAAAGTGCAAACAAAGGTTGGGATTTTTAGTGAAGAGGTATTAAAATCAAGTAATGAAATTAAGTAGGTTATTAGCAGTACCCAAACAAAATATGAAGAAATGGAAATAGAAGGAGCATCTTTTATTACTGTTGTTGAAGCAATGTTGGCCTCATCTTGTTATGTCGATGTTTTTGGAAAAAAATCTTATTCTATAGCTCCCATGCCGCAAAAGCCGATGTACATAAACACCAAGTTCCTAACACAATCCTATCACATCAACCCATAAAAGGTCAAGGATTTCTTTGATGAAATCCATGACCCCCAACTACATACCAACCTAGAAAGCCTCTGTCAAGGAGCCTTTGCAATAATACAAAAGAAAATGAAAGATAGAGAACCTGAATCTCTAGGAGTTTGGTGTTAGTGTTAGTGTACTGTTAAGTTTAACTTAGGTTAATTAATTGGGTGGTTTGTTCCTGTATTGGGTAGTTTTTCACCCATCACTTTTTTCATGCCTTTAAA
The DNA here is from genome assembly GCA_007258455.2 of Sequoia sempervirens. Taxonomy (NCBI): domain Eukaryota; kingdom Viridiplantae; phylum Streptophyta; class Pinopsida; order Cupressales; family Cupressaceae; genus Sequoia; species Sequoia sempervirens. The sequence goes on along the minus strand of VDFB02270651.1, from coordinate 212,905,108 downwards.
AGTCCTATACATTATGTAATTTATTATCTCAATTTATTCATTCACTCTTGGTGAAATAGTGTATTGATTCTCTCATATTTTTGAAGCTTTATTTTGTAGATGGTGATCTTGGGCTCGGTGGTCTCCATCAACATGGTATCAGAGCTCCTCCTCCTACTCACCTTCCTGGAGAATTTCTCCTGAGGAGATCCGTCAAATTTTTTTCCTACTAAAGTTTTTTTTGAATTTGAAATTTATTAAATTTAAAAGTTTCCCTAATTCCATTTTTTCATGTTGAATCTAGAAGAGGCTTGTGATTGTTGGCATGGTTTTGTGCTTGTGAGGCCATGTTGATCTTCTGTGTTGGCACAATTTTGTGCTTGGGAGACTATGTTGATCTTCTATGCTAGCGTGATTTTTTTGTGGACTATTTTGGGGGTCGATTGAGGCTAGATACCCACAAAATTCTACCCTAGCCAATGGATGCATTAAGGTGGAGGTGGTTTGAAATTTAAAGGGGGAATTACCTGTAGAGTCATCTCTTCGAAGCCTGATAAAATAGAATCGTGATTGGAGTTAAAGAATTTTTTACTGCGTGGGTGATTTTTAAATATTTTTTTGACTTGGCGATTGATGTATTTTGGACTCCTGTTTGAAATGCCTCATAAATTTTCCAATGCATAGTCTCCATAAGACTCCAAGAAAGTTCCTAAATACTTGATCAAATCCCCACTTGGTGTGAAGAATTGGCTTCAAATCTGCCTTCAATAACCTCTTCTTTATGTGGACATCCTTCATAAATACCACTATATCTTTTAATTTCATTATTGTGAATGTTGGCACATTATTGTTTACAATTCCTATGTTGGTTGATAATCGTCACATCTTCATGCTGCCTATCATTCCCCACTCAATCATTGGAAATCCATTAGAGTTTGTAATCAAATCAAAAAGTCTCTCCTTGTTTAGCAGATTGCAACATTTGAGTGATAGTTTTCAATAAATATTTAGGGTTCCAAAGTTGCACACCAGAGGAAGTGAGCCCGAGTTTTTTTTTAAGTTTTTTTTGGGAACATTTATCCCACATTGGCAGCACAATGTATCTTTTTGTTGTTTAAATAGCTTTGTAGTGTCTTTGGTTGGTGTGAGCAAGTCTCATAGGTTGTGAAGAGGCTATCTTGCATGTATAGATTCAGGTACATACTCAATCTTTTTTTAATTCCTGAGTGAGTTTTTTTTAATGTTGGAAAAATAAATATTGAGAGGTTGCATTGGTTGATATTTTTGGAGGTTTTCGTATCAGTTTGGTGTATTTTTGCTTGCTTTTGGTGAAAATTGCGATCATGCCTATTCCTGATTCAGTTGAACTTTTAACCCCCCATAACTACCATACCTAGAGGATTTAAATATGTAGGTTTCTCCAAATTAAGGGTTTGTGGTCCACAGAAAGTGATAATCAACCCACTTTTACCAAGGAGTATGAATTTTTTTCTTAGAGAAACAAGTGTGATGAAGCTATGGGTCTAATATCATTGCCTGTCCCTAACAGTCTTCATTTTCATATTGAGGAGTCTAATACACCCAAGGAGGTATGGGATGAGTTACAAAACCTATTTGTTCAAGTCATTGAGTTTCTTTCTTTGCAACTAGAGGCATAATTAACCTCTCTTTCCCCTAATGCATTTCCTTCCATTGATGATATCCTAGTCAAGTTCAAATTTTTCAAGTCACAATTGGTGAGATGTGGGAAGGGTAAAATTGATTAGGAGTCCATTTTTTTAGTTTTTCTAAGCTAAGATGTCCATTTGTAGTTTTTTCTTCTACCTTCTACTCCACCATCGATGCTTTGGGAAATGCATTCCAAATTCCTTCTTTTGAGAAATTTTGTGACCATTTGACAAGGGAGCAAGCTAAACTTGCCTAGTTAGAGGGGGTCTCTATGAATCATACATTAGTTGCACAAGCCTCTCAAAGCAAAGGGGAGAAGAAACCTAAGGCTAAAATAGAGTCTAATGAGTCCTTCACCTCTTCAAAAGAGGATAAACCTAAGAAGGAGAAGTTTAGTTGTCTGTATTGCAAGAAGAAAGGTCATGATGAACACCACTATTATACAAAGAAGATTGATTAGCTTTCACATCTTCTTCAGAAGAATAATATTCTACTTCCCTCATCTGTGACTCCTTCTACATCCTCTCCATTTTCATCATCATCCAAACCTACACAGTCAAGAAATGCAAGATTTGCAAGTGGTAAAGAAGATAAAATCTTCATGGGTAAAGGACATGCATTGGTAATTTTCGTAGTTTATTCTGGTCATGATAGATGGTTTTTCAATTCAAGAGCATCTCATCACATGGGTTTTACTCCCAATCCTTTTTTGTGTCGTCATCCTTTTGATACTTCCAAGATTTTTTTGGGAGATAGTAAGCTTTTGGATGTTGTGGGGATAGGAAATGTTGAAATTAGTGATGGTTGTTTTAGCGATGTACTGTGTATTCCTGATTTGCACACAAATCTACTTTCCATCTATCAGATTACTCATGGTGAGGTACCTAAGACTATATATTTCACTACAAATTATTTTTTCATTAGAGAGGCTGATACTAGCAAAGTCATTGTTGTTGGTGAAGTTCATCATAAGTCTCGTCTCTATGCCTTTTCTCATTTTGTTGATGATGATGATTATAAGCCTCACACCCCTCTTGCTAGTTTTGATAGAATTTCCTCGAGAGAGATTGGTTGTTTGAACTTAGGAGTTCTTCAAACCTATGTTGATTCATCTCCTTTTCTTCAAAGGTTGGTTCTTTAGCACAGTAGGATGTTTTTTATCCTTCAGATCATTCTTTGTGGGATAGTCACTTGACACATCTTGCAAAGTTGTTTTGTGAATCTCACATATTTGATTTGGATGATGCATTTGAGCGTATATATCTTCTTTTTGATGACAGTATTTGCACTACTGTCACACCATTTGTGTCCTTGGAGATTGTTGCTTCAGATATTCCACATGGTCTTGTTGATCCACCTTCTTTAGAGGTTGCCCCTGATCATGATGTGACATTTGGTTATGTCAAGGCATCAGGGCAATTTTCAGTGGCATTTTTCATGTTGATTCTTCCTCTCCCTTCTCTTTTTTCAGAGTTGGAGTTTCTCTTGCATCAATGGTTGTTTCTCCCTAAAGGGAGGCATGTTGTTTATAGACATGGGATATTCTTCGGACTTCCAAGATCAATACATGAGTTTCTTCATCATGGGGGGGATCTTCAACATTCCTACCCTTTTCTATGGGGGGATTACATAGTCTCTCCTTTTGTATTTTGTTGAGATCAGTGATCAGATTTTTCCTTGGGGGGTCTTGTGAAGTCCTCCTTTCACTTTTCCATCTTTCCTTTTTTATCTTTTTTTCTCTCTTTTGGAGAAGAGTTTTCTCCTACAAGGTTTTTCTCCTTTTCTCCAATTGTGACAGATTGCATTGCATTTCATAGAAATTATGCATGGGTATCTAACATGGCCTTATAGCCATGACCCATCTTGCATGTTAATTTTGCATAATAGTCTCCCTAAGTTTACATTTAAAGAGGGGTGTTAGTGTAGTATTAAGTTTAACTTAGGTTAATTACTTGGGTGGTTTTTTCCCATATTAGGTAGTTTTTCATGCTTCACTTTTTTCATGGCTTTAAAAGGCCTATACAATATGTAATTTATTATCTCAATTTGTCCATTCAATCTTGGTGAAATATCATGTTTCTTCTCTCATATCTATGAAGGTTTATTTTGTAGATGGTGATCCTGGGCTTGGTGGTCTCCACCAACACTGAATTGGTAGATGCCTATGTGTTAAAATTTGACTCACATGCTGAGGTTATTAAGGTAAAAGGGCTCAAAGTCATTATCAATGCTAATTCCATTAGGGATATGTTGTGTATCTTGATGGACCTAATGACAAACAACTTTTAAAGAATAATAATGGAGAGTTATTAGGAAAAATGGAGGGACCAGTTTAGCTTCTGCAATCATGAGATAAAGGGAAAAAAGTGATGTGTGGAGCTACCTGAGTTTCCCTTAGCCCTCAAATATTTCAATTCAGACCTAATATCTTCACAATGCTCACTTTCATTGATGGAATTGATCGAGATGATAACAAGGAGGAATCTCAAATGGGCTTAGGTTTCAAGCTCAAGAAATAGGAGGATTTTTGACATGATTTTGCAACACTCATTACAAGAAGAATGCTCAATTAGCTGGAAGAATATAATAGTGCCTATAAACTAAGGTATTCTTCTTTTCTTGCACACATGGTTTTCCATCAAAATTATTGGTACTTCTAAAGATGTATGGAATTAGGCATTATCAATGCATCAGGTTTGAGGAAACTAGTCTCTATGTGGACCCAAGTACTTTTAGCCACAAAAGATTATTATTTTTTTCTAACTGTTTCTTAACCTCAAATTTTCAAGATTTTTACCAAATGGAGAAGGCTACTAGGTTTGCAAGCACTCATGTTACATAGATGACAAAGAATAAACCTTTGTGTGATTATTTCTACATGGCATCTATTTCAATTTTATATTGATACATAGATTTATAGAAGAGCCTTGTAGGCTACCCACTTTTGTAACAAGTAGAACTATTACCCTCAATATATTCTGATAGCTATCAGTCATTCAAAATTCATTTGGGGTGAAGAAGAAAAAAATTGTAGTTTACTAACCCCTGCTCATAAAGGGTATGTCCACACTACAAAAAAGAGGCACAAAAGTACTATTGGCTGACAAGTTGGCTCAAATAATACTTGGAATCATTTTTGATTGTTGGAAATATGATCTTGATGGGTGTTTTTCCACCCAAGGAATATCTCTAACCCATGCCTTCAGAACATACTAGGAAGAAAGGAGAAACCCTTTGGAGGCTAATCTGAATTTCAATGTTGACATATCCCATCTACCATTCACAAGGGCCCTATTTCTTTCCTTTTATAGGATTATGTTAGAGGTGAATCTCACATTCAAAATCCACCAAACTATGAAGACACAATTAGTGAAGAAGGATTAGAGTGAGGAGAATATTGCTTATTTCTATAATTATCGATAAGAGATCCATGATTTAAACTCCATCTATGACTCTATCACTATGGACCATAGGTTCGATGAAATATGGGATGATGAACATGGAGACTCTTTTGAAATAAAATCCTTTTCACTACCTCAACAAAGTGGAAAGGAAAAGAAATTAGATGAGGGACCGTTGGAGAAACAAACACAACAACAATCATTGTTTGCATGTGCATTGTTAAAGCATATGTGAACTTGGACACCCAAGAGGAGGCCCCCGACTTCACAAGGACCTTAGGGCTCATCAATTTAAATGGGAAAAGGATCTTCTGCAACCAACATGCCTCCAATGAAGAGAAGGAGAACCTGAGGACCAAACCCAGGGAGGGTATAGAAAGAAGTATACAAGGTGATTATCACCACATAGGCACCCACAATCCTCATGACACAAGTAAGTTTCTCTCTCACTATTCTTTCTTGTTCTCAATATTTGGTCCCCTCATTTCTCTATCAATTCCCTCTCCATCTTTCTCCATGGTCATTGTTATGGCTATTGTTTCCTAGGCTATCCCTTCTACACCTTCCTCCATGAGTGCAACTATCATTTCCATTACTTTCACAACCTCCACTCCTGGAACCTACGCTTAGTCCAACCTCCTTAGTTGATATCTTGATTGCTTTGTCTGAAGCACATGCTCCTATATTAGAACCACCTATTACAAAAGTCTCCTCACCATTCCTTTCAGTATACCAATGGTATTTTATTCCATTGCTACCCCTTTTATGTTGGAAAAATGGGTAAGTTATCTATATGTTGTCATTGATGTCACATGTTGGTAGTTTTTTTTGGTACTCTTAAACCAATGCGTATAACTGACTTATCTTCTTTGGTGGCTAATCTGGTATTTTTTGGTGTCTCTTTGGTATTCTAGTCCGCATTTCTCTGCAATTGACAATTTATGGTTGCAATTTTGGGAAACTAATAATGGATGTTAAAGGCATGCATGATTAGGTTATTTTATGTTCTCGTGCTCATATAATTAAGTGAAATTATTCTTTTGGTTGTGTTGAAGACTATTTCTGGCTGACTTGTTAAGATAATTTTGATATGATATAAAAACTTATGTGCGATCTATTTTTTGGTCCGAGCCAACATAATGTAACGTGCAAATGCTCAAATTGAATTTTGAAAATAGTTTTTGGAGCTGAGAGTTGATATCTTTTATAAATTAATTTCATCTAATTATGCTGACCTAATTGGTGCTTGTGATGGAGATCGGATATATATATCAATATGGAAAATAATTTGTTTATAAGAGAAGAAGCGGTGCAGTAAGAAAGAAGGAATAGTGAGAGAGTAATGAATGTGAAGGTGTAATAAGAAAGGAAGCAATTGCGAGCATCTTCAGAACTGTATCAGCACATGATAGGTGCATCTTTCCAGTTCAATTTTGGGTAGTAAAGCCTTATTCTATTTTGTATAATCCTGTGTATGCAGTGAGCCTCCTTGTTGGATAGTGAGTCATTTTTGTAGGTAGTGAGCCTTTGTACTTGGATAGTGAGTCCTTCTTTTGGTAGTGAGCCTCTTTTGAAAATACTATATAGTGTGAGTTAACCCACACAGTGGTTTTTCCCTTATTGGGTTTTCCACATAAAAATTTTGGTGTTCATTGTGTTGATTTACTTTATGTTATTTATGATTCATGCTCATATTTGATAACAAAATAGTGTGGTTGAATATTTGATAAGAGATAAAGTTTTAAGTTTAAATTCATGTGACAATCGATTCACCCCCCCTCTCAGTTGTCCTATTCCTATTTAACAATTGGTATCAGAGCTTTTGGTTCCTTGTGAAGAGCTTAACTGCTTGAGGAGGATCCTAAAGATTGGTTGAATGGATGATAAAGGAGAGCTTCAAACTTTTCTTGAAGATCTTGAAAAAGTGGAAAGAGAAAATTGAGATTTGAAAGAGAATCTTGATGAAGAAAATGAATGTGTTCATAGACTGAAGGAAAAACTGAAGAAATTTAAGGAAAGACATAAAGAAGTAGGTGAACAGCCGAAACAAGAGATAATTGAACTGAAAGTGACAATAGAAGAAAAGAAGAGGATTGAAGAATGTCTTAATACAATTGTGCATAACAAGTTTGATGAATGTTGTAGACTCGAGCAAGAGATAGTAAACTTAATAGTGGAACTAGAGAAGGCTAAACTCTGTGAAAATAATTTTAGATCCAGCTCCAATAAACTTGAAGAACTTCTTGTAGGACATAAACCATGTAAAGACAAAGGTGGCTTAGGAGTTGATATCGGTGAAAGTTCTAAAGATGTGAAGAATAATCGAGGCAAGAGGAAGCAGAGAAGGAATTTTTCAAGAAGACTTCCTATCAGACAGCCTAATGCACAAAGGTAACCCTCTTTTGGTGGTGTTTTCTTTTCTTATAACAAATATGGTCATAGAGCAATTGAATGCAGGAGTAGGATAAAGTGGTTTTCTGGTTCTCTTTCTGGAAAATGTTTTGAATGTGGGAAGTTTGGACATAAGGCTACAAAATACAGATCTCAAGTGAGAAAGATCAGTTGAGTAATGAGGAATAGGTTTAATGAAGGCAAAATGAATCAATTCTTTAATGGCTACTGCTATACCTACAACAAATTTGGACATAGAGCGAATCAGTGTAGATGAAGGAATAATGGAGGATAGATTAATCAAAAAGGTGTGATCTATTATAACTGCAACAAACTTGGACATGTATCTAAAATTTGCAAGAAGAAAGGAAAGAAGTCTGCTCTAGAAGAGAAGAGTGAATCAGTAAAGAAGATTGACAAAGAAGAGATGAAGCAAGAAATGGATAAGGTATGGAAGAAGAAAGAAGAAGAAGAAGAAAAACCTAAGATTCCTAATGTGTTTGTACCCTCATCTAGTACAAATGACTTATTCAGAATTTAGACCTAGCATGGTCTTAGGGGGTGTAGACACAAAATATACCGATTGACATTGTGCACCTGATCCTGACTACTAACATCATTTTATCCTAAATCATCCTTCAGTCTAACCATTTAATCAAATTCCCCTATCTGATTAAATTCATCAATATTCCTCTCTTAATTAAATAAATCAGTTATCTAATTAAGTCACCTCTTCTTGTTACTTAAATCAATCCATCTGATCTAATTATCCCTATTTAATTAAATAATTAATTTTATTTGATTAAATCTCTAAAGTCTATCTATTAAATTAAATAAATTAAAACCTTATTTGATTTGATCTAACATCATCTCTTTTAATTAAATAAATCAAAATATTTATTTAATTAATCTCTTATCACATTCTTCTCATTATTTGATTTAAATAAATCCTAAAATCTAAGTCAAATAAGTCACATCATCTAACCTCCTATTAAATTAATTGACCCTTGATTAATTTAATTCTAATTCATGTCCCATCCTCTAGCTTTTCCCACTTGCACATGAAAATAGATTTAATTGATTTATTAAATCCTCTATTTTTTCCTCAACAAGGCATCTTTTGGAATATTCCTCCAAGTTTGATTTCAAATTCCAAGTTGACATGTACATCCAACAAGGCATTTATTCCATCTTACATGTCCTTTGCCTTGAGCCAAGTGGCATTTATTGCATTTTCCATTCCCTCTTGCAAGTCATTTCAAAAATTTTGAAATTCAAAAATATGCATTTATTGGCACAATCCTCAAAACTTGCACATCCTCCATCCACTCATGGATTGACAAGTGGCATCTTGCCATTGGATGAATGTTAGTCCCACATTGCTCAAATTTGGACATTCATCCATCTTGGAATTCTATAAATAAAGACCTCATATCCTCATTTGATCATCCACAAATTATGAAAAGTTACCATGCTCAAATATCTATCAAATTTCATCCATCACCATTGAATCCTAGCTAGGTTATGGAGGTTTTTAGCTTGGAGCACTCAATCTTCATCATTAAAGTGGATCATTCATCAATTAGCATCAACATACATCAATCTTGCATCATAGGAGTAGGGAAAGGGCCAATTTTCACATCAAATTGGCACCAATTCCCCCATGGGATCAAGAGTTTGCTTGCTTAATTAGGATTCAATCTTTATTTTATGGTTTTCATTGTGTTTTTCATTATTTTTTCCTAATTTGAGTTTTGTGAATGGATTTCATGGGGAATCCTTTTTCTTGCTCGCAATCTCTAACTTAATGTGTTCGTTCTCATTGTTTTGAAAGTATTAGGATTGGAGTTCACACATTTGGTGCTAGAAGGAGGGCTGGATATCATTTTTAATCACTTTTCTCACAAAATTCTGTGTTTTTGTTTATACATAGAGAAATTCCAATGTTGGGATCCCAACGTCATTGTTTTAGCACCGATGACTCTCTAGCATCGCTGTATAGTGCCGTTGAAAATTCAAACTCCAAGGCTTTAGCCATCCGGCCTAAATTTTTTTAATTTTAATCTTAAACAGCAATGCTAAACAAAAGGGCAACATAATCGAGTTCACTGGTCTAGGCACAGAGTGTCACTGACTGGTAAGCGACACACTACAACACCACTAAGAAATCAAACTGCGACGCAGTCATGGGTTGCGTCACTGGCATGGATTATAAAGTTGAAATTTAATTTTAGCACATGCATTTTGTCATATGATCAATTTATCTTCTATTTTCTGCTTTTTAATTTTTGTATTTTGCAAAATGTGACTGGTTTTCTTGCTTGTAGGTTGGATCAATTGAAAACAAAAAAAGGAGAAACATAATGATGGTATTTCGTCAAATCAAAGTGTTTTTAAACACTTTATTTTTTTCTTAACACTCCTAGGAATTGTCATTTCTTCTTGTTTAGGACACTAATTTTGTTTGGGTTTTAAAAAGAATCTTTTCAATTTTTTGCAAAGTCTTAAAATGAACATTAGGATTACAACTTACTAGAGTTGGTTTTTTTGGTTAACAATTGAACAAAACAACTCTCATTTGTCTTTTGGTGCTTTAAAAAGAATTCATAATTGCTTTGGGGATCTAAAATGAACATGTGCTATTTTTTTTTGTGAGGGCTTACTTGAACTAACTTCATTGGAAAAGGACATATGCGCTTCTCTCGCGCTTTATAGCGATCTTGAGAATCAAAAGAACTTTTTCATGATTTTAGGTTGAGATAAAGCAATCACCTCCACACTTCATTTTGGGTTTAAAAATTGAACAAAATCTTGTGCGAGTGTGAGTAGAGCATTATTGCATACATTCTCTCTCTTTGTTGCCAACAAATATTGATCAAGTTATGGATATTGTCTTTACTCGCTTTTGTTATCTTAGAGGGCCTACCTTGGGGAAAAATTACTCACCCAAGGGAACGACTCAACCGGTAACACTCTAAAGCCAAGAGTATTTCCAACAGGGATATAAATGTGGGTATTGGAGTAAACGCCAATATCACGCAGTTGGCTCCGACAAGATGGATCCGAAATGGGAGTCTTGTTGTATGGGTCAATCTCCACAAACAAAAAGTCCTAAATAAAACCCATGTTCTATAATTTCCAAAATCCTTTGATCTATTTGTTGGTGCAAGAACAGTCATTCTGAAGCCACCCCACACTTTTACGGTCTTTTAGTAGAAATGGAAAGCATGCCTCGGGAGTTTCATTGGTGTTCATGCTTGGCTGCCCCAATTGACGTTAATGAGCCGTGGAGGGGAGCCAGTGGGGTCAAGCATCTAACCATTCGCTAAAGATAAGCGTAGTTGGACTTGTCCAAGTGGGAATCCAACAAATATTGTCTTCCACATCCATAGGGTTGTACTTATTCGTGGTTTCAAAATGCTTTGCTTGTTTGAAAACATCTTGGAAAGAAACACTTGAACATCATGAAAATTTCAAACCCTTTAGGAGAGAAATACAATTGAATCAATCCATATGTTATTGCTTTCCCTTGGGATTCACATCCTTAGAGGTTTCTAAACATTTGGATTACATCTCAATTTGTCGACTAGAGTTAAACAATAGGTAACCCTTGCCTTGAGTTCATTGAATTTCCACATAACATATTTTGTGGGATTTGAAGAAATTAAGACATTGGACATCTAGTTTGGAAACTTAATCAAAGAAAGTGTTTGTGGTAAAATAAAGCCATTAAGGAAAGCTAAACAAAATTAACTCTCATATGTGTTGAAACCCCAAGAAGTCCAAATCCCAAAACGAAAGTCCTTGTTTCAAAATCTGGAAATGTATGTCCAAACTGAATTACTTTTTGGTTATAAAGGTCTATAGAAGCATTGCATGTTCTTCAATACCGAGGTTTTAGGTAAACAAAGTGTCTTTTTTAGGTTCATCCTAGGATTGAAAGAAATCAAAATATTTTTCACCCATCCTTCAAACATCAAAACAAAAATTATCTCACCATCACCTTTTTAGAAATCTTGAAAATTATCCTTCATGCTAGGCTTTTGGAAAAAATAAAAATCATCAAATCCTTGAGATAAAATCCTTGAAATCTTTATCAAAATCATCTTTGGCTAGGTATGTATAGATGCATCATTTTGCATATGCTTAGTCAAAGTTATCAAGCCATCTTGTTTAGTTAGGTATATGTAGATGCATCTATCTTCATATGCTTGGCTAAATTATCTTGTTTGAATAGGTGTGGGTAGATGCATCCTTCACCCTACACATATTCAAATTACCATCCTTTGAGAAAATCTATCCCTTAGATAATCATCCAACATCTTAGGGTCTATTTGTTCAAAATAAAAGCAAATCAAAATCAATCAAATCAAGGGAAATCCAAGAAAATCAAGATCAAAATCCAAAACATATCCAAAAAATCCTAAAAATTTTAGCATCTCCTTCAAAATTTATCAAAAGACCAAAACATCCACATCATCCATCTCATCCATCATCATCATATCACCTTTTGATCCTCAAGATATCCTAAAATTTTCTATTTTGTGCATAAAGTAAAGATCAATCCAAAAAATCAAGAGATTCATCTCCCATATTCTTGAAAATTGATCTTTGTTTTATGGTTCAAACTAGACCTCAATACAAGAAGAGCATGGAAGCCAACAAAGAAACACCCACTTCAAGTGATCTAAGCCAAACGAACGTTGAAATGAATCCCTTCGAATCAAGTAATCCTTTGACTATCTCATCATCACAAAACCCACGAAGAAAATCAAGGAGAAGATCTTACCTTTGGGATGTCGCATGAAGAAATATTTGAAATGCTCCAAAATCTAGAAAACCATAAGATCATCAACATCATGATGAGGCTTAACCCTTCACTATACATGCTTGAGCTAGCAAAACAAGGGGCCAAATTACCTTCGAATTTCGATGTGAGTACTATAGTGGAGACATATTTACCTCCAATCTCATCCACACTCCCCATCTCATCTACACCCCCATCCCAAAGCATCACTTAAAATATTCCGTAAATCACGACATCTTTTGCTCCAACCCAACCTAATTTTAATAAGGGAAATGCATTTCTTAATGCTATTCAAACACACCCCCTTGCTAATAATCAAGACTTGGATGCAAACACCATATTGGAACAAAACATACCCCAAAATCCATTACACAAGTATGTTCCTCTCACTTTCCATCATGATCCATCATCATCATCTTTCCGCGCAACACCTCAAACTCCTCTCCTCACAAATTCATAAGAAGAAGGTGACATGTTCAGACTTGGGGGAATTTTCTAACACCACAACATTTTCCCAAGAACTCGTACCCCTCACATTTTCACCCCTCCCACCATTACCATCATCATACACACCACTCCTTGGCTTAGGGCTTCCCCCTTTACCAAGTATCAATCAAACCAACATCCCAAATATCAATCAAAACATCACGCAAAACTTGTCATCGATATCGCAACAACGGATGACAATGACACAAGCAATCACGACATCATCAACCACCCCCCTAACATCTCAAAGCATGGTTTCTTAGGGACCAACCACCAACATGATAGAACCATTCACCACTCAAATCACCAACACGACATCACCACTCACCACCTTCACAAACGCCATTCTAAATCCACCACCACCCCCACCACCACCAACTTCCAACATATCAAGTCAAAACCACATTGCATTGCAAGCAGCTCAGCAAGCTTCTTTTCAAAGGGGATTCCAACAAGTGCAAAAACAAAAAGCCACACAACTAGCTGCTCAACAAGCCACTCAAGTTGTACAAGCTGCCCAAATAGCCCAAGCCACATTACAGGCACAACAAGCTGCACAAGCCCAAGCATTATTGCAAGAACAACAACAAGCCGCTCAAGCTGTGCAAGCTACTCAAGTAGCCCAAGCCACATTACAAGCACAAAAGGTTGCTCAAGCCCAAATCCTATTGCAAAAACAAGTAGAACAATCAAAAGCCCAAGCACAAGCATTGCAAGCACAACAAGCACAAGCAAAGGAACAACTTCTTGCACAAAAAAAAGAAACACAAATGCAAGCATATCAACAAGCAATAAATCAATATCAAGAGTAGCAAGAAGTAGCCCAATTGGCAGCCCAACAACAAGCGTTGTTGGAACAACAACAAGCACAATAGAAAGCACAACAGTTAGCACAAATCTTAGCACAACAACAAGATCAACAACAGGCGTTGTTCATACAGCAGTAGGTGGAAGCATACCTAGCTTGAAGGAACATACATATACCATTGAACAACACATCAAACAACCCACCCATCCAACCCACAATCGAAACACCCCAAAACACCTTCATCCCACCCCCTAATCCACAAAATGATGAAACAACACAAATCAGGTTGCTCTCACAAGTGCTCGATCTTCAATCAGGGCGAACAACAAAAACACCAAGCAACTTGTACCCCTATCCATTTGATAGGAGCCTAGTGATGAAACCATTCCCCAAGGGATTTGAGATCCCCAAGTTTGAAAAATATTGAGGGACGGGAAACCCTAAAGATCACATCAGGGAATTCCAGGTTCATTACATGGAAGTCACATACGACGATACTTATTTGATGTGGCTATTTCCTAGGAGTTTGGCGGGCCACGCTATGGAATGGTTCTCTCGCCTACCTTCAGGCATCAGGTCATTCCAAGAAATTATAGACGCATTCATAAAAAACTACACATGCAACATTGCCATGGATGTTAGTCTAGAGGAACTCTCAACTCTGAAACAAGGAAAGGGTGAATCCTTTGCCTCATTCCTACAACGATGGCGATCCAAGGCCAATCAAAGCAAGTAGAACATTCCCAAAGAACAACAAGTTTGCACCATCATAGCCAACCTTGACGACCTCTTGGCATTTCATCTCAAGGTACAAGGGATCACCACATATGATCAGTTGATCTCCAAGGAGCTCAGCATCGAACGAGCCCTTATGACTCAACCTGCGGGATCAACTTCATACCCCGAACAACAAAACAACTTCCCACCCTCCAATTACAATGATAAACCTCGCACGTAGGAAAGGAAAAAAAATGTTACTAATGATGGTGTTGTTGACACCAAGGTGGTCATTAGTGCCCCATGCCAAAATACACCCGCACCACAAATCCAAATCCAACACCAAAACAATCATCATGCAATACAACAACCAAACAAGAATCCGACAATCAACAATCTCAATGATCAAAGGAGACCACCCCAATGGAACAAGAGTTATCCCAAGTGAAAATACACTACTTTGGGGGAACCACTTGAAGTCATAATGAAGAAGTTGATAAACGAAAAACTCATTCAGGCTCCTACCTTTGAGAATTACCAAGAACCAGATCTGAAACCTCCTTGGTATAATTAGAATCAACTCTGTGAATTCCATAAAATCAAAGTGTTGGAAATGTGTGTCTCAATCATCACAGGCGGTAACCTCTACTGGGGAAAAGTTGATGTGACATGCATCATGTCTGGCCGACTAGCAGTAGTAACCTTGTTGAATCAGATTAGGTCGCTGTGACCTTGTAGGAGTCTCGCCGAATGCTTTTACTTTGGAGCCTATCACTGTGATAGTTTGTTCGTTGTAACCTCTCACTACTCATGGAGATCTCTAGCCGACAGGCCATTCTATCACATATCGGGATAACCTACGGTGGATCAGTGAGAAGTCTTATCGAGATATTAAAGTCTCACTGACTGTATGTTACATGTTGTGGTCTTTGGCGTATCTTATATTCTATCGGTAAGAAGTCTTACCGATGTACAAATGTCTCATCGACGAAGGTTCAAGTGTTGGTCATCAAAGTAACACAAAGGATCTCGGGGAGATCTCTTAGCGACTGAAGAATGTCATACCGATAACATATGGCTGTCGGGGTAACCCAAATGGTCTCGGGAAGAAGTCCCAGCAAACAATGAAGGTCTCCCTGACGGGAAGACATATGGAGTCTTCATGGTAACATAAAAGATCTCAGTGTGAACTCTTAGCAATAGACAAGATTCTTGCCGACTACTATTTGGCGCTTGGTATGTCTGGGGGTTTCAGAGTAACGTCTTAGTGATAGCAGTTGAGTCTTGCCAAATGTTGAATGCTTCGGAGTAACCCTAAATGACTCAATATGATGTCTCGGCAAAAGACGATTGTCTAGCCAATGAAAACTCACATCTATGTGACTTTGAAGCTTCGGTATGATGTTTCACCGAAAGCGATAAGTCTTGGCAACATGGCAAAGTCTAAGCGGTAGCTCTCTGGACTCGATGTAACATCTTGGCGATAAGGATGACTCTTGCCGATATTGATATGAAGCTGTTGGCATTGGGGAGACACTGTCAGTGTCTCACCGACATGCCAACACAGATTGAAGCCATTTGACTAAGTGAGACTTTCCTATGTGGCGTCTCGTGGACCAATAGGAGAAGCTGAATTTGAACAGTTGGAAGATAGTTCGTTGTGGTAGTTCTATGAGGAAGCTCGACAGATAGGGAATGACATGAATATAGTTTGTAGTTGCAGATGCTCGTAGGTTCGATGGTTGGTTCAATCAACAGTTGGATGAACAGTTCGGTGTATGATCAAAGTGATTTCTATTCTGTGAAGACTATAACTTGAAGGTTCCTATACAAGATTGATCATTGTGAAAGCTGTTGTATTATGACATCAAAAAGATAAGTCTGATATTTTGTATGTAATCTCCATTACTGTAATACAAAGTTATTTCTCTTGGTGTGGTGGGTTTTTCTCCCGTAAGGGTTTTCCCACGTATATCTAGTGTTCATATGTGTTTGTCTATTACTCTGTTTCAGTAATCTCTTTCATGTGCATCTTAATTGGACTGTAGTTGAAAAATTATAAGTATATATGCATTCTTCCTTGAGTCTTTGACGTTAGGAGAGTTGTCTCCGCATCTAATTTTCCTTACAAGTGGTATCAGAGCTTGGCCAGTTGTGTTATCATTATGGGTACGTTGGGTTTTTTGAGTCAATTTCTATTCAGTGGGAGTCTTGTAGAATTTTGTCAATTTCTAATTACATATTGAGATGGCAAGCACATCAGGACAGATTGAAATAGAGAAGTTCAATGGCAGAAATTTTGAGTTGTGGAAACTCAAAATGGAGGATCTTTTAGTGGATCATGATCTGTGGCTTGTTGTGTCTGGAACTAAACCTACAGGCATGAAGCAAGAAGATTGGGACCTTGTAGATAGAAATTCTAAGGGGTTGATAAGGCTCATCTTGGCAGACTCTGTTCTTCCCAATGTGCATGAAGAGAAGACTGTATCTTCCTTGTGGAAGAGACTGGCATCTATTTATCAGGGAAAGTCCTTGGTGAATAAACTGTTCTTGAGGAAGAAGTTATACTCTTTGAGAATGCAGGAAGGAGGGTCTATTATTGATCATTTGAATGCATTTAACATGTTG
Organism: Sequoia sempervirens; assembly: GCA_007258455.2. Classification (NCBI taxonomy): domain Eukaryota; kingdom Viridiplantae; phylum Streptophyta; class Pinopsida; order Cupressales; family Cupressaceae; genus Sequoia; species Sequoia sempervirens. The sequence continues at coordinate 212,888,223 of VDFB02270651.1, read as the reverse complement.
ATTGCATAGTTAACTTTTGTTGGTGTAAAGACTGATGAAGAGGATCGTTGTATGTTGATATTGTGTTCTTTTCCAGTTTCATGGGATCACCTTGTGATGGCCATTGGGAGTACAACATCCAGTTTCAAGATGGAGGATGTTGTTTCTTCTTTGTTATCAGAAGAAATGAGAAGGAAATATTTTGAGATGGTGAAGGAGGCCCTTGCTGTTAGAGGAAGGTCAAAAGAGAAAGGCAAGAAGAAGGACAAGAAGTCCAAATCTAAATCAAAAGGGAGATCAAAGTCTCCTGGCAAGAAGTCCAAGGTGAAGTGTTGGAACTGTGGGAAACCTGGTCATGTCCGAAAGGATTGTAAAGAGGAGAAGAAGAAGAAGAAGAAGTATTCTTCCGACAATGATTCTTCTCACAGTGATGGAGACACCTTCATTGTAGCCTTGGCTACATAGGCATTAGATGATCTCTGGCTGATTGATTTTGGAGCATCTTTCCACATGACATCCCATAGAGACTGGTTCATGAAGTATGAAGAATACAATGGTGGAAAGGTGTACTTGGCAAGTGATTCTACTTTGGAGATTGTTGGTCGTGGAAGAGTCAGAATCCAATTCCCCGATGGCAGAGTGAAGGGAATCAATAATGTAATGCATATACTAGGTCTGGCTCGAAACTTACTTTCTGTAAGTATGCTAAATGATATTGGAGTGCAAGTCATGTTTTCTGGAAATGGCTGCAAGATGACTAGAGGCTCTATGGTGCTAGCAAGGGGTACTCGAAATGGTACCTTGTACAAGCTGGATGCACATTCTGTTCAATGTAACAATGTCTCTATAAAGTCACAGAAGGCTACTCATGGAGGAAAAGAGGGAAATGTTCCTAATTATGTAAACTCTATGGAAGTTAAACTTCCAACAGAAAAGATTATGCTCTAGCATCATAGGTAGGCCACATAGGAGAAAAAGGTTTAAAAACCTTGAAGAACAAAAAACCGGTTGAGGGGCTTGAAGATTGTAACCTTGAATTTGAATTCTGTGAACACTGTATATATGGAAAGTAGCACCATGTTTCTTTTTATTCTAGTCCTCATAAATCTTCTAGTTTGCTAGATTATATTCATTATGATGTATTTGGTCTAGTGAATATTCCTTCTTTGTCTAAGTCAACGTACTATGTATTGTTCATTGATCATTATTTGAGAAGAACATTTGTTTACTTTTTGAAAAGTAAATCAGAAGTATTCAGTCAATTTAAGGAATTTAAGAACCTTGTAGAAAATCAGACTGGAAGAAAAATAAAATGCTTAAGGACTGATAATGGCGATGAATTTTGTTTTGATGATTTTGAAAGGTATTGTGAAGACCATGGGATTAAAAGACATAAGACTACGCCTTATACTCCACAACAAAATGGAGTTGCAGAAATGTTCAATAGGACAGTGATGGAGAGAGCACGAAGTATGCTGAGTAGTGATGGCTTGGAGGAGAATTTTTGGGCTGAGGCTGTTGCTACTGCATGTTACTTGATTAATCATTCTCCAAATTCTACTCTTGTTGAGAAAAAAAAATTGGAAGCGTGGTCTGGTAAGAAGCCCTCTTTAAGAAATATTCATGTTTTTGGCTGTGAGGCATATGCTCGTGTGCCATATGAGAAAAGATATATGCTGGAGAACAAGGATGTCAAATGTATTTTTATTGGCTATAGTGCTGGCATAAAAGGATACAAGCTTTGGAATCCTGATACAGAGAAGGTTGTATACAACAGGAGTGTAATCTTTCATGAGCTGAAATCTTCTACCTTGGATCTCTAGTCAGAGACAAAGTCAGAAAACAATAAGGATATAGTTGGAATTCCTCCTACACCAGATAAAGAGGAATTGAAAATTCAAAATGTGCCTAAAACTGAGGAGAGGTCAAGCAGTTCTAAAAGTTCTGAAGAAGAAGAAGAACCTCAACCTCAACAAGTGAGGAGGTCAACCAATAAAAGAAAACAACCTGATAGGTATGGGTTCTCTTTAATAGATTCTACTTGTGCCTATGCTTTAATTTCTAGCACTGATGAGCCTAGGAATGTAAAGGAGGCATTTAAAATGTCTGATTCAGACTCTTGGTTGGAAGCCATGAATGAAGAAATGACATCATTAGAAAAGAATGAAACTTAGAGTTTGGTGCCCTTGCCTAAAGGCAGAAAGGTTGTTGGCTGCAAATGGGTATTTAAAAAGAAGATTGGTCTGGATGGCAGTGTGGAAAGGTACAAGGCAAGATTGGTTGCGAAGGGTTATTCCTAGGTAGAGGGAAATGATTATGGGGAAATTTTTTCTCCTGTAGCTAAGCTGACATCTATCAAATTTCTTTTGTCACTTGCAGCAGCATATGACTTAGAATTCAAACAGATGGATGTGAAGACAACATTTCTTCATGGTGATCTTGAAGAAGAAATCTATATGTCCCAGCCTGAGCACTTTGTTGAAAAAGGTAAAGAGAAACTAGTTTGCAAGTTAAAAAAGTATTTATATGGGTTAAAGCAGTCACCTAGAATGTGGTACCAGAAATTTGATACTTTTTTATTATCTCTGGGATTTGTGAGATCAAAATTTGATCATTGTGTTTATTATAAAGCTGAAAGTGATCAAGTTCTTATTATTGCTCTCTATGTTGATGATATGTTGTTCATAGGCAATAGTAAGCTAATGATTTCTGATCTTAAGTCTCAGTTGTCTGCTAAGTTTGAAATGAAAGATCTGGGTGTAGCAAGGTATATTTTGGGGATGGAGATAACCAGGGACAAGAATAGTAGAAAGCTTTGGCTCAGTCAGAGTAAGTATATCAAGACTATTCTAGAGATATTTTGCATGAATGATTGCAAGCAGCTAGTTGTTCCAGTTTTGCATGGAATGAAGCTATCTGTTGAAGACTATCCAAAATCTCCTACTGAGATGCAAAACATGACCAGTGTACCCTATGCTAGTGCGGTTGGAAATCTAATGTATGTAATGGTCTGTACAAGGCCAGACATTTCCCAAGCAGTGGGAGTTCTTAGTCGGTTTATGGCTAATCCTGGAAGGACACATTGGGATGCTATGAAAAGAGTTTTCAGATATTTGAAGGGCACTTTAGATTTTGCTTTGTGTTACCATGGGAACTTGGTTGAATCACAAAGGACTCTCAGTATTCGAGGCTATGTGTATTATGATTGGGCAGGGGACATTGACAGCAGAAGGTCCACCAGTGGATATACTTTCATGTTGAATGGTGGTGCAGTGAGTTGGATGAGTAAGTGGTAGGCTGTAGTCACTTTGTCCACTACAGAAGCTGAATACATGGCAGCTACTCATGCTTATAAAGAAGCAGTTTGGTTAAAACATTTGTGTTCTAACATTGGTTTTGATGCAGGAAAAATAACTATCTTTTGTGATAGTCAGAGTGCAATTTGTCTAGCAAATAATCCTACTTTCCATGCCAGGATGAAACATATAGATGTACAGTACCACTTTGTACGAGATATGGTGGAGGATAGAAAGGTCAGTTTGAATAAATTTGATACTTTGGAGAATGTTACAGATACATTGACGAAGCCAGTGAGCACAGACAAGTTTAGGTGGTGTGCCAGCTCAATGGGCCTTAGTGCCCATGATTTTTAGTAAGTTTTGTTGTGCTCTGGAGGTGCCTATGTGATCTTCATCAAGTGGAAGATTGTTGGAAATGTGTGTATCAATCTTCATAGGCTGTAACCTCTACTGGGGAAAAGTTGATGTGACATCCATCATGTCTGGCTGACTAGCAGTAGTAACCTTGTTGAATCAGATTAGGACACTGTGACCTTGTAGGAGTCTCGCCGAACACTTTTACTTTGGAGCCTATCGCTGTGACAGTTTTTTCATTGTAACCTCTCACCGCTCATGGAGATCTCTGGTCGACAGGCCATTCTATCGCATATTGGGATAACCTACAGTGGCTCGGTGAGAAGTCTTATCGAGATATTAAAGTCTCACCAACAGTATGTTACATGTTGTGGTCTTTGGTGTATCTTATATTCTATCGGTAAGAAGTCTTACCGATGTGCAAATGTCTCACCGATAGAGGTTCAAGTGTTGGTCATCAGAGTAACACAAAGGATCTCAAGGAGATCTCTTAGTGACTGAAGAATGTCATAATGATAGCATATGGCTGTCGGGGTAACCCAAATGGTCTCGGGAAGAAGTCCTAGCGAACGATGAAGGTCTCGCCAATGGGAACACATATGGAGTCTTCGCGGTAACATAAAAGATCTCGGTGTGAACTCTTAGCGATAGACAAGATTCTTGTCGACTACTATTTGGCGCTTGGTATGTCTGGGGGTTTCGAAGTAATGTCTCAGCAATAGCGGTTGAGTCTTGTTGAATGTTGAATGCTTCGGAGTAACCATAAATGACTTGATATGATGTCTCGGTGAAAGATGATTGTCTGGCCGATGAAAACTCACATCTATGTGACTTTGAAGCTTTGGTATGATGTTTCACCTAAAGCGATAAGTCTTGGCGACATGGTGAAGTGTAAGTGGTAGCTCTCTGGACTCGATGTAACATCTTGGTGATAAGGATGACTCTTGCCGATATTGATATGAAGTTGTTGGCATCGGGGAGACATGGTCAATGTCTCACCAACATGCCAACATAGATTGAAGCCGTTTGAGTGAGTGAGACTTTCCTATGTGGCGTCTTGTGGACCAATAGGAGAAGCCGAATCTAAATAGTTGGAAGATAGTTCGTTGTGGTGGTTCTGTGAGGAAGCTCAATAGACAGGGAACAACATGAATATAGTTTGCAGTTGCAGATGCTCGTAGGTTCGATGGTTGGTTCAATCAATAGTTGGATGAATAGTTCAGTGTATGATCAGAGTGATTTCTATTTTGTGAAGACTGTAACTTGAAGGTTCCTGTACAAGATTGATCATTGTGAAAGCTGCTATATTATGACATCAGAAAGATAAGTCTGATATTTTGTATGTAATCTCCATTACTGTAATACAAAGTGATTTTTCTTAGTGTGGTGGTTTTTTCTCCTGTAAGGGTTTTCCCACATATATCTGGTATTCATATGTGTTTTTCTGTTACTCTGTTTCAGTAATCTCTTTCATGTGCATCTTAATTGGACTGTAGTTGAAAAATTAAAAGTATATCTGCATTCTTCCCTGAGTCTTTGACGTTAGGAGAGTTGTTTCCACATCTAATTTTCCTTACACAAAGGCCATACCATGAACAGTTGCATGAGATTAAAAAACATAATTCAATATCTCATCGATAAAAGAATTATAAACATGGAACAACCAATAGGAAACCAAGATCTTAAGATATACATGAATCTGATGCCTCATCATGGAAATAAAGGGAATAATAATAACAATAATAAGGGGAAAGGAACCCACACAAACGTGAATCATGTCTACAAAATAGTTTTCACCTCCCTAGATGAAAATTGCATGGTTATCACCATCAAAGGCACCCATGCTGATTGTGGAGTCACCACAAGAGGTGGCAAAGTTACTATTGTAGGATCATCCTAACCAAACAAATTCCCTGCATCTAGATCTGTTTTGAATGGCTACAATGTCCTAGATCAACTCATGAGAATGCCAGCATAAATCTCTATCATGGAGTTGCTAAAATCTCCTCTGCCCATAGGAAAATCCTTGAAGAAGCGTTAGCCTCATCCATTGTCCCCGCAGATCTTGATGCGGAACAATTCCAAGCTATGGTCGTAAATATCATTACGCCAAATCTCCTCACATTCTTTGACCAGATTTTCCCCGCTCAACCATCTCACAACCGTGCACTCCACTTGGAAGCCATTGTACATAAGAGAAAGGTCAAAAGGGTCTTGGTGGATGGAGGTGAGGGCTTGAATATATGTTCTCTCAACCTCATAAAATAATTGAAAATATTAGTGGATTCTATCGACAAAGGAAAGGGTATCACAATAAGAGAAAATGATGATCAAGAGAGAGTGTCCTAGGGCACAACCAAACTCCCTATTCAAGTAGGGCCATCTATCATGGAAACCACTTGTCAGGTCTTGGACCTCGACTTGTCGTATAACATCCTCCTAGGACATCCATGGATTCATGCGATGAAGGTAGTAGTGTCAACTTTCAATCAATGTGTGAAATTTACACATGAGGGACAAGAAGTTACCATCCATGGAGATCCAGAACCCTTCTCCTATTGCAAAATACTTGAAGCAAAGTACTATAAAATCCCCCAAGTACCAAAAAATGATGAAGGCCCATCCACACCATACATCGATCCTGCCACCCTTACATCCACTTCTACGACAGAGACACCTGTCACTACCACCATCCCCACCATCTTTGACATTAAGGTCATCATCCAAGATAACGGTTCTGGAAACTACAAGCTCCCTAATAATGATTTTGTGGTAGGAGAGTTACCACAATCTCCTAGATGACAAGGACGTCCGCAAATAAATGAAGCATCCACATCCCAAACATCCCCTATGTACTATCCTAACTTTACGAGTTGGGGAGATCTTGGTTGAGAATTTATTGAGGTAGATCCACCTCATATGCTATATCAAGATGAAAGAACAGTAGCTGATTTACCAATGGATGACAAAAGCAAGGGTCTACAAATGATGCTCGCAATGGGCTATGACAGAAATCAAAGACTTGGACAAAATGACAATGGGATTATAATACCTATCATGCCAGAGACACGACCGATAACAAATCTTGGCCTTGGATGTACCCCTCTGAGTATAACCATACAAGGCCGAAGTCCACCAGTTAGAACGGTTAATAATCTTCCTTAGCCAACCCTAGCAGAATTACGCTTACCAGTATCTACAGGTAGAGTCATAGATAACTTTACATTTGATATAACCGACGTCTGTAGTAGTAGTGATGATGAGGATACCTTGACCAACTTACCTAGGCTATTTAAGGATACCACTCTTTGCATGATTAACACCCTATATTTTGAATCAGACAACGAAAATCATGAGATCCACCTAGTATATCCCCAACTCATCGACTATGACAAACGAGGACCACCAGTTCTTGATACATTCAAAAATGATGAGGCACTCTCAGAATTCATGGGACTACGACATAACATCCTAGATGGGGATCACAAAGAAAGGTTCATAATTGAGCTAGATACACATGTCTATTATGGGGAAACGATTGAATCCCTCTGTCACAAAAGTGAAAAATTAAGAAAATATCCAAGTCCTTGAGTGAAAACCACACTGTGGCACTCTCCGACAAGAAAAAAGTAAAAAGAAAGGATGCGTCCAATGGTAAAAACCTCTTCAAGGTGCCTGAGGATGGGGGATTCAATCTTCCCTCTAGAGCTATTCATCAAGAAAAATCAGCAGTCCTAGCAGAAAAATGCAATTCAGTCAACCTAGGAACAGAGGCAACCCCGCACATCACATTCTATGTGGAATCATTACTATCAGAAGAGCAAGAGCTCCTAGCAACCTTCCTAAGAGAAAGACAGATAAAATTCACATGGAGCTATGCCGACATTCCTAGGCTTGATCCAGAAACAGTGGTTCACCACTTAGCAGTATATCCAGAAGAAAAGCCTGTTAAACAAAAGCTTCAAAAAATGCACCCTCAAATCGCCTTACTAGTCAAAATGGAGCTAAAAAAGCTATTAGATGCAGGATTCATCTGACTGATAGATTATCCAGAATGGGTGTCAAACTTGGTACTTGTTTCAAAACCCGATGGGAACATCAGAATCTACACGGACTTCAGAGACTTGAATAAGGCATGTCCAAAAGATGACTTCCCACTTCCAAACATAGACATGATCATAGACATGATAGCTGGACATGAAATGTTGTCATTAATGGATGAATTCTCAGGGTACAATCAGATCATGATTGCTAAAGAGGACCAGCATAAAATAGCTTTCACTTGAGGGACTTACTGTTGGAACATGATTCCATTTGGCTTAAAGAACATAGGAGCAACATATCAAAGGGCCATGACATTGATATTCCATGACATGATCCATAAGACGGTCAAAGATTATGTTGATGACATTCTAGCTAAATCCATAAAGAGAAAAGATCACATAGCAACCCTAAGTGCCATCTTTGATAGGCTAGAAGAATACAAGGTCAAATTAAACCCAAAGAAGTGTGTCTTCGGCATACAATCAGGAAAATTGCTAGGATATATAGCGTCAATTTGAGGTATCGAGGTAGATCCAGCAAAGGTAAAAGCAACCCTCGATATGGAGGAACCAAAAACATTAAAACAATTGAGAGGTATCCAAGGCAGACTCCAATCCATTCGAAGATTCATAGAACAATTGGCAGACAAACATAACCCATATTCTCACCTACTCCACAAGGGAGTAGTGTACAAATGGGATACCAAGTCTGAAGAGGAATTCAATAAAATCAAATAATATTTACTGACACCACCAGTCTTAATTCCACTAATCCCAAGAAAACCATTGATTCTATACATGTCAGCAATAGCAACAGCCCTTGGTGCTCTCCTAGCTTAGCATGATGAAAATGGAACAGAAAGGGCTATCTATTACATCAGTAGAAAAATGGTTGGGCATTAGCTAAACTATTCATTCATCGAGAAAGAATGCCTAGCAGTAGTGTTTGCATCACATAAATTCAGACATTACATGTTGGCACAAAAAATAAAACTCATTGCCAAAATCGACCCTCTCAAGTATCTAATATCAAAGGCAATGCTCACAAGAAGAATGGAAAAATGGGTGATGATACTATTAGAATATGACATCGAATATGTGGAGCAAAAATCAATCAAAGGCCAAGTCATAGCAGATCAACTTGCAGAAGCACCAATCTATTCAGAGAATCCTCTCGTCTCAGAGTTTCCAAATGAATCTATTTTCAATCTCAACATAGCTGACCACCGGAAATTGTACTTCGATGGCTCGTACACACATCATGGATCAGGAGCTGGCATCTTCTTTATCACCCCACAAGGGGATTGCATACCAAGATCCTACAAACTGGTGTTTCCCTATACCAATAACATTGCAAAATATGAGGCTTTAACCATAGGTCTCAGAATAGCAATGCAATGGAACATTATAGCTCTCAAAGTATATGGAGATTCTCAATTGATAATAAACCAAATGAACAATGAATACCAAACCAAGGATGACAAGCTCACTCCATACAAGAAATTGGTGGAGACTCTCAAAGAATCCTTCATCGAAATAACATTTGAGCAAATTCCCAGAACCAACAACAGAGCAGCAGACGCCATGGCAACAATTGGATCCTTGCTCGACATCCCCCACAACGTTCCAAAATATGAATTCCTGATTGAGCAACTTCTCATGCCTGCATTCAAGGTACCAGAATCAGAATTTGTGTGCGAAATCATTGGTCCTAGTGATCCTTGGTATCATGACATTTATACATACCTTCGAATAGGATTCATACCCGCCAACTTACCTTCAAATCTAAAATGAACTTTTGTAAAAAAGGCATCTAGATTCATCATCCTAGGAGATACCCTATATTGTAGGAGCATAGAAGGAACCCTACTACACTGCTTAAATGCTGAGGAGGCATTGACTAGTCTAATTGAAGTACATAATGGTATCTGTGGGTCACACTCGAGTGGAATGGCCATAGCCAAGAAATTGTTGAGGATGGGGTATTATTGGCCCACAATGGAAAGAGAGGCACATGATTATGCCAGAAGGTGTCTACAATGTTAGCAGTATGGGGACCTCATCCATGCTCCAACTCAAGAGCTTCATCCTATCATCACACCATGGCCCTTTTCGCAGTGGGGACTTGATCTCATTGGTAAAATCATGCCCACTTCATCTAACGGCCACAAATTCATCATAACCGCAACAAAGTACTTTACTAAGTGGGTGGAAGCCATACCCATGACGTATATAACTGGGAAGTAGATTTCAAAGTTCATCATGAACTATCTCATTTGCTGATATGGTGTTCCACAAGCCATTATCTCAGATAATGGGACACCATTCAAGAATCAGGAGGTCTGTGACTTATGTGGAAAATTCAAAATCCAACATCGCTTCTCCACCCCATACTATCCCCAAGGCAATGGCCAAGCAAAAGCTACAAACAAAACCATTCTGAAAATCCTTAAGAAAATAGTCAATGACTGGCATCTGTAGCTTAATCCTGCCCTCTAGGCTTATCGAACTAGCATTCGCACACCCACTAACGCCACCCCTTTCTCCCTAGTCTACGGATCAGAAGCAGTACTCCCCATTGAGATCGAGATCCCATCACTCAAGATATCACTACAAAACCTCATCACAGATGAAGAGTACCGAGTATCAAGATTGAACGAGTTGGAGCTACTGGATGAGTGACATATAGGTGCTTTGAAGCATTTGCAAGTCTATCAGAATAGACTCAAAAGGAGCTACAATAAGAAAATCAAAAGTAGGAATTTCCAAGTCGGAGAACTAGTATTAAAGGAAAATCAAAAGAATATCCCAAACCCAAGAAGCAAAGGAAAATCTTAACCTAATTGGTTGGGACCATTCATTATCACAGCAAGTTACAAGTCAGAGGCATATCAGTTGTCAACACTCGAAGGGGAACCTTTGCAAGAGCGCATGAATAACTCTCATCTCAAAAAGTTTTATGCCTAAATCTTTCAAGGTATAGAACCAAAAAATCCAAAAAATTAGAAAATGTCCTGAAAAAATGGTTACTTCGGTGAAAACCTAGCAAACAAGCGTCTTGGTGACAACAAAAAAATCAAAAAAGAAAAAAATCCAAAAAAATTAGAAAAAGGATTGAAAATAGTAAAGAAAAAAAATCGTCCTCTGGTGAAAACCACTTTGGTGGCACTTTGGGCAAGTACCTTGGTGAAAACTTGGAAAATAGGCACCTTGCGTAAAATAAGCACTTTCCATTTACTAGGATCTCTACAGCTTGTTTTGTACCATCCATCCATCATGCTTCCATCATCCATCGCAATCAGAGTTGTATCCATCACTCATCCACCCGCATCTGCATCATAGCTTGGTCCTGTTCTCGTATCATGATCCCTCCCAGTACTACTCGGCCCATCCTCAAGGTTAGTTTGTCCTTCCTTTATCGGAGTAGTCTATTGCATCATGTTGAGGGCATGTTCTCATTGGATCAAATTTGTGTATATTCTTAAAATCCTCAAATCATAAAATCCAAAAACATCATAAAATCAGAAAATCCAAAAACATCAAAACATATCAAAATCCCAAAAATAGGTCAAAGAGTTAGTCAAAAAGTCAAAAAACAAGGTCGTCTTGTCGAACTATGTCGTCTCTGAGCTTGAACGTAGGAAAGGTTGATCTTTGATCATCCCCCGAGACAATTAGGTCAGTCCTTTATGAGTCTGTCATAATAAACTGACATTTCATCATGTATATCATCATCTTGTAAATCGGTCAAGGTCATCAGTCAAACTACGTGGTCTCTGCATGTATAACGTAGGCAAGGCTAATCTATTGATCAACCCCCGAGGCCCCTAGGATAGGTCTTTAGGTTAGTCTCTCGGTCAAAATCTTAGAAAATCCCAAAACATTGAAAAATTGAAACTTTTAAAAATCTCAAAAAATACAAAAAATAGCCTCAAAACATTGCAAAACATCAAAAACATCCAAATATTTGAAAAAAATCCATCCATCTCATCTCACTTGCACCCACAATAACACCATCTATAATAATATGATCGTCATCCTCAACCTTTGGTGAAATAGTTAGAAACAAGTCTAGCAGGTCAAAAGTAAAACTCAAAAACGTCAAGTCTCAGGTTTAAGTCAGTATGTAAACAAGTTGGTCAACACTTTGTATCGGTAACTCATCATCCAATTGGTCCCATATCAATCATTTGAAAGTACACTTTGGATAAATGAAATGACGTGCCGCCATCCACTAACATGTCCTAGGATGAATCCTTCCTACAATGGGCATTATCTTTTGGCAATAGTTTCTTTTCCTATCCTTGAAAACGCATTCCCTTTTGGTTAGTGGTATTGAAGAACATCAACTTGTTTGCTTTCTTTATTTTTGTCTTTTGACTTATCTTATTTCGTTCAATCCAAGGACCTCTCAATGATATCCGAACGAAGGATTTAGAGAGATAGGAATGGGGCAACAATCATTATCCTTTTGTCTATTGTGCTTGTTGGACATTCTTGTAAAAAAAACCTTGGCAAATACTTGCTTTGTTAGGTATGTATGGAGGAGGTTTTGGGCAACTTGTTGACTATTGCATTGATAGGTTTACCTTTCCATGTTTCGGTTTGAGGTGTTTGAAACTTCTAAAATGCATCCTAGCAAGGTTTCCATATGTCAGGTGTGAACAAGGATACTCCTATCTGCTTGTTAAGTCAAAGTCCATCACACTAGGTACCACACCATCCTAGTTTTTTATACTTTGATGCATCGTACCACGTGTGTTATCAAACATAAGGAAATTGGACCTTTGAAAATCCTACTTCCTCGGCAAGAAATCATCATCATCATCATCATTTGCATTTTTTATCATCTTATGTCTTGTTGAAATGACTTCTTCTCTTCTTTCTTATCGCACTAACAAGTTACTATGACATTTGATCATCACCATCATCATCACCATCGTCATCGATCCTGCATCCACAAATCATTAGCATATTGCATCAACATATCATATAGGAAACATATGCATTGCATTTCTATCATCATATAAACATGTCATTATAAGCATTCTGCATAGATAAGCGCATTCATTATTACATTGCATCACATTGCATATTCACGTAAATCATTGCATAGCATTCATTTGCATAAACATTTCATAACCATTTCACATTACCACATATTGCATAATCATACATAATAAATACATAAGCATTATAGATAATTCATTGCATACATACTTCCATAACATCATAAAGTCATCTCATGCATTATGTTCATTTTGCATAGAACATCATCATCATTGCATATGGCACATCACATTAAATGCATCACATACATTACATACATTTAACATGTTTAGGATAATATAGATTGGTTACTCTAAGCATCTTAGAAAACCATCTCATTTGCATCATATCATATAAAGCATGACCATTGCATTTACATTGCATAATATCGTCCATTAATCATCCATATCATCTTAGTCATTGCATGAATCATTACACATCATTATAAGCATAAATAGGAACACACAAAATTCATCACATGCAAAGCGTACATCCATCCGTAACCATTTCATTTATAAGCATAGTTCACATAATATTTCGCATATACACCATAGATCATTTCCATATCATTTTGCATCATTACATAAATACATTTGCATATCATAAGTTAACATACTATAGATCTATTAGTCATAATCATTACATAGTGCATACATCATATAACATAATAAACATCATTGCACAACATATAGAAATAAAATCATCCATGCATAAATAAAAGATACACATCGCATCGCATCAAAATAATCATCTCATATATATCATCAATAGGGTAACTATCATAGTACAAGAATAATCAGATCACTATACATGTATGTCAATCAGTACAAAAGGCCCATTGGGCTATCAAAAAAAGAGCCAATAAGGCACAAAAGTATCATCTTGATCAACCCCCCTGTATGTTGCCCTCCCCCCTGTCACCATGACCCTCTGCTAGTTTGTGGCTGGTCCGCTGCGAGTACTCTGGGACCCATAATTCTCTAAGTACGGCCTCGTGATAATACATCCAATAATACTCAGCCTCTCAGACGACATCCCTGTAAGACCTAACTGATACTGTACCCTGAGAGGAGGAGGCTGCCATACTCTCTAACTGTTGTCTCCTGCCTAGCTCTGCGGTTGCCTGTACCTTTGCAACCTATCTCTGTTGAATGGCCTGATCCCTCTCAGCCCTCATCTACTCTCTCTCAACTCAAGCCTAATCCCTCTCAACTGTCACAGTCTGCACGTGGGCCTGCAGCTACGCAATCAAAGTATCTCAGGCATCCACCTGCCCTGCTAGCTGCACTGGTGGCTATGCTCGTGGAGGCTGTACTGGAGGTTGATCCTCACCCCCAGCTCATGGTGGTGGACTTGCTGGCACCTGCTGCTAGTCCTACATCTGTATGTCTACCTGATCTGGTTGCACTAGGGGCCCAACTGGCTGGTCCTATCGTACATCACCCCTCCATCCTCGTCCTCCCCCTCTGCCTCTAACCCTCCGTCAATCGGGGTATGCACCTGGAATAGTCAATTGTAGGGGAGGTCAGAACCAATCCCTGTATGTTTGTGTCATTCTTGGACCCACAGGCCCCTGATCATAAGCCCACAATCAAGCTACTAACTGCCTGAAACTATCAATGGCCTCCGAGGCAGGAATATACCGCCCCCATGAAACTTGTGTCATGGTGTGGGCAAAAACGGCCACATAGTCATCATCTAGCTGATCTTGGGGCTCACCAAACTGACACTGCACACACCCGGGCAGGTACCTCTCAATCATCATGTGCTCCCGCCCCTGCATGTACCGGTCTTGGTGGGCATAAAATAGTTGATCTGCATCGCCAGCCCATCTGGGCTGACCAAGGTATGGTCGCCATGTGAACACCTGCATCTCGTCGAGGACCCTCCTCCAGTAGGGGATCTCATGCTCACCTATGTGTGTGAAGGAAACACCACCTCTATAACGCCATACGAGGGGATCATCTGGCACCATCGAAACTAGAACAACACGTGGACATAGAATTACAATGTGCTCCCATGCCTAGACATGAAGAAGTGTCATGCCCGCTCTGAGTGCTCTGCCATCCATGTAAACATACTAGTGTAGATCCTTGTACAAAGAGGCTAGAAGAACATGCCCCCATGCAAAATGAGCTAGCCTATTGCAAACCATGCGCTCCCAGCAATGCCCCCAACTAGGACTAAAGTATCGGCCTCGTCTTTCTGGGGCAACAAGACCCAAAATAACCACTGCAACAACTAAGTGGAAGGGAGGTGCTAGGGTCTTGTGTCGCTCCAGCTCGATTTGGTCCTCACAAATAACAATGTCCTCTATGGCGAGGACCTTGTGGTAGGAATTACACCCCTCACCCATATCAAATATAACATGTTGACCATGAATCGACAATCGTAGGATGCACCAAACATCCTCCAAACTAACAATGGCCTCACTAGTGGGAAGGTGGAACGAAGAAGTCTCGCTGTGCCATCTCTTGGCTAGCGTTGATAGCATCCCCAGGTGAGTGCGGATGGGCACTACATAGGCGATATACCACAACCCCATATCTCAAAGACGATCATGATCTCTCTCGTTGAGATCCCACAAGTAACTGAACAAATCTCGCGACCTGTGCTCTCGAGAGTAGAGCTCCCTCCCCACGTCCTACATCAAGGAAGGTCACTATGTTAAAAAATTTGAAAAATTATCTGTCTGGCATCCGAGAAATCACTCCAGTGTCAGAATCCGTGAAGGCGTCACAGTTTTATTTCAAATCAAACTCTGACACTAGGGCACAAAAAGCCGAAATAGCATTGCCGCAGTGCACTTTCCCTCCCAGCGACGCACTTTGAGCAAATAAAAGACCGTCGCGTTGCATTTTGCAAATCACCCCACTGGCCACGAGCTTAGCGTCAGAGTTTTCAAACTCAAAACTCCATCACTGCGGCACAATATCATACCGAGCGATGCAATTTGATTTCTGAGTGGCACTATATAGCACTGCTGCAAAATGACTAACTTTGAAAGCATTATTTAAGCACGAAAAACAAGAAACAAAGTTCAAGTAAGGATCACTTACCGGGGTCCCGATGCCGGGTGGCTACTAGTACGTCCAAACTCGATCAGAAATGTGTAGGGAAGCTGTCATTGCGCCATATCGTCAAGAGGTTAGAGCTCAAATCTCAAGGTTGCTAGATGGTCATGTGTGAAAATGACTTGAAAGTGACCCCTCGGACCCCTTTTAAGCTTGAAAATTAAGGTTTTTTTTCACCCTAATTGGCTATCCTGCTAGGGTTTTGGACCCTTGAAGTTGTTTGTGTCTAGTTGAGGCCTGTTTTACATTGTTTTATTGCATTTAGACACATTTTTAGCCTCTTGGAGCCTTTTCAAACCTATCGAGCACCTTGTCCTCTTTTTTCGCCAGATCACCCAAAAATTAAAATTTTCGTCCAATCTCTCGAGGGGGCAATATAATGGCATGTTTTCTCTCGCCAGGAAGCAGTGGGGAAAGATTTTATATAACAAAACAAATCAACTTTGATCGAGATCATTTATTCTTTGAACCAACGCAACAAGTGCATTGCTTCAAAGAGGGGAAAAATATAGACACGTAAAATATACCGATTGAAATTGTGCACCTGATCCTGACTACTAACATCATTTCATCCTAAATCATCCTTCAATCTAACCATTTAATCAAATTCCCCTATCTGATTAAATTCATCAATATTCCTCTCTTAATTAAATAAATCAGTTATCTAATTAAGTCACCTCTTCTTGTTAATTAAATCAATCCATCTAATCTAATTATCCCTATTTAATTAAATAATTAATTTTATTTGATTAAATGTCTAAAGTCTATCTATTAAATTAAATAAATTAAAACCTTATTTAATTTGATCTAACATCATCTCTTTTAATTAAATAAATCAAAATATTTATTTAATTAATCTCTTATCACATTCTTCTCATTATTTGATTTAAATAAATCCTAAAATCTAAGTCAAATAAGTCACATCATCTAACCTCCTATTAAATTAATTGACCCTTGATTAATTTAATTCTAATTCATGTCCCATCCTCTAGCTTTTCCCACTTGCACATGAAAATAGATTTAATTGATTTATTAAATCCTCTATTTTTTCCTCAACAAGGCATCTTTTGGAATATTCCTCCAAGTTTGAATTCAAATTCCAAGTTGACATGTACATCCAACAAGGCATTTATTCCATCTTACATGTCCTTTGCCTTGAGCCAAGTGGATTTATTGCATTTTCCATTCCCTCTTGCAAGTCATTTCAATAGATTTGAAATTCAAAAATATGCATTTATTGGCACAATCTTCAAAACTTGCACATCCTCCATCCACTCATGGATTGACAAGTGGCATCTTGCCATTGGATAAATGTTAGTCCCACATTGCTCAAATTTGGACATTCATCCATCTTGGAATTCTATAAATAAAGACCTTATATCCTCATTTGATCATCCACAAATTATGAAAAGTTACCATGCTCAAATATCTATCAAATTCCATCCATCACCATTGAATCCTAGCTAGGTTATGTAGGTTTTTAGCTTGGAGCACTCAATCTTCATCAACAAAGTGGATCATTCATCAATTAGCATCAACATACATCAATCTTGCATCATAGGAGTTGGGAAAGGGCCAATTTTCACATCAAATTGGCACCAATTCCCCCATGGGATCAAGAGTTTGCTTGCTTAATTAGGATTCAATCTTTATTTTGTGGTTTTCATTGTGTTTTTCATTATTTTTTCCTAATTTGAGTTTTGTGAATGGATTTCATGGGGAATCCTTGTTCTTGCTTGCAATCTCTAACTTAATGTGTTTGTTCTCATTGTTTTGTAGGTGTTAGGATTGGGGTTCACACAGGGGGATCATTATCATAAAATCATAAAAAACCCCTAGAAGAATGGCGTGCCAACTGATATAGATGACTTATTCAAAATTTAGACCTAGCATGGTCTTAGGGGGAGCATTATCAGAAGATCATAAAAATCCCCTAGAAGAATGGCGTGTCAGAGGTTGGCACGTGGTTGAAATGTGAAGAATGTTCATTCAGAGGTTTTGGAAAAGGAACGAGAGAAAAATATGTTGTTATAAGGATTTGTGAACCGAATTAGGTTTTTTGTGCTAAGTGAAGTGTGTGTTTAGCAGCTTTTTGTTTTTCGCATTTAATGTGCTTTGGGAAAAATTGACAAAGGTTAAGTAAAAATTTGTGATGTTTTTTGGTTAATTATGCATCTAAAGTATTTGGAAGGTGCTCTGAAGAAATCTTGAGGCGTGCTCGAAGTCTTTCTGAAGGGAATTCGAAGATTGATTCAGGTAATCTGGAAACCTTTTCTTTGATTACGAAAATAAAGAAGAAAATTGAAGAAGTTTCGGTAAATTTGAAGAAAGTAAAGCAATGGATAGTGGTTCATGTGGTGTAACCTCTTTGAAGTTGGAAAGCATCGAAGTAGAAGAATATGATCATAGGAAAATGAAAAGAATTTAACTAGGGTTGAGTGAAGTCGAATTACATAATATAAAAACCCTAGGGATGGATTTATGGAGTGAATTTTTGTGGATTACAGATAAAGACGTTATCTTGTTCTTTTTGAATTATTTCAAGGATGGAAGCATTGTTTTGGACAAACCCTATTTGATCTCGAAGAAAGCTATCAAAGCGATCACTAGATTATGTAGCATTGGAGAACTTCCTGGAAAGAAAACTATGAAGTATAGAGATGTGTAGGAGCTAACTGGAATTAGTAGAGATCTTAGAACAGTGTTGATTGATACACTTGTTGACTCAACCATTAGGTATGTTGTGTATGGTATCTCATATAAAATTTATTTTAGAAATTGTAAAAGTTCAACTTTGGCCATTGTCATAGATATTGCCCACATGATGGTTAGGAAGAATAAACAATTTGATCTATGTAGCTTGTTACTTGAGAATTTGCTTGAAAATATTCAAATTTCATTGGTCGAGAATTATCCCTTTCGTTTCGGATTTTTGTTGGTATTTCTGGTGTTTTACTTTCTGAATTCTCTACCAAGAAAAGATAATGTGATGTGGGAATCTAGTATGCCTATTGGAAAACAAACTTACAGACATCTAGAGTCTTTGGAAGATAATGAAAGTATGCGCAGATCCTCATCTTTGCAAGCAAAACCTTGCTCTGGTATATCTACATCAAGTTGATTTGAAGTGGCCTCTTCCTCTAGAAAAATAAAAATGGAGGTTTTTATCAGTGATTCCCCTCTAGAATTGAAAAAGGGGAAATAAATGATTGAAGACATCATTGATATTTCAGATGAAAAAGGAGAAAGAATCTTTGATTGGTACTGAATCCCTTGATCCTAATGGCATCCAATCTATGATAGTTGAAGGAAAAATGAAGAAGACTGGTGAACTATGGAATGTTGCCTTGCCTATTGAAAAACTAAAAATTTATGATGCACTAGTAGATTATCTACTTCGGAAAGGTATTAAAGTATCTGTTGTTTCTGATTTCTTGCCATAAAATATGATTAAGATTGTTGAAGAAAGGATGTTGCTTGAAGGTCCAAAAGGACGTAAGATGGGAATCTTTGTGGAAAGGAGATGTAAAAATTCTATGTAGAGATTGTCTAGATTGATTGTGGAAGAAAAGAAGTGTGTTAAAGAAATTTTAGATGTTTACAAATATTGTCTTTGGTGGCCTATAGCTGTAGATAATTTCAGAAAAGAATTGAAGCGATTGAAGCCGAGGTAAACGACATTGGAAATAATTTTGATATATTTGAAGATAAAGAAGGGAAGCAAAGGATAAGAGTTAGTGAACTACAGGCTAAACAAAGACAGAGAGATGATGTGACAAAGACCTTCTGGCTCCTTAAAGAAATTGTTGAAGTCTAGTTAGAGCATCTTTCCAAAAAATTTATTAACGCAAAAGATGTTGAGAAACAATGTTTTGTTGTAGATTGGTCACCTTATTTTACTCTATTGGGATTATTGGAAAGTACATGCACAAAAATGGATTCTATTGTTTTTAACTGGAATAAGTTGTATCCAGTTCTCAAAGAAAGGTATAAGAAGGTGTTCTAGGTGAAGAATGTCATTTTCACTTAATTTTTGTTTGCTTAAAAGTTCTGGATTCTTGGAATTTTTTGAAGTTTTTGGAAATATTTTGAAATTTTGATGTCACCATGTCTACACTCATTTTGACACCCTTTTTGATTGATGTCAAAGGGGGAGAGTGTTGGAGATAGGAGAGAGAAAAGTTTTTGAGAAAAAAAAGGGAGAATTTTTTTTGTACATGTTTCCATCAATGACAAAGGGGGAGATTGTTGGAAAAATGGATAAGTTATCTGTATGTTGTCATTGATGTCACCATGTTGGTAGTTTGTTCTGGTACTCTTAAACCTATGCATATAACTAACTTATCTTCTCCAGTGGCTATTCCAATATTTTTTGGTGCCTCTCTGGTATTCTAGTCCGCATTTCTCTATTGTTGACAATTTTTGGTTGTGGTTTTGGGAAACTACTAATGGATGTTAAAGGCATGCATGATTAGGTTATTTCATGTTCTCGTGCCCATACAATGAAGTGATATTATTATGTTGGTTGCGTTGTAGACTATTTTTGGTTGACTTGTTAAGATAATTTTGATATGATATAAAAACTTATGTGTGATCTATTTTTTGGTCTGAGCCGACATAATGTAACGTGCTAATGGTTAAATTGCATTTTGAAAATAGTTTTTGGAGCCTACAGTTGATATCTTTTATACATGAATTTCATCTAATTAGGTCAACCTAATTGGTGATTGTGATGGAGATCGGATATATATATATATGGCGAACAAATTTTTTTAAAGAGAAGAAGCAGTACAGTAAGACAGAAGGAATAGTGAGTGAGTAATGAATGTGAAGGTGTAATAAGAAAGGAAGCAATCGTGAGCATCTCTAGAAATGTATCAACACATGATAGGTGCATCTTTCTAGTTTAATTTTGGGTTGTAAATCCTTATTCTATTTTGTATAATCTTCTGTAGGCAATGAGCCTCCTTGTTGGACAATGAGTCCTTTTCGTAGGAAGTGAGCCTTTGTACTTGGATAGTGAGTCCTTCTTTTAGTAGTGAGCCTCTTTTGAAAATACTATATAGTGGAAGTTAACCCTCACTGTGGTTTTTCCCTTATTGGGTTTTCCACATAAAAGAAAAATCTGGTGTTCATTGTGTTGATTTACTTTCTGTTATTTATGTTTCATTCTCATATTTGATAATAAAATAGTGTGGTTGAAGATTTGATAAGAGATAAAGTTTTAAGTTTAAATTCATGTGACAAATAATTCACCCCCCCTCTCAGTTTTCTTGTTCATGTTTAACATCTTACTCATATAAACACCCTATACCCTACGCAAACACGGAAAGGCATCTTGCATTTCTCACCTATCACCCTAAGCTTTTTGATGGCTTCCCAATCGAGAGAAAAGATAAGGACCACTTAATTTCCTATTTGTTTTGGTCTCCCTGTTGGTGTCCCCATTGTTAGAAAAAGCATTGAGTCTTATCTGGAGTATCAAACTTAAATGGACTTATATAGAAAGGCTTGAGAGGATAGAAAGCATAAGAGGAGAGTAAGGGATACGTTGGCTCTAGATGCCCACAAGATAGAAATAAATTTTGATGAGAAGTAGAAAACCCTAATGATCATAGCCATGAAGACCCTAGCTTCAAATCTCGAGGGCCAAATACAATACCAAGAATATGATATTCAGGTGATAGGCCTCAACCTCAATGACACCCTTCCACATGAGAAGCTAAGTCTCATGAAAGCAACATAGAAGGTAGCATCAAATGACTACCTAAAACAAGATCAAAAGCTAAAGAAGAAAGAAGAAGAATTGAAAAGTATAAAAGCTATGGTGGATAGGTATAAGTCATAGATAAAATGAAAATATACAAATATCACATGCCTGAGGCAAGAGAAGCAAGATAAAATTTTAGCATCCCTATAAACAAAACAAGTAGAGAAAGCTCAGCTTTAGGCTATGTTGAATGACACATTGGCCAGGATATAGGATGAGCAAAAAGAAAAAGAGGATCTGAAGTCCAAACTATAGGCCAAGGATTATGAGCTAAAATAGATACAAAAGGATTTATCTAATGCCACAGATCAGCAAAATAACCTACAACAAACCATATAGTAAGAGGAGAGACTATAGAAGGAATTAGTAGATTCCCAGTCTATAGATGCAAATAAAAAGGATGCCAAGGAGCTAGCTGAGAAACAACTCCATGAGAAAATAAAAGAGCTAGAAAAGATCCAACAAGATCTCTCTAATGATTCAAGCATGCAAGTATTGAATTAGGAAGAGTTAAAACAGAAGGAGGCATAGCTTCAAGCAGAGCTTCATCAAGCTCAAGTTGCAATAGATTTAGAGAAATGGGAAGAGTGAACTATAGATTCTGCCTTGCAGGAATGGGAGGAGGAATTGACAAATTCTCACCTTGAGAATTCAAATTCTTTCGAAACAATTAATAAATTGTAGGAAGAAATTAGGAGTAGGGAATTGCAATTCAAACAATCATAGGGTGTAGTAGAAAAAATAGTGCAGTAAGCTTATTTTCTCCCTATGTTGCAACAATTATGCATCTCTTATTGGGAGAAGATAAAATATGTGATAGAATCCATATGGTTGACTCTAAGATTCATGGAAGATTCACAAGATTTATGTGCAAAGGTTAGCCTATTCATAGAATAGATTATGCAATCTATCACTCCCAAGGCAACCGAATCAAAGCTCTTAATTGTAAATCTATAAAAATTAGTAGATGATACTTTGGCATATGTGGGGATTGCAAATAGAAGAGTGGTTGTGAAGAAGGTCAATGATTTCATCAATTGCAGTAAGTAAATCGAAAGGGGTAAGAAGTTCCACTACAATTAAGAGCTTAAGGTTGAAAAGATGAGGGAACAATTTGAGGGATTATTCTAATTGGGAATTCTATCCCCATTTCTACCTGATGGAATGATGCTAATCGAGGATCAGATCAAATTAAACCAAAGGAAATAAGTTGTCGACCTTTTAGGAGATGGAACTTTGGGACCTATTTCATGCTTTAGTTCATTAGGAAACCAAGATCCCTCAACCAAGTGACTCAATTGAGGAAGTACTAGGGTTTTCCATGTGTTATTACATGAGGGTTCACCATTAAAATAAGTTTCAAAGGAGATATGCAAATATCTATGCACAAAATGCTTAAAAAATTGAAAGCATTAAACTAGATTGAAAAAATAGAATGAAACAAAAGGGTACCTAAAAGAATGATGGAATCCAAGAAAGGTCTGAAACACTAAAAAAATTATTTTTGAAGTGTACTAGGACTCATCCACTGGGTTGGGTGATTTAGTCCCACTGCAAGATTTGGGGAAAAATTTGGAATCTTCTGGTGAATCTACAAGATCTATAGAAAAATGCCAAAAAGGGCCATACCGGGACTCATATGCCCAGATGAGGGATTTAGTCCCATTGCTAGGGTTTCACTGATATTTTTGTATCCTCTAGTGATCTTCTATAGCTTCCATCTTATCTGATCTTTAAGTCCAAAAAGTCTAAATTCTAGTCTGTAAGTGAGTTTCCACGAAGATGAAAACTTCTTGACAACTTTGACAACTTTTGCATCTTTTTGTTCAAAGAATCTTCAAGCTCCAATTCACGTAGATCTACAAACACACATCAAGAGAGAAATTTTTTATTTTTTTAGGGAATAGGGGTTTTCCTTGGTCAAACCCCATTTTGGTAATTAAACCTTGAAATGAAATAGAAAAATATGAAGGAATGATGAATGAAAAAATGTAATGTTGCAACTCACCAAACCCCTGAAATGAAGGTTGCAAACTTATTTGAAATGGCTCACATGAATGTGGATCTTGACTCTTTATTGAATGCTTGAAACTTGTCTTGAATGATTTCTTGAATCATGAAAACCTACATCACAAATATTAGCTCAAAAATACACATGATCCATGAAGACTTTGACATGATGCTTGAATCTTGAATGTTTCTCCAAATGCTTCATGATTTTCTCTTGAATTCTCTTGAATTCTCTCTTGATCATAAATTTTCTATAATGTTTGAATACTTGAAAGATTATATCTTGTTAGGAGAGATTATGTGAAAAATCCATGTATTTATACTTTTTTATGCCAAATTTTTCAAAATTACAACACTACAAGCTGACATTAGATCAAGGGTAATAAAATCCTACCAAGAATTCAAATTAAAATATGTCGAATTTAAAGCAGGACTCATACACTAGGTTGGGGATATGAGTCCCAATGGCTTAAACTTGGGACACAAACTTCAAGAAGTGTTAAGTTCAATGCAACACTTAAAATCAAGTCCCGAGATCTAGATGGGACCCATACACTCAAAGGGGCATATGAATCCCAAATCATTAGATCTAGAACACATAACCAAAAATATTGAATTATGATTTGTCATTTAGTAAGTGTTGGGATTATCCTTAGAAAAATGTATTAAATAAGGCTTGTGGATGCAAAACAAGGCCAATTAAGGCATAAAGAAGCCAATTTTTAATAGGGAGGGCCCAAAAAAGTGTGAAAATGTAAAGGGATACATTTTCCTACACTACATTTAGCTCGACCCCCACTTTAGTGAGAGGATGAACATGCATTAAACTCACACTAAAGTAGAAAAATTCACATCAAGAGTGGTCCAAGTGTACCAATGCTACTGAGATAGGATGTCAACAATCAAGAGGGATGATCAATCCCAAGATAAAGATCCTTTGGCAAACAAACATAGGCACAAAAGAAAACACATGTGAATGATGTATGAAGCAATACCAAGATACACGCATACAGTGTCAAAGACATAAAGATGAAAGAAAAGGAAAAGGAGGGTAGATCAAGCCTCAACTATTTGTCCAACATGATGTGAATCAAGCCTTAGCTATTTATCCAAAAAATGTTTACAAGTGGAACACGATGTCCACTATGCAAAAAAAATGAACACTCACATGGGCTAGTGGAATCTAGTATCCACTAGGTGAGCCCCCAATGAGACACATACACATGCGGCCAATATGTGCCCACACAAACAAGCAAGTTTCTATGGGAAAGTCACGTCTATGTTCGACTCCCATATGTACTAATTGTACCAAAGCTATATCTCTTGCTAACTTTGATAAGGTGCCACATAACACGAAGAACAAGATTCATGAGGCAAGCCAAACTTTGAATGCTAACACCCATGAATAAACAAAATGGTTCCACAGGAAAGAAAAGTGTTTTATGCAAGGTGGCTATATAACAGCTATTGTAAATGCATCTAGTGTAAGGTAGATTCAAGGGTGAGTGCAGAATCATGGGGGTCCAAAAAGTGGCAATATGACCAAAAAGTTGCTAACAAATTTTTTTATCTGAATTTGATGAAACAAAAAGGGTGTTTTGAGAAAATTGTGAGCTTTCCAATAATATAAGATATGCCTTATTTGGAATAAATAGATATTTATCTATGATTTTATCCATACATTCTCACTAAAGTCCTGATTGATAGACTGATTGAAAAAATATATAATTCTTAAAGGATTTCACATTTTGTGAATCCAAAAGATGCAACACATTCTATATTTTCCATACTATAGAATTAAAAAATGAAAAATTAAATTTCATAATTTTTTTATCAAGTTATGGGGGTCAGACAAATAAGTTATAATATTTTTTTTTTAAATAATAAAAAAATCATAACTAATTATTATTTGGTAAAAAATTACAAAAAAAAATTGCAGCACATCCAGACATGTTTCCTCTACTTATATTGAAATTTTGAAATACATATATTTTTTTTGCTCGTACTTAGGTTGGTCAAACATACACCTGCTTTTTATTTTTTCTTGAAAATTTAGTACTACTACATTAAAATTTCAAATTTTCACCAGATTGATTTACTTTTTTTCTAGAAAAGGAATAGTATCTTTGAAACTAAATTTAATTTTCTACAAACTGTGTTCTTACATATTTTTCAAATTATGTTAATAGCTTATTCAAATTTTTATGTCAAGTTTCCTAACTCTATTTTTTTGAATTTCATTGTAACTTAATGGCCTAGTGTAGACCCCCATGATCCTACACTGACCCTCAAAGGGGTTTTTCTTAGTTCCTGTAAGGTCTCCACTTAGGGAACATCATTCCTAATGTCTCCAAGAGAGGACCAATCGAAGAATAGAATATTCACAACTTAGGGAATGTACACCGCTTGGAATTTCCACTAAGAGGAATATAATATGTTAAGAGAGATCACGCTCGTGAAGGACATCACACCCAATGTCATCACCAAGAGAAAGACACATCGTATGAAGTATGAAGACCGCACAATGAAACATAAGTTGTAATATGCAAAATAATAATGCCAATGTATACCCCCATATTAAAGAAATTGCTAAACACCATGATGTGAGCAATTACTTTAAAGTAGAAAATGATAAATGCTAACAATAAAGAGGTCATGAGAGCTTATTTTGAAATCCCTATGCCACACATATGTTTCCAAATTAAGCTACACCATGAAAAGGGGTTTCCCCCATAATGAAATCCTAAAATAACACACAAGGGATCCATGTATTCAAGGTTAGTATGTCTTTGCTACAATGTTGTTATAGAGATCTCAGAAATGGAATATTCCTCAAATACTCATGGATGAAGGAAGAATGACATGAAGAGAGTGAAAGAAAAAAAAAATTGGGTCAACATGGAAGAGACCTAAATTTCTCGATGCCTTGCATCATCCGCAAAAGGAAAACACAAGAAAAGAAAAGATAAAATGTTTACGACATATAGAAGAATGTAGATACAAATAGAGGAATGTTGCAAAGAGATATATATATATATATATATATATATAAAGGGTATGGGAGATCACATTATGCACATGCAATCATACACATAAGATGAAAAAAGAAAAAAGAAAAAAATACTAGTAAGGCACATGTGAGTCAACCTATTATCAGGTTGTCTACATCCCAATTTTTTTCATCGTATACGGAAGGTGGACAACTAGCCAAAGGGACAATAGCAGCTGCGGTACTAGGAGCATCACCAAGTTCAACACGCGATGAGTCAATATTTTTAGTAGGGTCATCATGATTGTTATCATCTAGGCTCATAGAATAAGAAAGCAATAAATTCAATTCATTGTGCACTTCCTAATCAATTTTAGCAATATCATCATCATCATCCAAGTTAATCACAATGGGAGGTCGAATAATAATGTCCAAATAAGGTGCTAGTCCCTATTGTGATTTTGATATGGGATCTTTTTTGGAAAAGAGGGAGACTCATCATGTATTTCTTCACTTGAGTTTGGATATTGATTTCTTTTGTTATTTTCTTCATTTAACCTTCGAGCAATAGCACGACGTCCACAACTATGCTCTCTAACATTTCTATTTCTTTTGGTATGATTTTCAACTTGTTATTGTGTAAGAGTGGGTTTATCAACCATAGGTTTCTTTTCTTCCCTTAGAGGAGGAACGGAAGGAACCATGGGAGGTTGTTCAACCACTTTCTCTTTAGCTTTGTAAACTCTTTTTATTTTAGGAGGTATGACAGGATTTTTTTGGTTGTCTCTTGGTCATTTGTAGGAGATAGGAAAAGTTTGGTCTTAGTTACTTGGAAGGGCTTTTGGTTCAATCATGGTTTCATCAAGGATAGGAGGCTCAATCATTGGTTGAGGTATGTTTCAAAGGGATAATTATTCTATGCATTTTTCCTTAAATTTTTGATAGGATTTGAAAAATAAATCTTCATGAGGTTTAATAGGTTCAATAGGTTTGGGCCAAAATAATTCCAATGAGAAATTCCCATGGGAAGACACATGATTAAAGCCACTATGATGTACAGTAAAGATCTCATTTTCAAAGGGAAACTTTAAGAATTTATTCACAACTGACGAGAAAAAATCCATTTAGCATAGCCATGGATAACCAAGCTTCACATGAAATTGATCCGACACTAGGATTATGGGGAATGAGACATCTAATTTTTTTGGTCCAACTTTTAAAGGAACGATGATTGAAACTATAGTAGGGCAAGAAAAACCATTATGTGTTTCTATCCATCCTTTCGGTTTATCATATGTATCTTGATAGAGTTCATACACAAGTAAAAATTCTTCAGTGATCACATTCTCTCCACATATGGGATTAATTAATATCCCATTAGTGGGCTTGTCATTAATTTGGTTAGCTATGTAAAGAGGACCATCAGGTTCCTTTTTTATTATCTCTTTTGATGAGAAATAAATGCCAAGAGGCATTTTAGTTTGGCCCTTATGAGATTGAATTTTGATCAATCCAACCATATTATACATAGGACTTTGTTCATTAGTATCCATTTTTTCATCATCTATGTCAACATTCATCACATCATTCTTAGTTTCACTAGCTTTGACAAATGAAATATTATGATTTGGCATGGGGTTGGTAAAGGTTTGAAAGTTTTGGTTGGGAGGGGCAACAAACTGATTACCTTGATCATTGAAACCTCCAATTTGAATATGATTGGAATCAATGAGGTCTTGCCCCATGTGTTTAAGAAACTTACAATGTTTCGTATCATGTCCATTTTGAAAGTGAAAATGACAATAGGAATTTGATCTAAAGTTGGGAGGTAATGGCTCATTAGGATCAGGATTTTTAATGAGAGGTAAGGAAATCAAATTCTTTTCTAGAAGTTGCAACATGGTGTTATGGAGGGTATCAGGTAAGGTAGTAAATTATCTAGTCAAATCCCCAAATGTAAAAGGATTTGTCTTCTTTATAGAAGCCACTTGGGTATCAACATGTTGGGTTGGTTGAGGGGTATTTAGTTGAAGAAAGCCTTTATTTTGTTTCTTAAAAGGTTGGTAATTTTTTTGAGTTGTGGATTCAGACCTTTTAGGATGGCTAGAGGTGGGTTTTACTTCATGACTACTAACTGAGTTTTAATAATCATGAAGGGCAGTACACAAGTGTACAAAGGAAGGTAATTTCATCATGTTAAGCTTATCTTGCATCTTAGTTTGTAAGTTCTCAATGAACATTCATTAAAGGGGAGGATCGAGAATCTTTATTTCAATTTGGGAATAAAGCAATTGGTAGCATGAAATGAAGTTAGTAACCTTTTCATCATCCTTTTGCTTACATCTCATCAAATCAGCTAAGGTCATCTTAGGGGTCATGTGTGCTTGGAAATGGTTGATAAAGGCCTCAAAAAGTTCATTGAATGCATGAATTGAGTTATTCGGTAATGAGGAAAAATATTCTAAAGTGGTATCTTTCAAGGACCTAGGTAAAAGCTTAGCCAAGAGCTTATCTTCAAGGATCAAATCACTGCATAAGGTGGTGTAAGCAAAAGAATGGTTAGAAGGGTCTCCTTTCCCTCCATATTTGTCAAACCTAGGAATCTCTATACCTTTTGGTATTTGAATTCTTAATATCTACAAGGATAAGGGATTGCTTTTCACATAGTATGAAGGTTGGAAATTTTGATTTTGGTTTATGGTGGAAATTTTTCATTGAAGGGATGAAACATTTTGTAAAATTTTGTTAAGGATAGCGTCATTGGTTGTGTTTTGGGATGGAGGTGTATATGTGTTTTAGGGGAAAGTGAAGTGGACACTTATGGGAGGTAAAGTGGTAAGAGATATGACATGAGATTCCACAAAGGTACAAGGATTGCTAGTGGAAATACCCAAGGTAGGAATGGCATTACTAGTAGGTTGCATCATTGTGGTAACTTGAGGGTTGGTCTAGGTAGGAATAGAGACAATGGCAATAGGAGGAGGAATTTTTGTTCCTCCTTGACTTTGAGCATTGTACGAGGTTTGAGCACAACTAGGCATTGAGGTAATATGTTTGGTAAAAATATGAGCTAAGTTATGCACAATCTCTATTCCTTTTTCACATTCAATCATTTTGTGTATGTTATCTATGGTAGGAATAGTAGTGTTGGAAATGTTTTTAATACTCACTAGGTTTTGTAGGTTTAACAAGTCTTCATGGATTTGGATTAGGTTTTCTTAAGGGACATTGGCAACCATTTTTTCAACACTTGTCACATTACTTGAAGGTAAAGAGTTGTCAAGGGTATGGTCCATACCTAGTGAACTAGTATCAACACTATTAGTGAATGACACGATTCTCAAATTGCATCTCGCTATAGTATTGGCAATAGGAAACAAAGTTGTAAAGCACATGGAAAGGGAAATAAATGGATGCAAGATAAATGCAATGAACACAAGATAAATGATGCACTTTAATTCTAATTCTTATGTTTACAAATGCACTTCAAATGAAACCAAATTAAGCTAGATATAATGAAATGAATAAAACAAGAACTCAACAAACTAAAACAAAGATATGATAACAACAAATAGAAGCAAGCAAATGAAGTTTTAAATGCTGCAAAATGAAGATTTAGACCTAATTTAGGACAAAATTTCCCAAATGGGCGAATGAGTCCCAATTAGGGTTTCTAGAAGTTTCAAATAGTGAAAAATAGAGAGGACAAAATTTCCAGAAATCTGAAAAAACCACATGTACAAGAAATAAATCACCTAGGTCAGAGAATGAGTCCTAGATTAGGGTTTTTAAACAAGATTAAGAAAATTCTGATTTTATGTTAAGTTTTCTAGGTTGTATGCTCAAATTACTATGTCCAAGTACAATTTTCTAATGATATTTAATGATGCAAGATGCAAAAATGCAACCTATATGCACTGTTCACTCAACCAATAGAAGCCCTAAATACAATTCAACTAATGCAAATCTAATGAAAAGTTAATGCAAACTAGATCTAGGACTTATAATGTTCTCCAAATTAGAAATTCAAGGGTCCAAAGGCTGGGTTCACCAAAATGAACCAAAGGGAATAAGGTGTCCACCTTTTAGGAGATGGAACATTGGGACCTATTTCATGGTTTAGTTAATTAGGAAACCAAGATCCCTCAACCAAGTGACTCAATTGAGGGAAGGAATAGGGGTTTTCTTATGTGATTATACAAGGGTTCACCATTAAAAGAAGTTTCAAAGGAGAAATACAAATAACTATGCACAAAACCATAGAAACTTGAAAGCATTAAATTAGATTGAAAAAATAGAATGAAACAAAATGGTGCCTAGAAGAATGGTGGAATACAAGAAAGTTATGTAAGACTAGAATTCTACTTTTTGAAGTGTACTGGGACTCATATTCTAGGTAGGATGATTTAGTCTTGCTACAGGATTTTGGACAGAATCTAGAATCTTCTGGTGATTGTGCAAGATCTACAAAAAAGTGCCAAAAAGGACTATACTAGGACTCATACACCCAAATGAACGATTTAGTCCCATTACTATGGTTTCACTGATATTTTTGTATCCTCTAGTGATCTTTTGTAGCTTTTGTCTTGTTCAATCTTCAACTCTGAAAAGTCTGAATTATGGTTTGTAGGTGAGTTTCTCTGAAGATGGAAACTTCTTCACAACTTTGAAAAATTTTGAAACTTTTCCTTCAAAGGATCTTCAATCTCCAATTAACCTAGATCTACAAGCACAAATCAAGAGGAAAAAATGTTGTTTTGTTAGGGAATAGGGGTTTCCCTTGGTCAAACCCCGTTTTGGTAATTAAACCTTGAAATGAAATAGAAAAGCATGAAGGAATGATGAATGAACAAATGCAATGTTTTAACTCACCAAACCCTTGAAATGAATGTTTCAAACTTGTGTGAGATGACTAGCATGAATTTGGATCTTGAATCTTGATTTAATGCTTGAAAATTTTCTTGAATGCTTGCTTGAATCATGAAAACTTACATCACAAATGTTAGCTCAAAAACACACATAATGCATGAAGACTTTGACATGATGCTTAAATATTGAATGCTGATCCAAATGCTTGATGATTTTATCTTGAATGCTCTTGAATGATCTCTTGATCATAAATTTTCTATAATTATTGAGTGCTTGAAAGCTTATATATTGTTAGGAGAAATTATGTGAAATAACCTTGTATTTATACTTGTTTATGCCAAATTTCTTGAAATTCCAACACTACAAGTCGACATTAGATCTAGGATAATAAAATCCCACCAAGAATTTGAATTAAAATAGGTCCAATTTAAAGCAGGACTCATATGCCAGGTTGGGCTTATGAGCCCCAGTGGCTTAAACCTCGAACACAAACTCCAAGAAGTGTTAAGTTCAATGCAACACTTAAAATCAAGTCTTGAGACCTAGGTGGGATGCATATGCCCAAATGGGTGTATGAGTCCCAGATCTATAGATCTGGAACACATAACCAAAACCATTCAATTATGATTTTTCATTTATTAAGTGTCAAAATTATCCTTAGAAAAATACATTAAATAAGGCTTATGGATGCAAAATAGGGCGAATTAAGTCAAAAAGAAGCCAAATTTTAACAGGGAGGACCCAAACAAGTGTGAGAATGTAAAGGAGTACATTTTTATACACTACAAAAATAATCACTATAGGACAAGCAATGTGATCCATGAGTCTTTGAGACCCTAATTTTTTCACAAGCATCAAAGAGATTGAAAGGATTTTACATCCCCTCGTGTAGCTCAGCTTTCACATCGGGTTTCCGCAAACAAAATTGAGTGACATATCTTTAAAATAGATAATTGATTTGGATCAACAAATTCAGGACTTGCAAGTGCTGGTGCAACCTTCAGAGATAGACTTGGACCCCTACAGTCTCCATTCCTTTTTCATTTTTTCTACAAAGTAGAGGATTGTTGGGTTTGTTCCTCTGCAAGTAGAGGCCCCTCAAGAAGTTTCTAAGACTATAGAGCTTTTCCTTACAAGCCATTATCATTTTCCATGCCTTTCACTTTTTTCCATGTTTTATTATGCTCTATAGTTTTTTCCCATTTTGTTCTAGTTTATTCTTTTATAAACCCGTAATTTCCATGTATTTTTATATATCGCATCATCAAGACTCACCATGTGGAAGCTTGGAACAAATTCAAGCAAGACCGTGACCTACTCCTCTTGCAAAGGCACATGATGGTGCCATGTGGTGGGAACATGGTCTTTGTTTAAGGATTATTTTCCTTTAGAAGTATTTGAAGTGAAGCATGCCAGGTGTCAGCACCATGGGTATTCTTAAGGGAAGCTCAAAGGAAAGCCCCAACAATTCTCGCCTGCATGCCACATGTCTGAGGTAGGGATTTTTTTAAGGAGAAAGGCATATAACATCAAAGGGGTAGCTGAGAATGCCACTTATCAGCTAGAAAAGGGCTTAGGTATGTCTTGCGCCTAGGAAGGAATTGAGCAAGCCCTATTAAAGGTGGAGATGTGATGAGGAGCATAGTTTTTGAAAGTGGAGAGTTGTAGGAACCATTATTATTCAAGCACTTGCATGCCCGAGAATTTACAACAATCACCATAATTTCCATATTTGTGATAATATTTTGGTGGTCAGGAGGTTCTTAATTAGGCATGGTGCCCAATTATTCTTAGGGATGTTTCAAAGAGCATTCACTTCAGAGATGGCTAGTATCCACCTTGACAAGCTTTGCATAGGGAAGTAGTTGAAAGGAATGAGTTTGAAGAATTTTAGTTTCATTTCACTCAGTTCTCCCCAACTAAGAATTTATTACATCATGGGCTTGCTAGGCGGAAATCCAAATCTTCTTACAAGTGCTTTGGCCAGTGGTTTAATGCCACCATTTTATTTTGTATCTTTTGTGCCCTAGTGGTTGGAGAGAGATTTTTGCTTGTTGCTTCCCTTGTCCTATAAAAGGGAATTTCAAGCCTCTCCCAAGGATGGATTAGTCAAGAGAGTCAATAATTTTAGTAGTGATTGTTCACTATTTTCTATAAGAAACACTTAGGAAATTAGTTTCAAGGGAATATCCATTTGTGTCATAACCTAATTTTATTGCATATTAATTATAATATGGTAAGTGGAATTATTGAAGAAATTAAATATGTTAAATGGAAATTTTGAAAATTTTGAAATAGATTAAAGGAATTTGACTGATGTTGACTATATGATCTTGTTAAATTATCTTATATCTTATCAAGAATTGAACATTACTAATGAATTTTGTAAGTGTAAGTGTGTGTAGTTACATGGTGACAGGTTGAAGGACAAGAACATGGTTGAAGTACAATTGTTTAGCCATATTGAATGGTAAGCTAGATGGAATTTGGGTGCACACACAACGAAATGGCATGATAATTGCATTTAAATTCATATAGGAAATTATATTGAGTTGAATGAAAAGAATAGAATTGAGAAACAAAAACACATATAAAATTTTATTTGATTGTCTATCATGATTCTGTGTGAGTTTGAATTTGAAATAAAATGATATGTGACATACCAAATCAATGAATGTATATAATTTGGAAAAGAAAATGAAATAAGATATGATTTCATTACAATATATTGATGCTTAGAAATAGAATAAAAGTTCATTTTCATTTCTATTATTTTTAAAAATAATAGACTATGAAACATATCAACATTTACCAACAAATGACTACATATATATATATATATACTCATTTACATACACATTTCAATATATATATATATATATATATCTGTGTGTGTGTGTGTGGTATATATTTATATAAATATATATATTTATATGAAAATAAGAAATTGAATTTGAAATCGATAATGGAAATGATAGAACTTAATTAAAAATTCAATGGGAAACATGGGAAAATTCCCCATGTTGTGGTCGAGATACACATTATGGTCAATTAAATTGAATTAGATTGTGGGTGGTAATGGAAATATTGCCATAATGGAAACAACCCGACATCATGCAAAAATGTTTCTATCTTGAAAGGAATAATGAAGGAAAAAAAATAGTGAAGAGAATCGACTGGCTCAAAGGAAAAAAGTAGTCAAAAAGAGCTCACATAAGGGAAAAATCAAACAAGAGCTTTGAGAAAAAAAGCTCGATTTCAAGGTAAATCGATCCCTTTTGAAAATAAGCCTATTTTATTATCATTTCTGTCAAAATACTAGGAGTATTATTTTCATACTGTCGAATAATTCAATAGCATAGTAAAATGTATTTTTTCTGTCTATGCTTGTTACAGCCTTGAGTCAGATGTTTGTGTAGTATTGACCACCTTTTGGGTTGAATGGCCAATTGACTTGTCTTGCATGGATGATACCTAAGTTTAGTGCCTTATCGGCTAGCTAGCAGAGCTAGGTCGAGGCTTAGAAGCCATTATTGAATCGACTGTCTTTTGATCTTGCATGATGGTTCTATCCATACTATGGCTATCAAAATTCCATCCCAATTGACAATATATTTTAACATATTAAAACATTGTAGAGGATCAACTATTGATCCTATGGGAAGGGCATAAAACCTCTATGTTTCATTTCCAATGTATTGATATTCATTATTGGCTGGGTTGATAATGGAAAAGGGCTTAAAAAAATTGCTATAAGAATATTTCATATGTATGTATACTATTGTTTTATGATGCTACCACTATTCAATAGGAACGATGGAGGAATTAAGTTTGAGATTCATTAAACCCTTGTATGGTTAGATCTACAAGATCGACAGGTTGTTTTCTTTGAAAGCATTATAGATGTAAGTTTTCATGTAGAAATACATGGTTTAAAACCAACATGTCTTTAATGGGCATTCTTGAATATGACCCTTGATTAGCTAAGGAAGAAATGTATCAGTCATATAAGTACTAGTCATTCCTAGAGCGACTAGTGAATGCCTTGCTTATAACCTTGAAAGCATGAGTTATGTCAAAGAACCCCAAAAAAAATTGAGTTTCATCTCATAACCGAATGATTGCTTAGGTTTCAAAGCAATCACATGTCATTCTTAGATTCATTTTATTTATATATTTGCATAATGAATTTCCAGTATTGTTTGTGTATTCAAAGTTCTGAATAATGGAAATTCTATTTTTATGAATGAAGTTGGGTTACCCTTATTTTCTTAATGAAATTTTAATGGCTTTGCCTCAATATTGATAGTTGAGTTAGCTATAAAGAATAAATGTTATGGCATAAACAACACTATTCAATATTTCTTCATTGTAAGCAACCCCATTCTATCAAAAATAGTGAATGTTTAATTGTAACATTATCATTTTGTAACTATTTAGATAGAAACAACATTGTATTATTGTAAACAGTGAATGTTTTGTTGGAAACGACAATTTTTTTGTCATAAACTATAATTTTTTAGCTGGAAACAACATTGTATTATTGTAAACAGTGATCGTTCTATTGGAAACAATATTGTTTTGTTGTGAAAGTGTATGTTTAGCTAAAAATAGTCTTGTTCAGTAACTATTTAAATGAAACAACATTGTGTAGATACAAATCGTGAACGCTCTATACGAAACAACTTGTTCTATAACTATTTAGTTGGAAACAATATTGTTATGCTTAAAGAAAAGAAAGTGTTTATATTAAACAACATCATTGAAAATTACAACTTGTGTGATACAAATAGAGCAACATTATGTGAGAAACTTCTTGAGTTTATGACAAATGAAAACATCAAAATGGGACATTATTAAGTGATAGAAATCTAATTTAATGGTTTTATTTCAGAATGTATGCACAAACCAATAACTTAAGTAGGCACATATATGTGTATGCACATAGAATCTCATCTATGAACATACACATAATTGTCACATATGTTATTTTGTTTCTTAATTCATTTTTGAATGGATAATTCTTTATGTTGAAAGTAAGCATGGGTCATGTGGATTATATGACTAAATATTGTAATGTACGGTTCTGTTTGAATCATGTATCTGATTTCTATTTACAGAGGAAATTAGTAATCTAATTTTATTTTCTATAGAAATATATGAGAAGAATATTCTTTTAGTTGAATATAATAGTGATACCTAAATAGACTAGAGCACCTCAAGGTAGATGCTGCTAGCGGGTAGATAGTTGTTATGAAATATTGTGTTGTAGAAAGTTACCTTCTAGGATGGGTGCCAAAATGGAGTTTAGAGAGTATAGGTTTTCTTTACCATAACCTATTTTTTGTTGTTGCAACAAAGTTTTTATTCTTGGCCAAGAAATATAGTTCATTTTATATGTATGAACGCTATGATAATAGTCTTTTCCATTCCTAGCATAGATCTTGTATTTCTTTTCTAACTTGTAGATAGAAATTGCATGTTGATGTATAGGCATGCACGAGATTCCACCAAGTGCATGTTCTCTTGCTAAAATTTTCGTGCAGGGTCGGGTATTCTTCAAGTTGGAAGAATTTCAAGGAAGTGTAAGTTTGTGGTTGGGCGGTAAAGCACTTCAACCATGTTCTCATCCACTAGTGGAGGTGAGCGTCAAGAGGAAACTTAAATGTACATAATACTATTTAGTCTATGTTGTAACCTTGATGTAAAAGTTGTACAATGAAATGACTATGTGGCCTTATGAGCCAAGTCAAACATGATATTGTAATTTGAAATTTGAATTGAATATACAAATCTTGACACAATTTAATTAGACATGGGTTGCTATCAATGACTATAGCTACGTAGTTATGTCTTTTTAATTTGAATATATCCATGTGTCATTTGCAATAATATTAATTAAGTAATAATTTAGGAAGGGTTATTACATTTGGTAATAGAGCTTAGGGTTCTACTCTAGGGATTTTGAGTCTACCATAGATTGAATAGGGATAGTTGACCCTTGAAAAAATTTAGTTGTCTTGAGAATTGATCGAACCTAGATTGAATGTAGGAATAGGAAGGTCAAAGGAAGGATGAAGGAAAGGGAAAACCATTAGAACCTCATGTAAGAATGACATAATGGAAGAAAAAGATAAGACGAAGGTTCAACTTGAAATTCCCAATGAAAAGACACTAGGTTGGGCCCTTACATGACTTAAGCTAGAGAGAGGCTTGAAGATTGAGGAGAAGTAGACACCTAAGATCAGAAATATTTCCGCAACCAAGGACTAGCCTCTAGGGTGTGAACCCAATGCACCCTTGTTGGCTAAAGAGGAAAAGGAGAGCCTATGTGCTCAACCATCCTCTTCTATAAAGGTTGATGTAAATTCAGATGAGGACCCAGAGGAATGTCCTCTATTTGATGGTCAAAAAATAAAATAATGTAACAAGAAGCCTTTGTAAATAAGGGTCAATTGACTCACCTTTAATATAAATAAAACCATATAATATTGTTGGTGTGTTCAAACGAAGGACTCCAAAATATGTTTATTATGCATGAATGTGTATGTCTTTTATGAATAAGGGATATATATGTATGTGTAAACTATGTGATGTAGAATACGAATGTTTATTTGTAGAACCTAGTGTTGAGATGCGATAAACATGAATGTGTTTCAAGTTAAGTGTGAGTCAACATGGTGACCACTAGGAAAGAGGTGGGTGGTAGTGGTTCCAACAACAGGCCTAAAAAGAGGTTGGAATAGATCCTAGAGCTTTTGAACCAATAAGAGTCTCACATGGATCACATAGAACAAGAGGTTCAAGTGGCACACAAGGACTGGGATCATAGGAATGCAGAAGTAAATCAAGGAGATAGTGGTCCAGGAGTAGGTCCATGAGGTCAAATTGAGGATGAGCTTGAAAAAGATCTCAAAAGATTAGCACTGCCCAAGTTTGATGGTAAGGCTATCAAAGCGGGAGTAGAGGCCTAGATTATAGA
Organism: Sequoia sempervirens; assembly: GCA_007258455.2. Lineage (NCBI taxonomy): Eukaryota > Viridiplantae > Streptophyta > Pinopsida > Cupressales > Cupressaceae > Sequoia > Sequoia sempervirens. The sequence goes on along the minus strand of VDFB02270651.1, from coordinate 212,849,805 downwards.
GATGGAAAAATACTTTGGGCTTCATAACCTTTCTGACCAAACTAAAGTGACATGGGCTACATATCAACTTTTTGGTGAAGTAGGGATTTGCTGGGATAATGAGAAGTTAGAAAGGAATCTTCAGCCTTTTGAGATCACTTGGGAACTCTTCCTCCAATATTTCAAGAAGAGATGGTTACCAAAACTTTTCTTTGACAAGAAAGTGATGTAATTTCATAATTTAACCCAAGGGAACATGATTGTGGTCCAGTATTGGGAAAAGTGTCTCACTATCAAGGTATGAATGTTTCCATAGATCCAAAAATTTATAACAGGACTGAGACATCACATATGAGCTAAAGTGGATATGAATGATCCTCTTACAATGAATGAAGTCTTCCAAAAATCCACCAAGTAGGAACAAAAACATTAGCAGTTATCCAACCTCTGTTACGATTCCAATCCTAAGTCACAGTTCGGGAAAAAGAAATTTCATAAAGGAGAAAAGAATCATCAGATCCATAATCTCAAGAGGGGAAGTGAGTCATAGAAGAAGGGTGAAGATGGTAACAGTGGAAAGAACAAGAAGGAAAATAGAAACAAGGGTAAAGATGACCAAAAAAAGAAGGGCTTTAGAGAGGACAAGCTAGGAGGTCGTAAGGGGCCTCATGATGGATGATATACTTGTGAAGGAGATCATTATGCCTCAAATTTTCCTCATCAGTCAAATTTGAAAAATGAAGGAAGCTATCAGTAGACTCGGCATCACCAAATCCATGTTGCAGTGGATAACAAAGAGGCGGAGTATCAGGCTTCACCAATTCAACTAATAGGTAAGCTCTATTTTGATTGATACCGGAGCTACTGAATGTTTTATAGACCTTATAATAATATACCAGATACCTATTAGACTTGGATACATGGAAAACTCATCGACAGTCCAATATGGTATTAGAGTAGAGTGGAGGGTAGATACCTGTCTCTTTTGCAACGAGTTAGAGCTTCCAACCTTTCAAACTCAAGTCAACTTGTATGTGGCACCTTTAGGCTCATATGAGGTAATTTTGGGAATAAATCGGTTAACTGAGCATAAGGCTATAGTGAATTGTGAGGATAAGGTAGTTAATTATCTGGATGACTATGGAAACCTAGTCGAGATTTATGGAATGTAAAGACCCTTGGAGCTTAGACATATTTTTTTGATGCAACTCAAGAAGGCTCATTGAAAGGGATGTATAATTTATGTTGTGCATGTCAGTAACCCTGACAACAAGGAACCCTATTTAGATGACTATCGTATTCTTAAGGAGTTCCAAGATGTATTCCCTAATGAACTTATGAAGTTTCCTCAAAAAGGAGAATTCAACTTCTCTATTGACCTTGTTCCAAGAGCTGAGCCTCAATCCAAGGCACCCTATCAGATGACCACCACCAAATTCTATGAGTTGAAGGCCCAATTAATGGAATTGTTGAACAAAGGGCTTATAAGACTCATTGTGTCTCCTTGGAGAGAACCAGTTATCTTTGTGAGGAAGAAGGATGGAACCTTGCATCTGTGTATAGATTATCGGATGTTGAACAAGGTGACCATCAAGAACTGATATCCACTCCTGAGGATTGATGAGTTGTTTGACCAAATGAAGGGAGCAATGATGTTCTCCAAAATTGATCTCAAGTTAGGGTACCATCAGTAGAGAATTAAGGAAGAAGATATTCTGAAGACTGCATTTAGAACTCGATATGGACATTACGAGTTCATAGTGGTACCTTTTGTTTGACTAATGCACCAACAAATTTTGTGAATCTCATGAATAGTGTACTCAAAGACTGCTTGGATGACTTTGTTTTAATCTTCATTGACGTCATCTTGGTTTACTCAAAGTCTTTTTAAGAGAATGATAGGAACTTGAGGATAGTCCTCCAATGGCTGAGAGAAAGGAAACTCTTGGAAAGTTATCCAAGTGTTCACACTATTAAGACAAGGCGCACTATCTAGGCCATATTATTTCAGCTAAAGGAGTCTTTGTAGACCCTGAAAAGATCAAGGAGATCATGGAATGTCCCGTGCCTCAAATGTGTTAGAATCTCATAGCTTCATGGGCCTCATAGGATACTATAGGAAGTTTGTGCAAGGTCTTTCTCAGATTGCATCTCCTATTACATCACTCCAAAGAAAAGGAGTGCAGTTTGAATGGACTGAGAAATGCAAGCAGGCATTCCAACTCTTGAAGGAGAGGCTCATGATAGCACTGGTACTAGCCATCCCTGATCCTAATGGAAGATTCATAGTAATCACATATGCTTCAAGAGAGGGATTGGGAGCAGTATTAATGCAAGACAGACAAGTGGTAGTGTATAAATCAAGGAAGCTTAAGTAGCACGAGGTAAACTACGCACCACATGATTTAGAATTGGCCACAATAGTTCACTCCTTACTTATGTGGATCCATTATCTTTTGGGGAAGCCATTTTAATTTAAGAAAGACCATTTAGGATTTAGATACATACTTACTCAACCACACTTTAATGCATGACAAAGAAGGTGGTTGGAATTCCTTAGTAAGTATGACTTTGAAATTGAGTATATAAAGGGAAAAGAGAACAGAGTAGTTGATGCTCTAGTAGATGAAGACATCTAGCAGCCATGATCTCGACAAGGTCTAACTTGAGACAACAGGCGATTCAGTATTTTCTAGGGGATGAGCACTATGAGAGAGCCAAGAGCACCCTAGTAGTGAATCCTTCAAATCATCGGTTCCATGGGTATGAGATCGAACTAGATGGTATTTCGAGATACCATAGAAGGATGTATATTCTAGACTCTAGAGAGAAAAGGAAGTTTGTTTTAGAGGATATTTGTAATGTGCTTTATTTAGGATACCCCAAAGTATCCAAGATGATCGCAAAGTTGAAGACTCTATATTTTTGGCCTAAACTCAAGAAGGATGTAGTGGATAACATAGCTAGATGCTTAGAGTGCCAGTGAGTCAAGGCTGAGCATGCAAATCTAGTTGGGTTACTATATCCTCATGACATACTTGAGTATAAATGTTAGGTGATCAATATGGATTTCATATAGGGGTTTCCATTGAGTAGGAACAAGAATGATGTTATCTTGGTCGTAATTGATAAGTTGACTAAGGTTGCACACTTCATTGCAGGAAACCTTAAGGATGGAACGTTAACCCTAGCCAATAAATTTGTCCAGGAGATCTTCTACTTGCATCATGGAGTGCTAGAAACTATCATTTCTAATAGGTGCACTGGGATGACCTCAAGATTTTGGATGAACCTAAATGTTGCATTGGGGACCAAACTAAATTTCAGCTTGACTTATCATCCTTAGACTGACGGGTAGAACGAGAGGGTGAATCAGGTAGTCGAATACTTCCTCTGAATGTATTGTATTGATCAATAGTATAAGTGGGAAGAATATTTTCCTTTGGTAGAGTTTTCTTACAACTCTTCTTATCACAAATCCCTAGGCATGGTACCATTTGAAGCTCTTTATGGGTGAAGTGTTGTACCCCGATCAGTTGTATAAATTGGAGGATAGGATCATAGTAGGACCTAAAATACTTAAGGAAATGGAAGAAAAAATGATTCAGTAAGAGTAGATTGAAGGAGGTGGCAGACCGAAAGAAGAGTTATATCGACAAGAACAAAACTCTTAGATAGTTCACAACTAGGGATAAATTTTTCTTAAGAGTTAAACTACATAAAAGTTCTATTGCTTTTGGAAAGTCTTCCAAGTTTTCCCCAAGATATGTGGGACCATTTGAAGTCTTTGAAGTGATTAACCCAGTTGCTTATAGAATAGCTCTACCACCTGCTCTAGGTCAACTTCATAATGTGTTTCATGTTTCTTTGCTTAAGCAATATCATCTTGATGTAGCTCATGTGCTTGATTATAAATCCTTATAGGTACATGATCTAGGAGTGGTGCTACTGGAGCCCATTAGAATCCTAGATAAACATGACGTTAAGTTGTGGAGTAGAGATATTGCTCAGTTTAAGGTCCAATGGGACTAGTACTCAGAAGAAAGTGCTACTTGGGAGGATGCGGAAGAAATAGAACTTTCCACATTTGCTTTCTTGAGAAAAAGAATTTAATAATTTTGCTTGAAAATTTTGGATTGAAATACTATGATGTTGTGGTTAGGAACAATTTGAATGACATGTTGAAATGGACATATATGCTTTAATTTTGAATGTGATGTTGAAATAGAAATATATGCTTTAATTTTAAATGTGATGTTCAAATTGACAAATATGCTTTAATTTTGAATGTGATGTTGAAATATACATCTATGCTTTAATTTCAAATGTGAAGTTGAAAGAGACATAAATTCTTGAATTTTGATTAAATAGACATCAGGACGATGTCACTTCCATGAGGGGAAGGATGTCAAAACCCAATTTTATTGCATATTAATTATAATATGGTAAATTGAATTATTGAATAAATTCAATATGCTAAATGGAAATTTTGAAAATTTTGAAATAGATTGAAAGTAGCTGACTGATGTTGACTATATGATCTTTTTAAATTATCTTATATGTTATCACGAATTGAACGTTACTGATGAATTTTGCAAGTACAAGTGTGTGCAGTTGCAGGGTGACAAGTTGAAGCATGAGAACATGGTTGAAGTAGGATTGTTTCATCAAATCAAACAGTAAGCTAGATGGAATCTGGGTGCACACACCACGAAATGGCATGATAACTACATTTAAATTCATATAGGAAATTATATTGAGTTGATTGAAAAGAATAGACTTGAGAAACAAAAACACATATAAATTGTTATTTGATTGTCTATCCTGATTCTATGTGAGTTCGAATTTGAAAGAAAATAAAATGTGGCTTACCAAATGAATGAGTGTATGTAATTCATAAAAGAAAATAATATAAGATATGATTTCATTACAATTTATTGATGCTCAGAAAAAAAATAAAAGTTCATTTTTATTTCTATTATTTTAAAAATAATAGACTATGAAACATATCAGCATTTACCAACAAACAAATAAACAAATATATATATATATATATATATATATCAAAATGTGTATGTAAATGAGTGAAGGTAAGTGTATAAAAAGTATGTAATTATATACATAAATATGTGTGTGTGTGTGTGTGTGTGTGGTATATATATACATATATATTTATATGAAAATAAGAAATTGAATTAAAAATCGATAATGGACATTATCGAACTTAATTAAAAATTCAATGGGAAACATGGGAAGATTACCCACACCATGGCCTAGATACACATTATGGCCAATAAAATTGAATCAGATAGTGGGCGGTAATGGTAATAATGCCATAATGGAAATAGTCCAGCATCATGCAAAAATGTTTCTATCTTGAAAGGCATAACAAAGGAAAAGGCATAGCAAAGAGAATTGACTAGCTCAAAGGAAATAAGCATGGAAAAAGAGCTTGTGGAAGGGAAAAATCAGTCAGAAGCTTTGGAAAAAATGCTCGATTTCAAGGTAAATCAATCCCTTTTGAAAATAAGCTTTATTTAATTATCATTTCCATGAAAATACTAGTAGTATTCTTTTCATACTATCAAATAAATCAATAGCATAGTAATATGTATTTTTTTGTTTGTGTTTGTTATGGCATTGAGCCGGATATTTGTGTATTGTCAACCACCTTTTGGGTCGCATGGCCAATCGGCCTACCTTACATGGATGATACCTAATTTTAGCCCCTTATCAACTAGTGAGCAAAGCAAGGTCGAGGCTTAGAAGTCATTATTGAATCAGTTGTCACTTGATCTTGCACGATGGTGCTATCGATACTATGGCTATTAGAATTCCATCCCAATTGATAGTGTATTTTAACATATTAAAACATTGTAGAGGATTGACTATCGATCCTATGGGAATGGCATAATCCTCTGTGTTTCATTTCCAATGTATTGATATACATTATCGGTTGGGCCGATAACAGTACAGGGCTTAAAAAAATTGTTATTTAAGAATATGTCATATGTATGTATACTGTTGTTTTATGATGTTGCCATTGTTCAATAGGAACAATGGAGGAATTAAGTTTGAGATTCATTAAACACTTGTATGGTTCAATCTACAAGATCAATAGGCTGTTTTCTTTGAAAGTATTATAGATATAAGTCTGTATGTCAAAATAGATGGTTTAAAACCAACATTCCTTTAATGGGAATTCTTGAATATGACCCTTGATTAGCTGAGGAAGAAATGTATCAGTCATACAAGGAGTATTCATTCCTAGAGCGACCAGTGAATGGCTTGCTTATAACCTTGAAAGCATGAGTTTTGTCAAAGAACTGCAAAAACTTTTGAGTTTTGTCTCATAACCAAATGATTGCTCAAGTTTCACAGTGATGAGCATGTCATTCTTAGATTCATTTTATTTATATAAATTTAAACAATAAATTTTTAGTATTGTTTGTGTATTCAAAGTTCTGAATAATGGACATTCTATTTTTATGAATGAAGTTGGGTTAGCCTGATTTTTTTAATGAAATTTTAATGGATTTTCCTTGGTATTGACAGTTGAGTTAGCTATAGACAATAAATTTTATGGCATAAACAACAATGTTCATTATCTATTCATTGTAAATAACACCATTCTGTTAAAATGAGTGAATGTTTAATTGTAACATTATTATTTTGTAACTGTTTAGCTAGAAACAACATTGTATTATTGTAAACAGTGAATGTTCTATTGGAAATGACATTGTTTTGTCATAAACTATAATTGTTTAGCTGGAAATAGCATTGTGGGTATGTGCAGGATCATCATGGAAAAAACAGGCCCTTAAGTGGCAATAAAATTCAAAAAAATCAGAGTTAGGAAACTTGATTTAAAATTTTGAATAAATAAGTTATCTATATTATTTCAAAAATATGTAAGAATAAAAATCAGAGAAATTGAATGTAGTTTCTAAACTACTACTGCTTTTAAATTCTATTTTGGTGAAAATTTGAAATTTCAATGCAAGAGGTACTCTAAATTCTTTTAGGGAAAAATAAGAAGTAGGTGTCCGGTTCCACCACCCTAACCACAATAAAATGATAATATTTTTTATAAGATTTTATATAAGTAGAGGACCTTGCTGTCCCTCGGCTGTGATGCATATTTTTCCCAAGTAAATAATTAATTATGAATTTTTTATCACAACTTTTAAAAAATATAAAAAAATTGTATGTATTGACCACCTTTAATCCTTATCGTAAATTTTATGAAATTCTTTTTAAATCCTATAGCATGTGAAGCATAGAATGTGACACATGTTTTGGATTCAAAAACTATGATACCGTTTGAAAGCTATAAATGTTTTTCAATCAGCCTATCAATCAGGACTTTAGTCGTAATTCAAATAGAAAATGAATAATATTTATTTATTAAATTCAAAGTAAAGCATAATTTATATTGGTGGAAAGTTGAGAATCTTCTTTAAAAACCCTTTTCGTTTCATCAATTTTGGGTAAAAAAAAGTCGTTAGCCACATACCCTACACATACCCATCATATCGCCACTTTTTGGCCCATCGTGATCCTACACATACCCTTGTATTATTGTAAAAAGTGAATGTTATATTGGAAACAACATTG